>OY755204.1:30448915-31048915 GCA_963576765.1 Draba incana | reverse complement strand
TAGCGTTTGACGTGCTCGTAATCTCGATTCCCTGCTAATTCCGCTGCAAACTCCAGGTATAATCGAGATCCAGTTTTTCAGTTTATTCGTTTACAAACCCTAGATCCTAGGAAAAGGAACTGCAACGTAGGTGGATTAATAGAGATTAATCTGGGTAACCTAGTACGAATTCCTACAGTGGTAGCAGAGCTTTAGGGTTTAACGTATTAATCTGTTGAACAGTAATCGAATTTGATCTAGTTAAATTTGCAAAATCGTTTTGTCATTAAACTGCTCAAATCGCATAAGAACCCTAGTCGTGTCGATCGACACGATGGTTGTGTCGATCGACACGTCTGTATCTGCCTTGCATACGATGAACCGGTTCAATTGGATTGAATCGGTTATCGCGCTTGGTTAACAAATCAATTAAACCGGTTAATTTCGGTTTACTGCGATTTGGTTCGTGTCGATCGACACAAATGTTGTGTCGGTCGACAGAGACCAGTATCGACCCGGTTCAATTGGATTGACCGGTTATCGATCCGGTTCAATTGGATTGACCGGTTATCGCACAATTGATTTGGTTTGGTTCGTGTCGATCGACACAAATGTTGTGTCGCTCGACATAGACCAAAACCGACCCGGTTCAATTAGATTGACCGGTTATCGATCCGGTTCAATTAGATTGACCGGTTATCGAAGATTGAATCTGGTTTAGTCATGTCGATCGACACAAATGTTGCGTCGATCGACACAGACCGGTTATTGAAATTTTATGCCGGTTATCGAATCCGGTTCAATTGGATTGATCGGTTTTCGATGAACCGTAACAGAAGAGTAAGTGTCGATCGACAGCTTATGCAGATTGATGGTTATTGAACCTGAAATCGAATAACCGAACCGGATTTAATGAGATTGGGTTCCTGAATGCATATATGATATGTATTAGGATTAAATGTTCAGTTCCTCGACTAAATATCAAGTGTTCTGGATGTCTTCCCAATCTTGTCAGCTGTCAAGATTTGTGTCATTGCGTGATAGGCTTGCAGTGCAAGGTATCTGCAGTTACATGAATAAGGCAGTAAGTAATTGTGTTGATGGGCTTGCAGTGCATGGCATCAACTGTTACATGACAGAAGAGATTGGTTAACTTGAATGGGCTATCAGAAGTTCTGGGCCCATAGACATCAGGTGGACAAAAACATAAGATGTTTTATCCACAACCAAGAGTCATATTGGATATGATTAGCAAAGTGTTGCTTACCTGTAAAGCTGAGATTTGAGTAACAGCCAGTGGCTTGCTCGGGTTTTAGTGAAACATGGATCTTGGATCATTATATTCTTTAGAGGAAATATAGTTTGAATATAATGCGAGTTTTCTTAAATGTTAAGTTTGCTCTTTTATTGAACATCATAACTAACCCTCTACCTCTTTTGTTTCAGCAATGTCTAGCTCAAACAACAATTTTTCCATAAGATCCGTCCTTGAGAAGGACAAGTTGAATGGATCTAACTTTCTGGAATGGTATCGGAACCTGAGAATCGTTCTCAGGCAGGAGAAAAAGGACTATGTCCTTGATAAGGTTCTCCCCGAGAAATACCGTGCCAATGCCCCGCAGACAGAAAAGAATGCTTGGGATAAGCATTCGAATGATGTGGTCGATGTGACTTGTCTAATGCTGGCTACCATGAACTCAGATTTGCAGAAGCAATATGAGAACGTGGCGTCGCCCATCGAGATAGTCACTAGCCTGAAAGCGATGTTTCAGGAGCAGGCTCGAACTGAGAGATACCAGACGGTTAAATCTCTAGTTGAGTGCAAGCTGCCAAATGGCGCTCCAGTGAGTCCCCACGTCATAAAAATGATGGGTTATATTGATAACTTGGGGAAACTGGACTGTCCTCTTAGCCAAGAGTTGGCTACAGACATCATTCTGCAGTCACTGCCGTCAAGCTATGATACGTTCATACTGAATTACAACATGAACAGCTTGACGAAGACGTTGACTGAATTACATGGCATGCTCAAGACAGCTAAGCCAAACATCAAGAAGGGTGCCCCAAATGTGCTTATGGTGCAAGGGGGCAATAAGTTTAAGAAACCCGGCAAGGGCAAAGGAAAGGGCAAGAACGTCCAGGTTGCGAACCAGGACAGACCTGCGCCGACTCCTAAGCCAAAGGCTGGCCCTTCTGGTGCTGATAAGTGCCATTTCTGCAATGAGCCTGGGCATTGGAAAAGAAATTGCAAGCAATACCTGGATGGTCTGAAGAACAAGAAGAAGACGTACGAGACGACTTCTAAAGGTATTTATGTTATTGAAGTAAATGTTACTTCCACAGGTTCTACCTCATGGGTATTAGATACCGGCTGTGGTGCTCATATTTATACTAATGTGCAGGCACTCAGCAACAGTAGGACGCTGAAGAAAGGACAAGTGGAGCTGCGAGTCGGGAATGGAGCAAAGGTTGCTGCGTTAGCCGTGGGCACTTATCATTTGTCTTTGCCTTCGGGCTTGGTTTTAAAATTAAAAAATTGCTATTATGTACCTGCGATAAGCAGAAACATCATTTCTGTTTCTTGTTTGGATTTAGAAGGATTTGATTTTGCTATTAAGAATAAATGTTGTTCTTTCAATCATGATGGTATGTTTTATGGTAGCGGCCCATTAGAGAATGGGCTTTACGTTTTAAACCAATCAATGCCCGTTTATAACATAAATACTAAGCGGTTTAAGTCCAATGACGAAAACCCAACCTTTCTCTGGCACTGTCGTTTGGGTCACATAAATGAGAAACGCATACAGAAGCTCCATAGTGATGGACTTTTAGGCTCATTTGATTATGAATCATGTGAGAAATGTGAATCTTGTTTGATGGGCAAAATGGCAAGGGCTCCTTTCAACAAACCAAATGAAAGGGCCAGTGACTTATTGGGCCTTGTACATACAGATGTATGCGGCCCGATGAGCACAAGTGCTAGAGGAAACTATCAATACTTCATTACCTTTACTGATGATTTCAGTAGGTATGGCTATGTCTATCTAATGAGACACAAGTCAGAATCCTTTGAGAAATTTAAGGAGTTCCAGAATGAAGTAGAGAACCAACTTGGCAAAAGTATTAAAGCTCTTCGATCAGATCGTGGAAGAGAATACTTAAGTCAAGAGTTCAGTGATCATCTGAGAGAGTGTGGAATTGTTTCACAGCTCACTCCTCCTGGAACACCCCAATGGAATGGAGTTTCTGAGAGGAGGAATCGGACCCTATTGGATATGGTTCGATCAATGATGAGTCACACAGACCTTCCATTATCCTTTTGGGGATACGCTCTACTAACGTCTGCGTTTACACTAAACAGAGTCCCATCAAAATCAGTTGCGAAGACACCACATGAGATGTGGACTGGAAATGTTCCAAGTTTGTCTTTTCTGAAAATTTGGGGTTGTGAAGCTTATGTAAAACGGTTAATATCCGATAAGCTCGCACCCAAATCTGATAAGTGCTTTTTCGTTGGTTATCCTAAGGAAACCAAGGCGTACTACTTCTACAACCGTTCTGAGAACAAAGTGTTTGTTGCTCGGGATTGTACTTTCCTGGAGAGAGAGTTTCTTCACAAGAAGAATAGTGGGAGTAAAGTACTACTCGAAGAAGTTTGAGAATCACAGGAACCTGCTCAACCTTGTCAGGAAGAGCAGCAGGTGGAACCACAAGGAGTTGTGGAACCTGAACCACAAGGAGTTGTGGAACCTGCACCTGTGATGCCTGAAGTTCGCAGATCCGGAAGGATCCGTCACGAACCTGATAGATACTATGGGTTTCTCGTGAATGATTGTCATGAACTGTTGATCATTGACAGTGACGAGCCTGCGAATTTCGAAGAAGCGATGTTGGGCCCTGACTCCGAAAAGTGGCTTGGAGCCGCTAGATCCGAAATGGGATCCATGTCAGAAAACCAAGTATGGTCTTTGGTAGATTTACCCGATGGTGCAAGACCCATTGAGTGTAAATGGATCTTCAAAAAGAAGATTGACGTGGATGGGAATATTCAGATATTCAAAGCTAGATTAGTGGCTAAAGGTTTCAAGCAAATTCATGGTATCAACTATGATGAGACCTATTCCCCAGTCGCTATGCTTAAATCCATTCGGATACTCCTAGCAACTGCCGCTTATTATGATTATGAGATTTGGCAGATGGATGTGAAAACAGCTTTCCTTAACGGAATTCTGGAAGAGGATGTGTATATGACACAACCCGAAGGTTTCACTGATCCTAAGAATGCTGGGAAAGTATGCAAGCTTCATCGATCCATTTATGGATTAAAGCAAGCATCAAGGAGTTGGAATGCAGTCAAAAAGTTTGATTTTATCAAGAACGAAGAAGAACCATGTGTTTACAAGAAGACTAGTGGGAACGGAGTTGCATTTCTAGTATTGTATGTAGATGACATACTTATTCTCGGAAATGACGTTCCTTTGCTTCAGTCTGTCAAGACTTGGCTTGGAAGTTGTTTTTCCATGAAAGACATGGGTGAAGCCGCGTACATTCTTGGAATTAGAATCTATAGAGATAGATTAAATCGGCGAATTGGATTGTGTCAGGATACTTATATTGATAAGGTATTACACAGATTCAATATGCAAAATTCCAAGAAGGGTTTCACGCCTATGTTGCATGGCGTTATTCTTAGCAAGAAGCAGTGTCCTTCGACACAAGCTGAGCGGGAACGAATGAATAGGTTTCCTTATGCTTCGGCAATAGGATCTATAATGTATGCCATGCTCTGTACTCGTCCAGATGTTGCTTGTGCCTTAAGCATGACGAGTAGATACCAATCTGATCCAGGTGAGTGTCACTGGACAGCAGTCAAGAATATTCTCAAGTATTTGAGAAATACGAAGGATAAGTTCTTGGTATATGGAGGAAGTGATGAGCTAGTCATAAGTGGATTCACGGATGCAAGTTTTCAGACGGACAGAGACGATTTCTGGTCTCAGTCTGGTTATGTCTTTTGTCTGAATGGCGGTGCAGTAAGTTGGAAAAGTTCCAAGCAGAGCACTGTAGCAGATTCCACTACTGAAGCTGAATACATTGCCGCTTCGGAAGCAGCAAAGGAAGCTGTTTGGATCAAGAAGTTCATATCTGAGCTTGGTGTGATTCCTAGTATCTTGGAGCCTGTAGCATTGTTTTGCGACAACAATGGAGCAATTGCTCAGGCAAAGGAACCTAGATCTCACCAGAAATCCAAACACATAGAGAGGAGATATCACTTGATTCGTGATATAATAGATAGAGGAGATGTGAAGATCAGTCGAGTTCCCACGGATGAGAATGTCGCTGATCCTCTGACCAAGCTTCTCCCAAGACCTAAGCATGAGAGTCATACGGCTGCTATAGGACTTAAGAAAATTAAGATGTGATCTTGATTTTAGTGGGAGTTGTCTTGTTTTTTAAGTTATGTTTTTAATGTTCTTGTAATAACATTTTGGTTATTTTAATGAAATATGATTTCGGTATTATTTAACTGTGTTTTTAAATAATAAGTCCCAAGATAATTTATGACATTCTATAGGTCATCAAGTTAAGGACTTGATCATGAAACCCTATGAGAATTAAATGTCATAGATTATATTTGTCCCCGGTCGAGGTTGTTAATGTGGGACACTAGCAACCGCGAGAGACTGGCATGTGAGGTGACTGATGACTAAGTTTCATGGAGTCATTAATAAGAGTATTAAAGTCAATCACATGGATATATGTTAGAGAATATATGATTGGACATGACCCGCTAATGAGAACTCTACGAGATAGCTATACAAGTGTCATAAGAGATTCTCATTACGACTATAGAGTATAGTCCTTAGACCTGAGTTCATCATGATTTCTTACATGTGAATTGGTCCGCTTTGACTTTGTCAAACGTTATCCGTAAAAGGTGACTATAAAGGCATTGATTGGGCGTATCATGAAGTGTGTGAAGGAACAGAGGGATGGAACGAGATGGGATTTGTCCCTCCTGTATAGCAGGAGATAAATATCTCAGGGCCCATCGAAGATTTGATACTGAGGAATGTGTGGCCGCACTCGAACGAGCTGAATGTCAGTCGTTTGTATTGTCAGTATAAATCGGAGTTCGATGAACATGATTTTGGTTGAATAAGGATGACACGGTACTTGCCTTATGCCATATCGAGATATAGCGACAAAGGGATTATTGGAATAGTTGATTCCAGTACAAGTGGGAGATTGTTGGGAATGTCCTGAAATCACACTTGTAATCACTCCAGTGATAGTTGTAATGTCGAGATTAGACATTCATATGATACTAGGTGATCATGACGTTTTGCTAGAAACCTCTGATGATCTATGAGTTATAAACTCATTGCTAGTATTATATGATCCTACAGGGTCACACACCTAAGCAAATAGGATGCGCTTTATATGGGAATAATCATTAATGTAATGATCCAAATGATGTGTATTTGATACACATTATTTTAGTGTTTTAAAGAGTGTGTCGATCGACACACATGGGTTGTGTCGATCGACACGAGTTAAATCCGAAATAGGGATTTCGGTTTGACGACTTAATTAATTCTGACTCGGTTCAGGATAATTAGGTTTTTCTCCAGGGCCCATATATAAAGATATGAGGCACGACCTGGAAAAGAGATCTTTTCTGATAGCCGTCACTCTGAAACACTAAATCCATAAAGAGATCTGATCACCGGTTCTAGCATTCCGGCGGATTCCTATTTGTGTGCGTGTGGACTATTCGTAGAGGCATAGCGTTTGACGTGCTCGTAATCTCGATTCCCTGCTAATTCCGCTGCAAACTCCAGGTATAATCGAGATCCAGTTTTTCAGTTTATTCGTTTACAAACCCTAGATCCTAGGAAAAGGAACTGCAACGTAGGTGGATTAATAGAGATTAATCTGGGTAACCTAGTACGAATTCCTACAAAACCTAACTGAAGAGGACATGGTTGTGGTGGTCACTAAATGCAACATGGTGGAAGATAATTCAGTGGAGTTGTACTACGACACTGGTGAAACCACACACATCTGTTCTGACAAGACCATGTTCTCCACCTACTTGAATAACTAGTCAAACGAGCAGCTTTTCATGGGCAACACAACGGTGTCAAAGATTGAAGGTAAAGGTAAAGTAATTCTAAAGCTGCCTTCTGGTCAGGAGCTCACTCTGCTGAACGTGAAGCACGTACCTCACATGCGCAAGAATCTCATCTCGGGAATGGTGCTCATCAAGAATGGCTTCGCGATTAATTTTGATTCTAATAAGCTAGTTCTTAAGAAAAACAGAGAGTATTTAGGAAAGGGTTTTGCTAAAGGTAGACTGATCAAGATGTCTGTAATGACAGTCTGTCCGAATAATGTAGCTTCTGCTTCCATTGCTAAAATGAATGAAAACCCTATTGCTTACTTGGTGGAGTCGTTTAGTAATTGGAATGAACGTTTAGGACATGTCAATTATAAAACAATGTAAAAAATGCAAAACATGAATTTAATTCAGAAATTCAAAACTAACCAAGAAAAATGTGAAGTGTGGGTATATGCCAAACTCACTACAATTCCCTCCCCGAGAGTTGAAAGAACAATCAAACCTCTAGGTATAATTCACATGGATTTGTGTGATCTAAAATATGTGCAATATAGAAACAAGAAGAAATACTTTGTTACCTTCATAGATGATTGAAGAAGATATTGCTATGTATATCTGTTGCATAGCAAAGATGAAGCACTGGAAAAATTCAAAGAGTTTACATTCGAAGTTGAAAACCAGCTTCAGAGAACTATCAAAGTGATAGAGGAGGAAATATAATAAGGGATCCAATGCATTCTATAGAGAAAGAGGCATTATACATCAGACAACAACTCCTTACTCACCAAAATCTAATGGAGTTGCAGAACGAACGAATCGAACTTTGAAAAAGATGATGAATGCACTGTTTTCGGAATCTGCGTTAGCCTAGAATATGTGGAGGGAAGCCTTGCTTACCACGAACTACATCCTCAGCATGATACCGCATAAGGTTACTGGTAAGTCACCATATGAACTTTGGAAAGGTATAGTATCAAAGTGTGGGGGTGCCTAGCAAAAGTGGTTGTACCACCTTCTAAAAAGGTCACAACTGGACCAAAGACCGTAGATTGTATATTCATTGGATATGTGCACAACAGCATTGCTTATCGGTTTCTGGTTCACAAATCAGATATTTTAGATATCCATGTAAATATAGTTATGGAAACAAGGAATGCATCATTTTTTGAACAGACATCCCCTTGTAGGAAAACTCAAAAATGACTCGTGAACAATGAGATGCAGCTACCTCAGAAGCTGAGAACAAGACTGCTGGCACATTACTATTGAGGAACCAGAACCAGAACCAGAACAAGAACCGAAACCCAAAGCGGAACCTAGATGAAGCAAAAGAACTCGCAGGGATAAAAACGTTCAGTGAAGATTTCTTAATGTTTTCTAGTTGAAGACGTACCAAGAATCAGAAGTCATGTCTACACATGATGCACCTTATTGGAAGGAAGCAGTCAATACTGAAATGGACTCTATCTTGCAACATCATACTTACGAGATAACATATCTACCCCAAGGCTCTAAACCTTTGGAAAGTGGATTTTCAAAATAAACGAAATACTTATGGTGATATTGATAGGTATAAGGCTAGACTTGTGGCACAAGGATTTTGGCAAAAAGAAGGCTTAAATTTCTTTGATACATACTCTTCGATAACGAGAATAACTTCAATCATTATGCTCATAAGCATTGCAGCCTTATGAGATCTTGAAATTCATCAAATGGATATTAAAATTGCCTTTCGAAATGGGGATTGGGAAGAGGAGATCTACATGAAACAACCTGAAGGGTTTGTTATCCCAGGACAAGAACACAAAGTGTGTAAACTTGTGTAAGTCATTATATGGACTTAAACATGCTCCTAAGCAGTGGCATAAGAAGTTTGACAGTGTGTTGATGTTTAATGATTCTAGCATTAATCAATGCGACAAATGCATATACTTCAAAATTACTTCAGTAGGGTATACTTTGTTGTGTTTATATGATGATGATATGCTCATTATTGGGAGCAATAAATACGTCATCATCAAACGAAACGCATGCTCAAAAGACATTTTGACATGAAAGACTTTAGTCTAGCAGATGTCATTCTGGGGATAAAAATCATCAGAACTGATGAGGGCCTCACATTGTCTCAAACCCATTATGCTAAAAAAATACTTGATCGATTTAAGCATTATTCAAATGAAACTGTGATACTAGAACCTCTACTTTACTTGACCAGAATTAAGGTGATTCTATGCAATAGGTGGAGTATGCAAGAATAATTGGCAGTTTAATGTACTTGACAAACTGTACAAGACTGGATTTAGCGCACTCTGTAAATGTACTTAGTCTCCCGCTACACAAGTAATCTAGGAAATAAGCATTAGAAGGTTATAACTCGATTTTTAAACTATTTACAATATATTAAAGATCATGGCCTGCACTATGGTAAAGAACCAGCAGTATTAGAAGGATAAAGTGATGCCAACTGGATCGCAGATTCCAAAAACTCAAAATCCACAAGTGGATATATCTTTACATTTGGAGGTGCAACAATGTCCTAGAAATCTTCTAAACAAACTCTGACAGCCAAATCAACCATGGAATATGAATTCATAGCATTGGATAAAACTGCAGATGAAGTTGAATGGCTTCATAATTTCCTGGACGACATCCCAATCTGGGGGAAACTTATGTTTGCAATACGTGTACACTGTGATAGTCAATCGGCTATAGGCAGGGCACATAGTACCATGTATAATGGTAAATCTTGTCACATAAGAAGATGACATAAATCCATTAGACAACTTATCTCCAGTGTTGTAATCACATTGATTACATCAAGTCAGCAGATAACCTAGCGGATCTATTTACAAAAGGTTTGACAAGAGATCAAGTTAGGAGATCATCAAGAGGAATGAGTTTAAAGCCTATGACTTGAGAGGAGGTTTGATGGAAACTCCACCTACATGACTGGAGATCCCAAAAATTTGGTTCAAGGGGACAGCTAAATCTACTAAGAGCACTGCCAGACTATTATCTTCTCCCATTTCCTAAAGTGATGTACAATGCTTCTTGTATGTGTAGAGATTACGCATAAGCTTTTAATGATTTGAGATCTAGCTTTGTAAGATATGTGAATTATTATAGGATACTTCTTAAAATACAATCAGCTAGTAAATCACCTTATGAGTGTGAAATGGGATCATTTCTATGAGATTATTTGAGGTTATACTCTCCAAGTTCACTCATGATTAACCAAGCAAGTTCAAGTCTACAATGAACACAATAGAGAACCTCATTCTATGAGAAAATGCAACTGTGTTATATTTGTTGTCTAAGTTTACATAAAACTCTGGATGGTTCAAGACATCATGTTCAACAGCTGGCTGAGTAAACTCGACAGGTATTAACAATGAAGTGGTTCAAAGCTGAAAAATGCCACCAACTCATATACTCTTAGTTTTTCGCATATACTCTCTAAGTTCTGTCTAATCTAGCTAGTTCAGTCAGTCCGTAGGGATAGTTGAGTCGCTATATGTTTAGAGTTATTTATATTCATGTGGGGGATTGTTGGAACTAATTTTGGATAAACAAATGGACCATTGTTTTGGGCATTTGGTTTATGAAAATTGAGTTGAAATTTGAATGAGAAATTGGTTTGAGCTACAAGGGAAAAGTCCCAAATGGTGTGAAAAAAGTGTGCATGGAAAAAGTCTCATATCCCTTAGGTGAGACATTTTCATGTGGTATATAAGAGGGTTAACATATACATATGTTTAAAACATAACACCCACACATGGAGAGACACAAAGATACCACGCGCACCACCACCACCACCGAACTGAGCTGGGCCGGACGCGGGCGGTTGGCGGAATTCTTGCCACGGTCGAGTAATTTTTTGGACCATTGATTTGTCAAATTTTGCTCAATGAATTTTCTGGAAATTTTCCTTTTCCGTATCAGGAAATTTTACTTTCTTCGTAGCCGACTCAGTAAGACTTGAGAATTATTCCAAATCTTTTCTTAGTTTGAAACTTGCAGAATAGTCCTGAATATTCAACCTCGGACTATAAATAAAGGGTCTTGTCTCTCATAATTTCACACGCTCTCAAACACAGAAAACTCACAGTTCTAAAATCTTCTATGTGTCTCGTCTTCTTTAGAAAGTAAGTCTTTTAGTTTATTAAATTTGAGAGTATATCGTAGATCAAGTTCGCTTGAGTCTATTACTCGGGTGCACGAGTTTTAGTTCGTGATCGGTTGTATCCTGGGATTCAAAAATCGAACTTAGTTGCAAGCACTATACAACCGATTTATTGAATTAAGGAAAAAAGATACCATATCTTGAGCCCGTGAATTCTGTTTATTTAAATTACCTCTTTAAATACAGTTGTTGCAATTCGTTTATGTCATCATTATTTAATAAAATTCGTACGGTTTCTTGATTCGGTTTTTACTCTCGTAAATTTTTAATGTTGAATTTTGAAGAGATTAGTAGTTCAGGTTGTTTTACAAAGATTTTAGAAAGTTTAGGTAGTAAAATTGAGAGGTAAAAAGTCTGGAGTGATTTACGTTTAATGGCATTAGTATAAGGTGAAATAGGAAGTCAAACCCCTTCAATTATATCCTTCTTAACCACAACCGCTGCACATTTTTCTCGTAGACCTTTGTGACATTTATGATGATTTAATCTTGTCTATTATTTTTTGGGCAATTTAGCTAACTGACAACACTATAGCACATATAATTAAGAAAACAGATAAGGATTTTCAGATATTCAGTGAAGCGTGTGGGACCGTGTGGCCAAATGATAAAAAAGCCCCTAAACGATGAATTCAAGCCTCTCTCCTCTCTCCTTCCTCCTCTCTCCTATCTCCTCTCATCTCTCTCGTCTCTCTCTTTCTCCTTCTCTACAACCCAGAATCAAGTGTATAAAAAACGATATGCTAAATGGTGTTTGGCCATGGGCGGCAGTGATGTTCCGACGAAGACACACATTCCGAGAAGGCACACTAAAGTAATTGTTATTTTGAAATATAGATGACTAAGTTTTTATATATATGAAAATATATTATGTTTATGATAATAAATTATTTATACGGCTAATAAATTACAAAATTAAAAGTTAGTCTTCAACATAAATGTTGGACGGTTAATTCTTAAAGTATAATTAAATTAAGTTCATTATATTAGCTATTACAATTGTTAGCGGTCTAACAATGAATTTAGAATATTACTTGAAGAATGCAACATATTTGTTTGGATGGTTAACAACTTTCTTATATTGTATAAACTTTATGGTCACCTCTAAATATACGTTTACCACTCTAACTCGATTCTAGCATCGTAAAACAACTTATAACAAAAATATACAAAATGTAATATGCGTGTTTGGATGGCTAAGGAAAATTTTATCGCGTTATATTTAATTGTAACAAGAAAACAAATGCATTACTATGATGATTATTGATTAAACAAGAACGATGAATGACATCATCTCTGACCAAAAATAATGAACAAAGAAGAGGCAGAGCAAAAAGAAGAAATCAATGAATAAATAGTGATACAAACCTCACCCAAATCCCCACCAATTGATGCATCTACCCCTCAAACCTCACCAAAATTACAATCAAGCCACCGCCGTGAAAATCCGTCGTCCGACGATGATGAAGTTGCCTCTGTTGCCGGAGAAGAAGAAGGAGAATCTTCTTTCACCGTGAAGGAGAGAGAGGGACAGAGAGAAATTTGGTTGATTGAGAGAAAAAAATGAAGAGATAATGAAAGAGAATAAAAAACATTAAAAAAAAATTGAAATTCAAATAACATCTCTGACACACGGTAGTAGGGTAGCAATAGCAACTTGGTGTGGGGCCGTGTAGTAGCTATAAGGGCTTAACATGTTTACCAAAAATGCTACAGAATCTCGAATAGTACCATTACCGTTTAGCTAATTATTTGCTATAGTAACGTTAGCCTACCCAAATTCTCTTATTTTTTCGTGTCTTCGTTTTTTTCATGTGCCTAGGCTTCTTTGTATCTAAGGTGGTATAACTGTTGCGTCTTCAATATCTTCGGGGACTCTCCATTCATCTTCAGGAATACATTAGAGTAATGGTTTCCTCATGTTAAGCACTCCATGCAGTAGTAGTATATACTTCATCGGCAAGTGGGTAAACCCTTGCAAATAGCAAAAATTGTTTTTATGGCGTGTCGACATGGAATTTTAATTAAGGCAGAATTTGCCCATGAAAATATGATGGTTCCAACTCAACGACGGAGTGAGATTTATCTCATTTAACTTGATTTTTTTTTTGATAACCGGATAAACTATGTAAATCTTAACTTTCCCTATCATTCTAACCGGCAGGAGTCTGGCATTCCGGTTCGCACTGGTTCGGTTAAGTTCTACTCAGTAACAAAATTGTTGTTCGCGTAAACGATCATTCTACATATGAAAAAAAAAAACAAAAGAAGAACCGTTCTTGATTATGTTGCTTGATCTCTTGCTTTTCCTCCATACAAACTTTTGATTCGGCCAGTCTTTTCTCTTCTTCATTATCGACCCTTGTCTCTGTCTTTCTCTTGTAACTAGGATCATATTTGGAAGAAGCTAAGTGATCCAAAGCCATTACTACATCCGATATCACCGGTCTCATACCAGGCTGCTCTTGTACACACATTGCAGCTATTGCAAGCGCTTGATACAATCCTCTTATCGGATAATCTCCCTCCATCAACGGATCAACCATTTGTTTGAAATTCTTCCTATCTTTAAACAATGGAACCGCCTGTAAATTTTTTCAAGCGTGTGAATTATGCCCACTAGAGAAATGGAAAATTTATAAAGTGAGAGATTTATCGTTACCCATCCAACTAGATTATGGTCTTTACGCGCTTTTGTATTATCAATCGCTTTCCTTCCAGTGATAAGCTCCAAAAGAACAACTCCGAAACTGTATATATCTGATTTGAATGTGAATTGACCCGTCATTGCGTACTCAGGAGCAGAGTATCCATATGTTCCCATAACCCTTGTGGAAACATGTGTTTCATCCCCTCTTGGTCCAACTTTAGCTAACCCAAAGTCCGAGAGTTTCGGGTGATAATCTTCACCGAGCAAGATATTCGAACATTTAAGATCACGGTATATCACAGGCAGGCCCGGCTCAGTTGAAATATGGACCTTGTGCAAAAAAAAAAATTTTGCCAAAATTTAGGACCTTTTTGTAAATTTTTTAAAATTTAGGGCCCTTTTTTACAAGTAATTAAAAAATTTAGGACCCTTTTAAAAAAAAAAATCAGCTGAAAAATAGTCCCCACGCGTGGGACCCTGTGCAGATGCACAGCCCGCACAGCATGAGAACCGGGCCTGATCACAGGAGGTCTCATTCTATCGTGTAGATACTCTAGACCTCTCGCTGCACCAGCTGCTATTTTCATCCGCGTGTTCCAAACTAGCGGTTTTCTACCATTAGGAAGATCTAAACCAAACAAACAGAGAATACTCAAAAGGTTAACAAATCCTAATGGAAGAGAAGCCATACCAATACAATGATACAACATACCATGGAGATGATTTTCGAGGGATCCTAGTGGCATGTACTCGTAGACCAATAGTCTCTAAACACCCTCAGCACAAAATCCGATAAGCTTGACAAGGTTAGGATGGTCAGCGAGACTTAGCGTCAACACTTCAACGACGAATTCCCTGATTCCTTGAGCACCGTTGCGGTCAAGTTGCTTAATTGCAACAACCTATCAAAAACCATTCACAGAATTTGTTGAATTTCTCTAATCAGATATACAACAATGGAAAATCTCTTTAACTACACTACCTGACTGATTTTGTCGATGAAACCTTTGTAAACTTTACCGAAACCTCCTTCACCTAAGAAACAATCCGACCTGAAGTTTCCGGTAGAAAGAGTGAGTTCTTCAAATGTAAAAGTTTGTGCTTTCTTCCCTGCAAATTCATCTTCAACATTCAAATCCTTGGCATCTAAACTCAATTGATCCTCCTCCTTGTTTCCACCTCCACGCGGACTCACTTTGAAACAATCTACACAACACATACAAAATCGGATGACCTAAAACGAAGAATCCAGATCTGAGTCGATAAATGAATGAAATCGATTCGGATTTCGAAATTCAAGTCGATACCTGAGCTAGATTGCGTATGAGAATCTCGATTTGTGTTCTTACGTACGCAATTTCCATCGGTGATGAGTTTTTTCTTGGGTAAATCGATGTTCTTCATGTTTTTCGTCTCCGATCGTTTTTTCGATTTCCCAGTACGTCCAAAACATCCCATTGCTTAATCCAGAAGCTGAAACGGATGCTCTTCTCCTTCAATCGCTTTGCTCTCTCTCTCTCTCTCGTGGGAAAAAAAAACCCTAGAAATTCGGAGAAAACGGAAAATCAAATCTGATTTTTTTTTTTTACAGGAAGGAAAGGGAAAGAAGGAGAAGAGGGGAAGAAGAAGAGAGAGGAGGGCAAAGTGAGAAAATGCTTAATTTGAATTTTTTTATAAAACAATAACGTAAATGATCGTCTACGGGAAGGTGCACGGAACCTTACTGTAGGGGTTATATTAATAGTAACCTAATAAGGCGTGTCTACTAGTGATGTGGAGTAATTAGTAAAAATAAGATCTGACTATGTGGAAGCTTGGTCAACCTTTTGTTTGCTACCGTCTGTTTTACCAAGTTGACTCCGCTGGTTATTTTCTCTTTTTGGGTTTCTAATTAACCTTAAATTTTTGTAAAGTTTGTTAGTACTCATGTGTCGCTGATCTTTTGTTTTGAATTAGGATATGACTAATGCGGAGCATGAGCAGGTTACTGAGATGGTGGAGCATGGAAAGGTGAGCGAGTGAAAACATTACGTAAGATAGAGGATGAGATTGGTTACGTTTTAAAAATTTAATACAATCTCTTTAAACATTTTTACAATATTTGCCTACCAATCAGACTTAAGTATTTTAGTACGTTCCATATAAAACTTACAGCCTCTACAACCTTGTTTTTTTTTTGTTCATGTTCTACTTTTTTTTCCTAAAACAAATATTTTGTGGTTTTAAAAGCTATAGGATTTTTTTTAAAGCAAAAAATTTTACAGCTACAGCACAAACATCTCCAGACTAAATCCAAACAGCTGATGGATTGATGTTAGATTTTAACACAAGATAGAACTTTAAGTTAGCTTTCATTGGAAAGTGATTTGAGATTATTCCAAAAATGGGATGGAGAGATATCAGAGTTTTAGTGAAGACATGTGAATCTGCCTAAACCGACCGATTTGCTAGAAAATAAAAAAATTGCAGATTTTTCTATTTTAACTCGGTTTGAACCAAAAACGTGATTTAGCTATTTATTTGGAGTTTTCAGCCATTGTTGAGGCTATGCTTTATTTTACATTCATACTCTTAGTTCATTGCTTTGGAAGAAGATCTCTAAACCCTCTTTGACAATTTGGAAAAAAATTCTAAATCTTTTATCTATTTTATTGATTTAATCATGTTTTCTATTATATCTTCTTCTGCTATAAATTATGTGATGTCTTAGTATTTTTCTTATTGGGTTTTAGGGTTTCAAAAAGATTTCAGGGTTCGATTAAATTAAGATGTCGATTTAGGGATTGATTACTTGGTTTCTTCATATATGTTCTTCTTATTGATGAAACTTGATTACCTACCTAGTTTTTGATCTTAGGTTGTTTAACGCACTAAAAGTGTTTGTTTAAAAGCCTGAAAGAACATATATGAGAAAATATCCCTAGCCAACGAAAGTTGATGTTAAACATATCAAACTTGAATATAATGCATGTTTAACATCTTGAATTCAAACGACAATTTAGGATATTTGGTTGGTAGACATAGTACTTGATGCTACAACAGTAGATAAATTTGATTTCGTGATTTGAGTTCCAGAAAGATTCATAAAGCTTTTCATGTGGTTTGTCTAATTTTGAATCCCTGAATCCCTGCGAATTCTCTGATGCCCATTACTTTTAATTAATAAGTTAACACTGTTTTATTCGCTATTCTCTTTTACATTATTGCATACAAAACCCATATTTGGTCTTAGCTTAATTTCATTCCTAGAAATTCGTAGTGTGATACTTTGTCCATGTGGATTCGATCCCTGAAATACTAGTTCGTTTATTGTACCCTTGCAGTAGTTTATATAGGGTTAAAACTCTGCGTTATCAGAGGACTAGGTCTCTGACCCTCGAAGCATAATGCATAACTCTACGAATCAAGTTTCCATCATACGTATACTTAACAGTAATATCTTGTAGGGAAAAGAAACCCAAATTGATTATGTTAAAGTTGTTTCATTCGTAAAATTTTGTCTTTAAACACTAGAGTAGAGGAGCATCAATCTCATTACTCAAACGATCATCTTTGTCGATTGTTTTCAACCTATGAGAACATACTTGTAAAACCTTGTGATTATCAGTTAAACAACGGAGGAGTTCTAAATTGTCTAAAACTAGAGGGTCTGAAACAAGTTTCTCCAAAGTAGCCTCATCGGGACAACAAACATATTGTAAACGGATGATCTTTAGACAAGGTAAGGAAATAAACTCAGCATTAACCAACGTGGTATGACAGAGATGTAAGTTTACTAATGTCTGGCAGGTATATATGCTTAGGGGTATCTCCATAGGGAGATCAAAGCGAAAAGTACAAATATCAAGATCAAGATGTTGAATCAGCACATAATCAATCCATGGGAAAACGCATGCCATTAGATTCACCAATCCATATATTTAACCGGAATTTTGTTGAAGATTGATTCAAAATTTAATTAATGGAAATAAATGGGTTTAAAGTAACGTTTGAGAGTTACAAGAATCTTGGTTTAATTTGAGAGTTTAATTTGTGTTTAATGTAAGACATAATGAGTCCAAGGTTTAAAGGGGTAGGAGTTACACTTTTATTTTCCTATAAGTTTATATTTTTATTTCATTGTTTTTCATTAGTTTGAATCAGAATTTGTTCATCAGAGAGTATCATACCAACCAGAAAAGTATTATTCACCAAAAATATTCTTCTCTGTTTCTCTGTTCGTTGTTCCTCTATCTTACCCAGTGCCTGCGTTACTCCAATATTGTGGTATCAAAGTGAAGGTTTTGGCTCCCTTTTCATCATATTTGAAGTAAAGCCATGTCAGGCAATGGAGCTAATCAACAGGCTCTGGTTCCGGTGTTTAAAGGTGTAAAGTATCATCTTTGGAGTCTTAAGTTGAAGACAATTATCAGATCTCAAGAGTGTTGGGATTTGGTGGAGAGTGGGTTTGACGATGCAAATCATGCGCAACATGATCAACGGTTATGAGAGAATCGTAAGAAGGATGCTAAGGCATATTTTTGATCCAGACAGCACTGGATGAATATATCTTATCTCGGATCTACGTAGTGAATACGTGTCACGAAGCATGGGAGATTCTAAAGCTAGAGTACATGGGAGATAAGAAGGTGATCACTGTTAAACTATGGACTCTGCATTAACAATTTGAGACACTTTTGATGAAGGAGAAGGAGACGATGCATGAGTATTTGGCAAGAGTTTCAGCCATTATCAACGAAATGAAGTTGTGTGTCAAAGATTTTTCAAACAAAATGGTTGTGACTAATGTTCTTAGAAGCTTAACTCCAAAGTTTGAATATGTTGTTCTTGCAATCATGGAGGCAAATGATATGAGTTCATATTCGTTTGACACTATGATGAGTTCATTGATCGGCTATGAAGATCAACTCGGTAAGAAGTCTGAAAAATTTGAAGAGGAGACATTTTAGATTAAGGGAGAGTATTCTGACCAGAATACAAGAAGTTCTCAGAAGTACAACAGTAGATTTGGTCAAGGAAGAGGCAGATCTGGAGGTCGTGGAGAATTTGGAAGAGGAAGAGGTTATTTTGATAACTAGAGCAGTTCTAATTTGTTTTACGATAGAAACATCATATACAACAAAGGTACGAACAAGAGAAATATTCAGTGTCATTATTACAAGAAGAATGGCCATATGCAGGTTGATTGTTGGAAGAAAAAAAGAGAAGAAAAGCTCATAAGCTTTGCTGAAAATGGCCATATGCAGGTTGATTGTTGGAAAAAAAAAGGAGAGAAGAAAAGCTCATAAGCTTTGCTGAACAAGAGGATGCACATCCAAGACTCTTCATGGCATACAAGAGTGAGGTGTCACCAAAATATTTGTGGTATTTGGATAGTGGTTTATTATGTATACCAAATATGGGAAGGATTTTCCGGTTTTAGTATATGCGAACGACTTGATTATTGTTGGGGATTCAGATGAAAAGATCTCGGGTTTCAAATATTATATGTCTACATGTTTCTATATGAAATAACTTGGATTATGCAATTATTTCTTAGGTATAGAGGTTGCAAGAAATTCATCGGGTATTTATCTTTGTCAAAGGAAGTACACATTGGATATCATTGCCAAAATTTGATTGTTGGGTGCAAAACCAGTTTAAGCTTCACTTATCAACAACTCTCTTGTTGTTTGATGTTGCGCCATATTGAAAGTTGATCGGCCTGTTGATTTATTTATGTGTAACACGATGTGAATTTTCCTATAATATTCATACTATGGCTCAGTTTATGCAATCACCATGTTAAGAACACTGGGATGCAGCATTACGAGTTGTTAGGTACTTAAAGTCTAACCTAGGTCAAGATATTTTCATGACTTCTGACAAAAATTTGAAGCTCTACAATTGGTGTGTCTCAATTACACGAATTTTCCCTTAGCTCGACGTTCAATTACATATTATTTGGTACAATTGGTTCCTTCTCGAATTGCTTGGAAGTCAGAAAAACAAGACACAGTTAGCCGATCATCCGTTAAGGCTGAATACGGGCGATGGCACTTCACAAGAACTTATTTGGATAAAGCGGATTCTGATTGATTTAGATGTTCATCATTTTGATCCAATGATGATATACTCAGAAAATAAACCATCACTTCCTATTGGAGCCAACCCAGTTCTGCATCAATGAACTAAACATATCCAAACAGGATGTCACTTCATTCGAGATGAGATACTTCGTGGAATGTCAAGATTACACCCCAAAGCACATCTAGCCAACATATTTACCAAACCTTTGAGATGAAAGGAATTTGAATTGTTCATCGAATTGGGCATTATCGATTTAATTGCTCATGATCCGATGATAATACATCTTTCTCATTTACTTGTGATTCTTATATATATTTGTAATTGTTGTTTAGGAAAGTAGGTCATCTCAAATGAGATTTTATATAGAGTTCGCTAAAATAATGATTTGTTGAAAGAGAAGCATATGAAAGACGAAATGTGTGTAGGAAGTGTAAGAGAAATAAAATCGGACCATAGAATCATGACTCGTCAATTATAACCATAACAATGCATACTATTCTTGAAGTAATATTCATAAATCATAATTTTCTTACAAGTTAACGATTGGTTCTTGACATTTTTTTACCATCTAGTGTAATCCTTATATTACTAAAGCAATTCTGGAAGTGACACGTGTCTTTCCATTTTTGCTAAATACCTTTTTTTACAATTGTTCTTTAAAAAAACATATTGTAACCTAAACTTACAAAACCCACGATCGTCGCCAGAAAAAAAAAAAACCACGATCTTTTTCTCAACTTCTCCACCTTCACCACTAACCATCTTTAAATTACCATGTGTATCTCACAAGTAAAACAACTTCCTTCTCCATCGTTCTTCTTTTCTCATTCTTATTCTGCAACTTCTTACCCTTTCCTCTTTATTCTCTTTAACACACTATCTCAATTGATCTATACTTTTGGTTCTTAAATTTCAATTTCATATCAAGTACTGCGATTTTCTGTACAAGATGAAGCTCAATTTCACACCAATTGCTCATTTACACTATGTTTCTGAAAATTCTGAAAACAAAATTTGGAAGATCAAAGCTTCCCGTATTTGGCTATTCGGGAATAGTGACAAACTCAGAGATTTTGGTAGACTTGATTTAATACTTGTGGATGATAAGGTATAGAAAACGAAATGGATTTTGTTTATCTGATTATATTGTTCACCACTTCTCAATTTTAATGTTCCATTCTCATTTTGATTTAAGGGAGATCAGATACAAGCGTGTATAAGAGGAAAATTAGTATCCAAGTTCGAAAAAGATTTTGAGGAAGGCGAATGCCGCATTGTAATGAATTTGAAGCTCTCTCCTAATGGTGGAAGTTTCAGGGGAAGTAACATCTCTCAAGTTCGTTCGTCTTTTTTACTTAAGAACACTAGAAATAGTTTTAAAAGTCAAATCTCTTTCGTGGCTCCAATCAGATGTTTCATATCATGAAAGCTTTCAAAGATTTTCCTCCTTCTTAGTGTTTTTCTATTTGCTCACGTATGACTCATAATTCTTCTCATTAAATCCACCGTGGATGAAAATGCATTTTTATTCACGTATATAATCTAAGAAGAAATAAAGGGATTCACGGTCCTCCATGGAGAGGTGGAATGGTGATCTACGTGAATGGGACTTCATTGTTGTGTGGTGTGGATTTTGAATATTTACCGTGGATGATTCTCCGTATAGATTTTTGAGATGTGTGCATTGTTTTACTTTCTTTTCAAGGTCAAACAAGAAGATGCAACAAGATCAATGCAAATATGCAGATGCTCATCACTAGGGATAACGATTATGTTTTCCACCAACATACACTAGTAAAAAAAGAGCCAATACCCACGAAACTTTCGTGGGTAAGAGTGAATAATTTTCGTGGGTATTGCGTCGTGGGTAGAGAAATAAGTGGGTGGTCGTGGGTAAAGCTCCCCACGAAAACCCACGAAATTATCCGTGGCAAAATACCCACGATTACCCACGAAATATTTCGTGGGTAACCTTACCCACGAACACCCACTTATTTTTCCGTGGGTAGTTACCCACGGATTGCCACGAAGGTTTTCGTGGGAAATTACCCACGATTTGCCACAACAAATTTCGTGGGTAGCTTTGTACCCACGAAATCCCACTATAAATTTCGTGGGTATGTGCAATGTTTTTTTGTCAAAAATATTTTTTATTTTTAAATTTGTTATTAAAATTTTTAATTAAATTAAATACTAAACCAATAATTCGAATAGAAATAAAATATTTTATATAAAATTAAATTGTTCTAAATTAAAAGTTTTCAAATTAAAAAAAAAGCAGAAACATAAAATAAACGGCTACGGAACATAGTTGAAGCGACCATCAAAGTCGTCGGGCTGACTCGTCCCTTGTGAACCGCTGCGTCCATCTAGCTTATTCAAAATGACATCTATCTTCCTCGTCATGCTACTCATCTCACTCCTCATATCATCGAGCTCACCTCGGAGATCCGCTTGTGTTCCCGACGGATCCTGGACGGAAGGGTGATAGAACTGCGTCCTTGCACTACCGACGCCGTAGGCATGCCCGTATTTTGGTTTCACCCTCTGCATTTTTAAACAATAAGAGAATTAATGTCTAAATATACAATAAATAAAAAATTAGAATATGAAAAAATTTACCTGAAAATATAATTGGTTAATGAATTCCCGAGGAGAACCACTTGTGGAAAAAGTTGTGCCGGTCGAATCTTGGTGCTGAGAAGCCTCCTCTTCAACCTCCCTCACGAGTCCCTCAATCACCGGATCAACGTAAGTGCCATCCACGCGTGTATGCGTCTCCTTCACCAAATCCAGAATGGATGGTTCCTCGGATCCCTGCCCCTTCTGCTTCTGCATTATCCCAAAAATTTATTTACACAATGTAGTGATCATTAACATTACTAACGATAATGAATAGATTTGTAAATTAATATATGGATCAAACTTACCAATTCATAGTCAATCTTTGAGAAGGATCGGGGCCCGGCACTGTGTTTGTGCATTCCTTTTCCGTGGATCGGCGTTTTACGGCTTTCAGCATCTTCTTACTCTTGCTAATGGCTTTCTCAGTCTGCCACCCTTCCAAAAGAATTGCCCAGTCATCATCGCTGATATATACGGGGTGCACTCCCTCTCGATGTTTCCTACTAATCTCTTTGCCGATTCCTAACTTCGTCTTTTCCTTCCATTCATAAAAGACGATGTCCTCGAACTCGGGATCCCAATAATAGTTTTGCTACAACTCGCAACCACCATTGTTAATATACAATGTTAGTAATGGATACTAAATGTTTAAATATCCGAATTTTGTAACTTACCACAAATGTTCCCCACCAACTCTGAATTTTTTCTGGACCGTATTTTTTCACATCGGTCCAGTTCTTCCAAGGACCCCAAAAATTACCCTGCCATGTCCGTTTAATAAAACTGGTGACCGAATCACCGATCCCAATCCTTAAAAAAATATTCAAAAAGTTAGAAATCAATTAGTAAACACGTAGACCTTAAACTGGTTAAATATTTAAGATGTTTACCATAGTCCTCCGTTTTCCTTAAACGGATGGAGGATAGGCTGTGATCTCCTAGTAGGCGCTTCGTATACCGCCTGTAAACGGTAACGATACTCTAAAGAAGCACCTATGGCAGATTTTGGGAGATGGAAACGAGGTCTGCTTCTAACTGAGCCAGTTCCGGTAGACGAAGACATAACAACATGCAAAAAACAATACATCTAATATTTCTTACACAAATAATATTTTCTGATTTTTTGTTAAAAAAAATTAGAGCCATTAATATGTTTTATATTTTAAATTTTAAAAATTATTTTGTCATATATTTTTGTAGAGCCATTAACATTTAATTTTATAACTTATTTTCTCATATATGTTTTTCAAGAATTTAGAATTTCAAGCCATTAATATGTTTTCAAATCGTGTTAACAAGTGACACTTTTTATACATAAGTTTTGTACAAGTTGTATTAGATATGTTTTTTCAATTATATAATTTTGGTATTTGTTATCTAATTTTTTTCCGGTTTTTTTTTTTTTTTTCACACTAAATTATAATACTTAATTTATAAAATATGCTATTTGTATGCAAAAATCCCCAAAATTAATATAAAATACCTAAACAAATTTAAAATTTTATTTTAATTATTAATAAACACTAACTACTCAACAATTCTTTTTACAAACATTTTAATTTACGTTTTTCACAAAACAAAATTATTTGAAAAATTAAAAAACCCTACACAATACAATAACCCCAAATTTTTAACAATCTAAGCAAATCTATGGCATAAACATGTAAGGATTGATTCATATAAACTAGACCAAACTATTAGAATCATGAAGCAATCAAATTTTGAGGAATCCTAAAACCAAATTGAACAAAACCTAAAGGATTATAGAGATGAAACGAAATTACCTAAGGAGATGCGGAATATAGGGGTTAACCCCGGAGGTGGTGGTGCGCGGTGTCGGCGGTGGTGCGGGAGTCGAAATCGCCGGAGGAGAGTGATTTTGGTTGGCTGCGTCGAATGGAGGAGAGAGACCTGGTTCGATGAAAATGATGAAGTTACCCACGAAAACCCACGATTATTTTTGTGGGTATTTAAAAAAAGCCACGTATACCCACGATTATTTTCGTGGGGTTTTAAAAAATGCCAGTTATACCCACGATTATTTTCGTGGGTATTAAAATAAAGCCACGTATACCCACGATTATTTTGTGGGTACATTCTTTAATTTTTAAAAATATATTCCACAACACCGGATTCGAACACGGGTTTGAATTATTTTTAAAGAAAGCTTAATTAACCATCAAATTATGCTTATGACGAATCTTATAGATCATCAACATTTAATAGTATATAAACGGAAATATTTCCGTTTGCTAAGTAACAAGATAAATTGATTATGCAACTCCAATAAAACATTACATTTAATGAAACATAAAATTTGAAACAACTTTTAAACTGATAGATTAAAGACTTGAAAATATTAAATATATAATGGTTGTGGTACAACTACATATTAGGCACTAAATTTTGAAAACATTTGTCTCTTTTCCACTCCAAAGTTACCAGAAACTTTTCTTTCCCTTCTGTTTCTTTGGTGGAGAATTTAAAAATCCGTCACAACATTCCCTTTTGATTGCATCAACATCTAGATTTAAGTTTGGGCTTTCTGGTCTTTGGGCAAATTCATCACCATAGTATTGATCCTTGCTTTCATACGAGGAACTTCCACCGTAGGTATCTGAAAATCCGTCACAACATTCCCTTTTGATTGCATCAACATCTAGATTTAAGTTTGGGCTTTCTGGCCTTTGTGCAAACTCAAAATCACTTGCAGGACTTCCACCGTAAGTATCTAACTTTTCAATCAATAGAGATGGTTGTACGTCTTCGATTTGCCTATAAAAAACATCATCGACAACCCGCTTCTGGTCATGACCTTCTGGATGCTTATCATCGACAATCAAATGAGTTTCAGTTTCCCCCGAGTATTTTGGATTGTGGTGATTGTTTTGCAAGAACTGGTTGTCCGGTACTATCGTTGATGTAGAACCATCAGTTGCATAGATTGGTGATTGCGTATCATATTCCCACGAGTAAGTGGGTATCTCTTGAGTGAATTCGTCGCACAGAGTTTCGGTTTCCCAAGAGAATTTTGGAAGAGGGAAAAAATTTGACATGTTTTTTGATTGAGAGTCTTCATCACTTTAGCTAGAAGACATTATTTTGTTATTGATGGGTGTAAAAGATATACACTCCATCATATTTATTTATAGTAGATGTACTGTCTTGTCAAATCACTTTGGTCTGTAACGATTGTATTCACATGTTATGTGCTTAACCAAATCAACCATTAGATTTGTACTACATGAATATGTGGTCCATCAAAGTTTCAAGTTATAACATAGAAACAAATAATTTGTGAATCACACATTAATAGAAAATAAGATAATTGAAACTTTGATACAATATTTTTGTTATAAAAGCCTTACATATAATAGTCTTACATAAATAACAACACATGTAATATATAGTACATTATTAGACGTTTTTTGAACCACATCCCCTTACTGAAGCACAAATTATAAAAAAAAACAAACATAAAAGCCATATGCACTTATTGTAATGACGAGTGACTTTCGTGCGGCAATATTAGTTGTACATTACCAATTAAACACATCTCTTAATGATCCATCTCGAACTCCAACATGTGTTCGTCACAACAACCGTAATAGTCATTTGGACATTTGAAAACTGGGAGCTCCTGTTTTTCATAAACATCTACAGCCTTGGTTGATGTGGGTGTTTTCAGTACTTCATTTTCTCCCCTGGCTGGAGAGCGTGCTTTACGAGGCTTGGGGGGAGCACGCGAAGTAGAACTGGGACTGGGGTTGTAACGGTTGGTTGGGTTATTGAGATGAATCGTACCAGAAAGAGGGGTGTTTGATTCTGGTAAAGAATCTAGGAAGGTCTTTATTATCTTCTCTTCCTCGGATTGATTTACATTTTTTTCGACATGGCTGATTTTGTATGTTTTGTGTTTCGATATACTAATCTAATGAAACAAGTCTCTATTTATAGATTTTACAAAATTATTATAACAACTTTAGCATAATATATCTTGGCCGTTGAATGATGAATCTATAATATCAACCATTCAAATGAGTTGTCAATTCGGTTTTGGTATCTGATTCACTTGTGTCCATATAATTTTTTGGTCTATTGTCAATTTTGGTATCGGTTTTGAGTTGTCAATTCGGAGTGAATTCGGTGTTGGTATCGGTTTTGAGTTGTCAATTCGGAGTGATTGACAGAGTTGATCTTGGCCGTTGATCTTGGCAACAAGTTTTGATGAATACTTTTGCAGAGTTGATCATGGCCGTTGAAATGGGTGTGTGAGACATTAGATATTTTGATTCTTCACAGACAATTACAGTGTCTTGTCAAATCAGTTTGGTATCAAACGATCTTGGCCACAAGTTTTGATGAATACTTTTGCAGAGTTAATCATGGCCGTTGAAATGGGTGTGTGAGACATTAGATATTTTGATTCTTCACAGACCATTACAGTGTCTTGTCAAATCAGTTTGGTATCAAACGATCTTGGCCACTAGTTTTGATGAATACTTTTGCAGAGTTGATCTTGGCCGTTGAAATGGGTGTGTGAGACATTAGATATTTTGATTCTTCACAGACCATTACAGTGTCTTGTCAAATCAGTTTGGTATCAAACGATCTTGGCCACAAGTTTTGATGAATACTTTTGCAGAGTTGATCATAGCCGTTGAAATGGGTGTGTGAGACATTAGGTATTTTGATTCTTCACAGACCATTACAGTGTCTTGTCAAATCAGTTTGGTATCAAACGATCTTGGCCACAAGTTTTGATGAATACTTTTGCAGAGTTGATCTTGGCCGTTGAAATGGGTGTGTGAGACATTAGATATTTTGATTCTTCACAGACAATTACAGTGTCTTGTCAAATCAGTTTGGTATCAAACGATCTTGGCCACAAGTTTTGATGAATACTTTTGCAGAGTTGATCTTGGCCGTTGAAATGGGTGTGTGAGACATTAGATATTTTGATTCTTCACAGACCATTACAGTGTCTTGTCAAATCAGTTTGGTATCTACCTTTACCTCCATAATGCACAACTTATACCATCCATAGTATTATAAATACTCGCTTTATTTGTTCCTAATTTCTTACACCAAACCCTTCGAATTCCAAATCGTTTAAAAATCAATACGTATATTTGTTATGTCTTCCTCAAACCATTCAAGAAGATGGATGGATCTCCGAATTGATCCATCAACAAATACTATTACCGAAGAATTTACTACTGGGATTAATGTGTTTATCACATTTGCTTGTCAACAACCATCATATTAGGCAACCGGATTACTCATTTGTCCATGCGCACGGTGCAAGAATGAAAAGCCACCAACAAAACCTAGGGTGGTGGTGCGTCATCTTTACACAGTTGGATTCAAAGGCAATTACTATGTTTGGAGTAATCATGGAGAATCTTTCATGTTTACGGGAGAATCATCTACTGGAACACAATTTGATGGAAGTGCCAACCAAGAGCGTTATCATCATCCTCATGTTGCTATACAAGAAACATTTCATGAAGGATTCGTAGATGTTGTTGATATTTCAGAGATGCAAGATCAACAATATAGTGAAGAAGTCAAAGTTCCGGCGTTCGTGGACAAGTCATATGAGGCCTTCATGGAAGCTAATCAACCTTTATACGAAGGGTCCAATGCAGAGAATACCAAATTATATTTGGCATCATGTATTTTACGTTGGAAGACGGAGCACAATATAGCAGAGGGTGCTGTAGACGACATCGCTAGTACTATCAAAAGGATTCTACCAGGCCCGAATACTGCTCTGGAGTCGTACTACGAAACCAAAAAGATTAGAAAGAACAATTGTATGCTATTTTGGCGGGGAGAATATGCCACGCTCGAGCAATGTCGCTTCTGTCAAACAGATCGATATCATCCGTGGAATGGGCATGGTAAAAAGATTCCAAAATAAAGAATGTTTTATCTTCCCATTACCGATCGTTTGAAAAGACTATACCAATGTCAATCAACTGCGGGACATATGCGTTGGCATGCTGATCATATTAATGTTAGAGGCGAAATGAATCATCCATCAGACGGGGCCGCTTGGAAACATTTCCAGAGCGTTTATCCGGGGTTTGCTTCTGAACCAAGAAACATCTACCTTGGATTGTCAACAGATGGTTTTAACCCACTAGGCATGAGTGGCCAGGCATACTCAATCTGGCCGGTGATAGTCACACCATACAATCTACCTCCTGGTATGTGTATGAACCGAGAATTTTTATTCCTCTCGATTTTGGTTCCTGGTCCAACACACCCGAAGAAAAGTCTGGACGTGTACCTTCAACCTTTAATCGACGAACTACAACAACTGTGGACACATGGCGCTGATGTTTATGATATATCAACACACAATTCTTTTAAGATGAAAGCGGCGCTTATGTGGACGATTAGTGACTTCCCAGCTTATGGGATGTTATCAGGGTGGATGACTCACGGACGCCTCGCATGTCCATACTGTATGGATTCAACCAATTCATTCTGGTTAACGAATGGACGAAAACATTGTTGGTTTGACTGTCACCGAAAGTTTTTGAAGAGAGACCACCCATACAGGCGGAATGTAGTTGCCTTCACTAAGTCTACAGCTGTCCATGATGAAGCACCGGTATGGCGTAGTGGAAGAACAATATTGGACCCCATCAACAATATAGAAGGTGGCAACAGACACAATGATCCATCTAAAACGGTACATGGTTATGGTCAATATCATAATTGGTACAAAAAATCTATTTTCTGGTCTTTGCCTTATTGGGAGAATCTATTGCTTAGACACAACCTAGATTTTATGCATATAGAGAAAAAAAATTATGATAATATTATCAAAACTATCTTGAACGTGCCGGGGAAAACAAAAGATAACATAAAATCTAGGCTAGATATGGCGATAATATGCAACCGTAGAGCGTTGGAGCTTACATCACCAAATATTGCTCCGGTTCCAATATTTCGAATGTCAAAGGAAGCGAAAAAGAAATTTCTAAGTTGGTTGAAGAAAGAAATTCGTTTTCCAGACGGGTATGCTTCCAACTTTGGTAGATGTGTCAATGAAATTAATGCGACTCTTTCTGGTCTCAAAAGCCATGATTGTCATGTCATTATGGAAAGGCTTCTACCTTTTGCTTTGATGGAACTACTCCCCAAGTCTGTACACGTAGCGATTTCAGGTATTCATTTTTTTAATTTTTTTGATACACAAATATGACTGACTAATTTTGGTTGTTACTTTTATTACACAGAAATCGCTTTGTTTTTCCGAGACATTGGTGCCCCATCATTAAAAGAACAAGATGTTCTAACAATGAAGGAAAATATAGCAGTAAAATTATGCAACTTGGAGAAGATATTTCCTCCTTCGTTTTTTGATGTCATGGAGCATCTACCGGTACACCTTCCAGACGAGGCAATCTTAGGTGGACCGTTACAATATAGGTGGATGTATCCATTTGAGCGGTACATGTACCACTTAAAAAAAAAAGTTAGGAACAAGGCACAAATCGGAGGGTCTATCGTCGAGCACTGTGTACAAGAAGAAATATCAGCGCTAGCTACCCATTGGCTTGGAAAACCGATCGCTCGAGGTAATGAAGGATGGCATGGTGAAAACATTTACTTCTACGCATTCGACGATGTCCCAACAATTTTCAAACAGAAAGGAAGGTTCATTGGTAAACATTCAAAGGGATGGATAACAGACGAAGAGTACAACGTTTTGCAAACGTTTCTCATGAATAACTGTCCCGAGTTAGCACCATATGAAAGGTATGAGTAACCGTCGCAAAACATTATATTCAATAGTTAAATACTTTTTAATTACATAATTTGTATACATAGGATGTTTGAACATTTCATGCGAACTACATATCCGACATTATCTACTACTGACCTACAGTCATTCAAAGACAATAACTTCGCACGCTGGTGCAAAGATTATATAAGTATTTTTGTACTGCGACGTTTTTAATATAATGTTCAACTTATGTATTTATTTTACTACAGGTTAATAATCAAAGGATGGTAGCAACTGTGCCACAATGGCTCATTGATTTTGTACAAGGTCCACGTCGTGCTTACATATCCTGGCCCTCGTATGCAACAAGAGGGTTTTTATTCCGCACATTGAGTAGGAATGCAAACAAAAAGACACAAAATTTCGGTGTTTGCGTGAGGGGAACTACTGATACGGAATATTATAGCGTTGTGGAAGACATCAGATTGGTTGAGTACGATGGCGGTGTCGGGTTGAAGGTGGTTATCTTCAAATGCTTTTGGTACGACATCACTAGTGGAAGTGGAATGCGTAGAAGTCGTTCAGGACTGGTGGATGTTGCTGCAAACAAGCAGTATCGACAATATGATCCGTTTATTACTCCTGAACAGTGTGATCAGGTTTGTTACATACCATACCCAAAGGTGAGTAGGAGGCATGGGACGGAATGGTTAGCATGTGTAAAAGTGGTACCCAGAGGTGTTCGAAATGTTACAGATGCTTTACAACAAGCCTTTCAAGAGGATTCTAGGAATACTATTGTTGCACCTTCAGGGCTCCTAAGGGTCGAGGCACTCAATGTTGAAGACATGGACAATTATGATGATTTACCCGACCAACATACAAACGACATGTACACATCCGATCATGAGCTAACTGATAACGAATGTTCTCAAGCTGATTCCTCTTCTGAAGATGAATGAAAATTGTGCATCAATGCGATCCTTAATTTTTAGTATTTTATGTAATATTATTTTTGTCTGTGTTAAATTTTTAACATCTTATAAAAGTAGTGGATTATTATCCGTCGAGTGGTTTGTAATAAAATATGTTGTGGATTCATGTATAATATTATGTGGAATATAATTTGTATCTTTCTAAACAGTTATAACAGCTAGCCCTATTTACAACACCCGTGATTGTTTACATGAGTAGAATACTTTCACGCCATTCATTTAATTTTCGAAATGTCAATTCACCGTCTAGTGGCTGACAGTGTCATTCACAGTGTTATTTATGATTCAGTGGCAGACAATGTCATTCACGGACTTGATTTTTTTATTGCACACTGATATGTAATGTCAAATTATTTTATCATACTTTCTTATATCCACATATACATCGACACGTTAAGCCTAAAAAATCACTCTGTTTTGCCTATATAAGTCCGAGTATTTCAACACAAAATCATAACACAAAAAACAATTTGCAAATGGCAAACAGAGATCTATGGAATTACTATATGCAAAACCGAGCCTCCGTTCAAAACCCTCGAGAAACAACTCGTGTTCCTTTAAGCCCTTCATACGATAACTTATATGTTATTGATGCTCAACCGACAGTTTCACTCCAACCAACACAACGATTTGAAATCCAAACGCCGGTAATTTCGGGACCTGTCCAACTCATACAGCGAGGAATGTTTCGCAAGAGGGCTCACAATAGGAAGGTGTTGAGAGGTGAAAGTTCTCAAACATGCCCAACACAAGATTTCATTCGTGAGGTCATCAATGAGCCACAACAGGGCGACCAGGATTTTAGTAGTCCTCGCTGGACTTCTACTATCGATTACATAATCCGCGAAGGTATAGACATATAATGTACTCGTTTACCATTACAATAATGATTGTAGATGACAAATACTAACTCTATCATTCATAAATATAGGTACTTATAACAATAGGACCACACCATTCTGGACCCAGGTTGTAGAAATACAATGCCCGCATTCACAGTTTGTGAAAGTGAAAAAGGTTTACGTTGTCGAGCAATATTATAGGAATTTAGATATACAATGTATCTCACAAGTTAATTTTATCTTATTTTCAGCTTGTCGCTATGTTATCCAGTGCGACCCCCAACGGCCAGAGAGACCTTCTAGTAACCTTAAAGGATCCGTCTGGAATAATCGAGGGAACCATGCACCATAACATCTTCAACAATGACGAGAACAGAGTCAACACTGGCGTAGGTGCGGTTGTCATTCTACAGAATGTGACCGTAGGCCGTTTTAACTTGAACTCTAAGTACCTCAACATCACTGAGCGGAACATTGTTAAGGTAGATTTTCCATAAGTTTGTAAATATTACTGATAATTATAAACTAAAATCATTTTTCAAACAGATAATTGGGGCTAATTCGATGATTGCTGAATACGAACCAACCATAGCATCTACTATCAATGAGGAAGCTGAAGGAAGTACTGGCTACAAAAATGAAATAGTCCCAGACTCAGATGGTGAATAAACATCCGACCCGTCCATGTTTACGAATAAGCTGGTTAAACACTAGACTCTTTATGTTGCTTTAATATTTACTATTTTCCTACCATCTATTGTACGCGTTTATAATAATGTTGTTATGTAATGTAATATTTTTATATGTTTAATGAAATAAACCAATATTATAACAAATGTTTTGTTTCTTATTGAGCTTCCATTCGAATTAACCAAAAACCTATTAATAAGTTTTTAACGCATTATAAGGTTAATATATTTGTGAATGTTAAAAACAAATCGGGAACCCTAGTTCTAACATTTTGTAAGCACCACCCACGGAAAAAATTCGTGGTATTTCGTGGGTAATACATTACCCACGAAAAAAACGTGGGTAGTAGTGGGTTTATGAGTTGCCACGGAAAAATTCGTGGGTAACCGTGGCAAAATTACCCACGAAAACCCACCAAGATTTCGTGGGTACAATTTTATCCACGGTTACCCACGAAAACCCACATATAACCACGAAATACCCACGATTATTTTCGTGGGTAAGAGTTTACTGTTCACAGTGGGTTTTCGTGGGTGTTCGTGGCTTTTGAGCTATACCCACGAAAAAATTTGTGGGTTTTTCGTGGGTATATTCCTTTTTTTTACTAGTGATACATTAATGAAACACCAAAAGTTAAAGGTACTGCAACAACTTTTTGAATTCACTTACACAAGTCCACCATAATTGAAACACACTTTACTATAGATTTCCAAAGGATTAATCCTTTTCTTTAACTCCAAAATTTTGCAGAAGTAATATGTCTTCAAGAGGAGAATGATTAATGGGGTTTCAAGGAGTTGGCTTTAAGACAAAGAGAGGCCACTTACAACTTTTGACCAGCACAGGTTCAACCGAATCCGCATCACTTTACTGTTGAGTTTCACACTCATTTTTTATATACATAGATGAAGACTTTCTTGAAAGAAGAGAGACTGATAAATTTGGAAACTCAATGGATATGCATGTCATGTCATCAAAAAGATGAGATAACAGAGTCAAAAAGTAACAGAAAGAGCAACATCTAATTTAATTAGAGAGTTTGACGTTACTAACGTGAAGGAGCACTGTCAATATGACAAGATCCAAAAGGATGATGGAAAGGAAAGAATAGAGGAGACAAACGTGAAGGAACATGGACAACAAATACAAGAATCTCTGCATTTCCTTTCCGTTACAAACATGGTGTTGAGATATGTTTTTACTTGGAGTTTAATTTACAACGTTTTTTTTTGTTGTAAATAAGATATTTTTTTTTTTTAGAAAATAAATAAGATATATTGTTTTTTTTTTGGGTTGTGAGAGTAAATTAGATATATTGTGTGTGTTAATGAGAACTAGAAAATTACCCGCGTTATACGCTGAATAAAATGATTATCGAATAAAATCAATAGTTTTAGTTAAAAAAAGATTATGAAGAATAATTATACATAACCTAAGACATAATTTATATATTTGAATTTTGCGATTATTTTTCATACAAATGTGTTACACCCGTGAAATAATTAAACCAACAAATTTCATTAATAATTATATTTTTACTTGTACGAAGGTGCATTTATGTAAAACTAAAAACATCTACTTGTCAAACAAAACAACACATGTAAAAACATATTTTTACATGCTCATATATTTTCAAAAGATAGTAAATAGTTTTATTTTATTTTAATCAATTTTTTTTGTATATATGTTAAATTTTTGTTCACATTTAATTCTATGATTTAAATGTATAATTTCGAAATATTATAATTTTGGCAAGTTGAAAATTTCAAAATATTTTAATTTTGGCAAGTTTAGGAAGATTCAAATGTGTTTGACAATTAGAGTAATAGTAATCAAAATAAGTATATTTGGAATTAAATGTGTTTGGTAATGAATATAAGATAATGAAATAATAAATAAAAATAAAGAGGAAAAAAATTGTGGTGATGACACATAAGCAAAGTGCTCCCAAAATGCTTCTCAAATAATATATAGGATCTCCATCATCTTTTGTTTAGAAAAAAAAATCCATATTTACGTTAAAAAAACCACATTCAATCAAAATAAATGTAAAGATATTTGCTTAAGATTTTACTAAAAGCTTCTAAAAGTTGATATAAAATCGATATACAATATTCTAGATTCAAACATAATGTATGTACGTAGTTTTGAGTAATGAAACAATTAACTTTTAGTAGTTTAAAAGGTTTAAGTGAAATAATATGTACGAGTATTCAATTTCAATATGTATTAATTAAACCAAATATTTCACTGTGTATAAACTAAACTAACTCTCAATCAAATCTACACAATAAAGATTTTAAACAAATTATATGGGTTTAGTTGATTTTATTTTTAAGGAAGTGCAATTGTATATAAAACACTCAAATAATCCCCGTGCATAGTGCATAATACTAGTATTAGAATAAAGGGATAACCAATATCCCACAACTATAATTCCACTACAATCCCAAACATGGGTGTTTATATCCCGCTACAGGGGAGCCGAGTACTAAAACACATTTTGAAATGCAAAGGAAACTAAAACATAAGCCTAGCCATCACCGACAAGGAAACATAAAACAAAGAAGCTCTAACGCCAAACCGTCCGAACCAGGCATCTTCCCGCAGAAAAGCCGAACGAACACGTTCTTTTTGATGACTTGTATGACAGCTTCTTTAATTCGGTGATTTCACAAGTAAAAACGTGAGATAAAGCTAACAAAAGTAGTAAAACACACTTAATTATACATTGTATATATTTCAGATACAAACAGACACCAAAAGCAAAATACAATCACATAACTAAGATCAATCGGTCCAAGGCAAACCAAACGAAAACCAAAACATCTCCCAGACAACATCATTACTCCACTTATAAAACACGTAGAAACAACAGATTAGGGAGATTTTTTTGCTTTAACCTATAAAAAAAACGCAAATTAAGCACCCCAATACGTATTCCCAGTCTAACCCCACCAAAAAACCGAAGTTAAAACTGGGCGTACCATACCAAATAAATTAAAACCACAACCAAACCAAACCGGGTCTGGAGAAAGAAGCGTTCTGTTTTTAAAAACGAACAGAACCACACAAGCTTTTACTCAGAGTAGTGCCATGGATGATGTAATATACCAGTGGTACTTTTGTTCTTATATATTTGTTTTTCTCTGTTTGTTGCTTTTAAGAGGATTCGCTGTTATGGTCGGAGGTGTAACCACTCGTTGGAGGAGTGGCGGTGGAGCAAGAAGATCCATCACCACCACCTCCGGCTTTTTTACCGAACGCTCCACCGGCTATCCCGGCGGCCGAAACAACGGAATTGGCCAAAAAGCCGAAGATCTCTCGCTTCACTCTTCCGCGGCGGGGCGGTAATTCAACCTTTCTCGCGGTGGAGGATTTGCTTGCGGGAGATTCCATTGATGTCTGTACGGACGAGTTTCTCTGCAATAAAAGACATGAGTTTGTGTAAGAATCAACTCTACAAAGAAAACATGGATTAAAACAGAAACTGGGTGTGTAAGAAGAATCAAATCTATAGAGAAAGTTATAAATAAGAAAAACAAAAAATGGAGGGCTATTTAATAGCAAAAAGAAAGGTACAGATAAGGCCAGTCTTGCTTCTTGTTAAAGCAATACACAAACTTTACTAATTATAAACTGAAATTTTCTTTTTTTCTTGAAGAGAGCTAAGGAGAGGAAGAAGAAAAGTACAAAGGATAAGAAGAGAGAAGAATAGATTAACTTATAGACGAGGAAAGAGTGGCGATTAATTATTATAATGAAATGGCTATGATTTAGTCTTCCGTAGAATTTTTATTCAATGAAAATGGTAAGGTTCGGTGATTATTCATAATGCATGGATGGTGGGTCATTTGTTTTAGAGGGTCTACTACCAAATACATTGTATCAAAATATTCACAACTTTGTCATGATTTAGGTGACACATTAAAAACTATATAAATACTTGACATTATAATTATATAACATATTTAGCAAGTTGTTGCATCCAAAACTATGGGGAAGTGGTCTATACAGTATATATAAAACGTGTTGAATCATATATAGCCTTTTATATATAGATGAACATACTAATATTTATACGTTATTAATTTGTGTTTGTAACTTTGTGCTTTCAAAAACTTTAGTGTTACGAAGAATCAAATCTATAGAGAAAGTTATAAATAAGAAAAACAAAAAATGGAGGGCTTTTTAATAGCAAAAAGAAAGGTACGGATAAGGCCAGTCTTGCTTCTTGTTAAAGCAATACACAAACTTTACTATTATAAACTGAATAAAATTATGCTTTTACATAAATATAGTTGATGGGCTAGCATAAGGAGATAAGAGAAAATGTTTCTTTATGGATATAGATAAAAACATAAAATCAATCTATATAGAAACGAACAATTCTTGGGTTCACCCTTTGAAATTTTTTAAAAATAATGGTATTTTTGAGAATCATCCAAATTTAAACTACAAATCCATTGCAAATCAAATTTTATATTTGTGGTATTTTTGAACGAATGAAAAATTGGTATTTTTGAAAATTTTCAAAAAATGGTGGTATTTTAAGGAATTTTTCTAATATTAATTATTTTTATTTGTTTAACTAGATAATAGAGTAGTAATTGTTTTTATTTGTTTAATGTAATAAATAATTTAATTAAATTGGTGGTCTATACAACTCAATTTTGATTGGTTAATAAAAAAGGGTTGAATGACCCAGAATTGTTCTACGTTCTACAAAAACTAACTGTGGACAGTTTCTATCAAGACATAAATTTGATACATAACAGAATGTTATCCGCCTCAAACATAAACGTCCCGTATGTTGCAACCATCCGAGGCAAAGATCATTCAACGAGGTGTGGTAAGGTTCGGTGGTTATTCATATGAATGATGGGTTAATGTTTTCGAATTTTTTTTTTTTTTTCAACGAACACACTTCGTTATTGCAAAATGGCAGTGACATGGCTTGAACTCCTGTCTCGAAGGCACAATTCAGCTTCAACAACCAGTTAAGATAAATAGATCTTTTCTAGGTTCTTGTATTACTATTTCTTTATTCACAAATACTATAAGTACAACAGGTTTAATAGTCTGTTACATCAGATTTGGTGGGAAGTGGTCATATAGTATAAGCGCGTGAAATCAATTAATTATATTAAGGTATAAAGTGGAATCATTTTTTTATCAACCACATAATAAAATTAGACTGGAATTCGATTATCTGATCTGAAAAAATATAAAAATTCTGCCAATCTCAAAACAAGAAGAACAACCTAAACAATTTATATTGAATTACGAGAATGGAGAATCAAATATTGAGATAATATGAGGAACCTATCCCGAAATACTCCAAACTCGTATAATATGATGGGGAACGCGGATCAATCTTCAAGGAACTCAACTAGTTACATGGTATTTCTTGTTATACAATCATTCGCCTTTTATCTATCTCAGTGAGCCGTCTTTGAGCTAGGATAATTTTTTGGCGGGTCAATAGTAATAGAGTTTTAATTGATAGCATTAAATCGTTCACTTTTGTTCTTAAAGACAATAATTCTGAATGACAGAACTATACTCCCTCCGTTTCATTATATAAGATTTTTAAGAGATTTTTTTTTGTTTCATTTTATAAGATGTTTCACTAGTTTGTATGCAAATTTTAATATGATTTGATACTTTTGTCCTTTGAAATTCCGTAGTTTTATACTCCCTCCGTTTCATTATATGTTTTACTAGTTTCTATGCAGATTTTAATGTGATTTGATATTTTTGTCCTTTTAAATTCCATAGTCTTATATATGATTGATTGAGTTATATTTTTAGTTAATTATTAAATGAGATTTTGTTTGTATTTATTATTTTCTTAATTCTCGTGAAATAAATCAAAACATCTTATAAAATGAAACGGAAGGAGTATATGATTGGCTGAATTATAATTTTAATTAATTATTAAATGAGATTTTTTTGTATTTATTGTTTTCTTAATTCTTGCGAAATAAATAAAAAAATCTTATATAATGAAACGAGGGAGTAGTAATAAAGAAACTTTCATTATATTTCCTTAATATTTTTGGGAAGTGTTTACGTGCAAATCTTTACAATACACATAATTTAAAATGTAGGTGCTTGCAAGGTTCTTCTTTTAAGTCAGGTCAACAAGCAAGTTCATTTTGTTACATCATGGGAAATCCGAATCTTAGTAATGTCACTAGAATAACATGTTCCAGGAAATTCAGAGTGAGACTAAAATAAACAAAAGTGGGCCAAACAAACGTACTTTCAATTTAATCCACCGCCCTAATTTAATTGTTCCCCATTAAAAGCAAATGAGTCTTTTTCAACGTATACATGTAAAAGTAAAAAGTTCACCTGAAATATTGATAAATACTCCACAAAAGAATGATGGAGTAAACAATAGATAGTACATTACAAAATAGTTAAGATTTGTACAATTACCAATAAATTCACAAATGGACTTGGATTTGGACATTGTCCACTTTCATTGAATTTCCATAAAATTGACCACGTTAGTCAAAATGTTGTGACGCAGTCGGATGCACTAAGACAACAAGCGTTGGTCTTAGAATTGAAGACTCAAGTTCGCGGGTGTCAAACTTGAAGAAAAAACTCTGGATTCCACCAGAAAAAGGTAAGCTCGAAAACTCGAAAGCTTTGATTAATAATAAGGTTAAAAGTTATTTTCTAAACATAGCTCCTAAGGTTCTTTATATAGAGAAAACTTAAAGCATAAAATAGGTAACTCCTAGAAATAAGGAAAGTTACTGGAATCCTAATTAGAAAAGGAAAACACTTAAAAAAAGGAAATATCTAGAAGGAACTAGTAATCTAGAATGGCTTAGGTCTCGGAATTATCTCCTGCATCAGTCTCCTCCACCTCCAAAGAACTCGTCCTCGAGTTCTCATTTGGATAAAGAACACCATCCGCATGATACTCATGAATGTCCGCCACATTGAACGTTCGAGAGATGTTCATGTCGTCCGGAAGATCCACCACATAAGCATTGTCACTGATCTTCTGCAAAATCTTGAATGGTCCATACTTTCGGGCTGAAGCTTGCGATATGTACCCACTGGAAACCTTTCTTTTCTGAGAAATACCATCACTTCATCCCCCTCGTTGAAAACCTTGTGCCTTCGACGCTTATCGGCTGCTTGTTTGTTCTTTTGCCCAGTTTCCTCCAATCTAGTTCGTACTGCTTCTTTAGTCGCAATAATGTCTTTAGCCATGGTTTCAGCTGAAACACTAACTCCTGGAGCTTTAGGTAATGGAACCAAGTCAACAACATGCTTCGGAACAGAAGTGTACACCAAAGAAAATGGTGACTTCCCTGTAGCTGAATGCACGGCACTATTGTAGGCGAACTTGACCTGTGGTAATGCCAAATCCCACTGCTTCAGTTTGTCTCCACAAACACTTCTGATCATATTCCCCAATGTCCTGTTTGTTACTTCCGTTTGTCCATCACTTTGTGGATGAGCCGTAGAGCTTCGTTTTAAACTTGTCCCAAACATCCTCCATAATGTAATCCAAAAGTGACTAAGAAACTTTGTATCCCTGTCCGAAACGATTGACTTAGGGACGCCATGGAGTCGCACAACCTCACGCAGTCGCAGTCGGATGCACTAAGACAACAAGCGTTGGTGTTAGAATTGAAGACTCAAGTTCGCGGGTGTCAAACTTGAAGAAAAAACTCTGGATTCCACCAGAAAAAGGTAAGCTCGAAAACTCGAAAGCTTTGATTAATAATAAGGTTAAAAGTTGTTTTCTAAACATAGCTCCTAAGGTTCTTTATATAGAGAAAACCTAAAGCATAAAATAGGTAACTCCTAGAAATAAGGAAAGTTACTGGAATCCTAATTAGAAAAGGAAAACACTTAAAAAAAGGAAATATCTAGAAGGAACTAGTAATCTAGAATGGCTTAGGTCTCGGAACTATCTCCTGCATCATGTTGTCCCCCTGAGAAATTATCAAAATGATATCTCATGCGACAAGCGCCACACGACTTGGGAGCTTTGATCCAAAATCTAAAGTTATCATGTATATTGGCAAACGGTTACTTAGGTGACAAATTGGATAAGCTGGATCTAACAAACAATATTTTGCAACCAAGGGTGGATAAACGACGGACGGTATGGTAATAAAAATCTCCCAATAGAAGTGTCTAGTTCAAACTTTTAACAAGGGTCAAAACCCTACTTATAAGTGGTGTATTCATATTACACCATCATTCTTTTCCTTTGGAATCATTCTATCTTACCTCATAGTCATATCTCTTGAAAATACTTTGTAAAGTAAGACATTCCTGCGATTAGGGACCCTCATGAAAATGTTTTACCTTGTGACAATTGATTTTGATGTGCTAAGTCCGTTTGTGACTTTCTGTATAACAAAAAAGTTATCACTATAAAAAAATTATTTTTATAAATCTTGTAATGCTTTACTTCCCATCATTTGTGGACCTCTCTGCTTTTTATTAGATATGGGTTTCATTAATCTCTAACTATTGGTGCTTTACCCAAAAAATCTTTCGATTTTTGGACTATCCTTGCAAGCACCACAAAAAAAAAATTTGTATCTTGTGTCCTCACTCAATATGTATAATCATTTGAGAAAATTTCCTAATCTCCCATTTTTCCCAAATGACCTTTTAAAATTTGTCATAAGTTGAAATTCTTTTACCACAATCTGTACGGACGCCTACTGTGCAAAGATGAAATTACCCTTAAATAATAACTAACTAGTTTAGTGTATCAGTTTACGTCTATCATTCACAGTAGACGTCTCGTTTTTCTTGTGCTCAGATAACCACCGTCTCGACGGTGTCCACCACCGTTTTTGTTAATGTTTTTGTGATGGACATCGGAGGACAAGAAATACAAGACGTCCTAATACTAGACGTTCGTGTTGGAGACGGTCGATAGTGTACACACTGCACTTGTTTTCTTATCCTCTGATAGTCAGCATCTCGTCCATCGTCTCTGGCTATATCCACCATTGTCTCCGACACCGTCACCACCTCCGTCATTGTCTCTATGGTGGATATCGGAGGGCAAAAAATACAAAATCTACCACAAACTAGAGAGACGGACAATGGTACACACTTGTCTCTCCATAGAGAGAGAGAGAGAGAGAGAGAGAGAGTAAAATAGTAATTTTGTTTTTTCCAAATCATTTCTAATGGCACACGTACTAAAATTAGTCTACTTTAGAAAAACGTGTATGAGTTATTGAAAATAATAAAAACCATTGTTAATAAATTAATATAGATGATCAAATCAGTTCTTTTAAACTTATTTCATATCATCCCTATTTTATAGAATTCGGGATATTACTTATTCTATGTATATGGACAAGGAGATATTATAAATTTTCTTGACAACTTTTTACGCCAAGCTTTTTTCTGAAGGCCCATTAGTTGGTGAGGCCCAAAGTAGTTGGTGAGTGAGTGAGTGAATTCCAAAGAGTCCCGACGCCGGAGAGGATGGCGAACAAGCTCATCGGAGAAATGCCCCTCCCGATGAAACTCTCATATATCTTCGCCGCACGAAACATCATCACCGCCAAGGTTTTGCATTCAATCCTGTCCCTAATTCCCTAATTTCTTGTTGTGAAATTTCATTATCGATTGCAGGATGCTTTATCGATGACGGAATTCGAATTGATGGAGTTGCTCGATATTGGTATGAAAGAGGTCAGATCTGCGATTACACTCATCAGCGAAGCTGCTTCTCCGCCATGCCTATCCGTAACCTCTCCTTACTACATTTTATGTGAATATGCCTTATCATCTTCATTCTAAGTTGTTTTTGATCATAATTTCTGTGAAGGCTCGATCATTACTGGAGCAAAAACTCAAGGTCCGTAGACTTTAATATTGTCAGCTTACTTGGTACTTCAACTTTGCAGTAAAATTATTATTGTGCTGTACTAGTTCAATTTGTTTTCTTTGTAATGAGCAGTATACAAGAACTCAAGGGCTCAATTCTTCAAAACCAAGTAAAGCTACTAGTGATTGATAGCATGACAGCTCTTCTTTCAGGGTTAGTCTAATTTCTGTTTCTAGCTGACCATTTTCACGTCATTCTTGTTCCCTCGGTGACGGCGTTAGTAATTGATTGATTTGTCAGAGAAAACAAACCAGGAGCTCAGAGACATCATCAGTTTGGTTGGCATATTTCTTTCTTAAAGTATGATCTGTAGTCTCGAGTAACCTCAAAGCTTGAACATCAGCGCTTCATCTGTAGATTGATATTGATTGTATGACATTTGCCAGATCGCTTGCTGAATTTTCACGGATTCCTATAGTGGTTACTAATCAAGTTAGATCTCGCAACCGAGATGAAACTAGTCAGTATTCTTTCCAAGGTACATTTAACAGTACCTGAAGTATATTTTCACTGTTTTGTTTACGTTATCAATGCAGCGATCCTTGTTGATTTCTATTCACCACAATCCTCTGTAACAGCTAAATTAAAAGATGGATTTCAAGAACACGCAAGGACATATGATTCTCACCTTGTTGCTGCATTGGGGATTAACTGGGCTCATGCTGTAACCATCCGGCTGGTTCTTGAAGCCAAGTCAGGCAAGGCTTCACCAATTCATGGGATGAAAAGTTAAAAGCATTTTTAAGATCACAGTTATGAAAATAACTAGAATGTCCGTTTATGTGGTTGGTTTCACACTTTGCAGGTGAGAGAATCATTAAGATTGCAAAATCTCCTATGTCCCCTCCTCTAGCCTTCCCGTTCCATATAACATCAGGTGGAATTTCGTTGCTCAGCGACAAGGGAACTGAACTAAAAGGCCCAGAAATCAACACTATTCACGCTCGAGGTATACTTGCTCTCGATTTTGTTGGTCCATGTCTTATGCACTTTATTCATGAATCATGGTCTATTTTTAGCATGAATCCAACTTGAGCTTGATCACAGTATGTATATTGATTGCTGAGAAATAAAGGGAATATGCTTAAACAAGTCATAACATAAGCCCTCTGATGCATTTGATAAGCTATGAGGCAGATTGAATATTACAATATAAAAAAGCTTGACACTAATGATGAGGACTGCGGAGAATGCAGGGCATAGCGACATGATTAATTTTCTCGGGGACTGCTCTTAGAGGACGGAGTAAAGTCCTGTTGATACAAAAATCAACCAGAGGAATCTCAACTTCCAAATGCTGTAAATTACCTCAATAGTAAGTCATTAGTTCAATTCAGCTTTCTTAGGAAAGTTTAATATTTAGATATCAATATAGGCTTACATGTTACTTATGAATTGCAGTTGGATGATTAGCGATTAAATTCACAATTGGTATATCATTTTTATTTGTTTTCTTGGAACCATCTTTTTTGCTAGTGTATTGAGAATGTATGAAGAAGATGTTTATCTTTCTTGATCTCTTGTAAATTCAAAATCTTCTCTCTTTTTTTTTTTTAATTAATGCTAATGAGTTACCTGATGAAGAGGCAAAGGTTTTCTTTTTTCTCTCCGTCAAGATTTTTCATATATAATATTACTTCCCTTTTTATTTTTTGTTATATATTTTATTCGTTGGCTCTAATTAATGGGAATCATCTTATGAAAGATTGGACAATCAAATGTGTCGTATAAGTATTTAGGTTAGAAGAAGTTAGCTTTACAAATATTTAACTATCTCATTTAATTAATACTATAGTCAAATTTCATACCTACTTGAATGAAATATAATAGGGACAATGGCTCCAAAAATGCTATTGTTGAATTATTTTTTACAAACATGCCACTGTTGAATTATTTTTTTACAAATTTAATACAAAATAAACTTACAAACATAATGCAATTGTTGAATTATCTTTTTTACAAACATGCCACGGTTTGAAGTTTTCAATATATAATTTGATAATACAAAATGAACTTAAACTCATACTTGTTTTCATTATCTCACTACTTTTTTTTGTATTTTGAATAATGTTTTCGTGTTTTTTTTTCGTATTTCCATGGTCCGTTATTAACTTTTCACTGTTCAATAATTCCTACAATATATCACAAAATTTTCATATAAATTAGACGATCCCCTTTTTAAAAAACCTGAATATAATTGGATGATTACAGATAACATTTTCGTATTCCTTTGTTTAACGAAATTGAGCAAAAGAGTGAGCAAACCCTCATGTGAAGTGTAAATCATCTCGATATATATGTATTTTGTATCCTAAAAGTTGCATAGATGTAATCATCATCTTGTCTCTTTCACATGCATTCGTTCTGTAACTAATCCTCACGTAGTTACCTGACAACATTCTTGTTCGCAATTTCTTTTAAGTATCTTCTAACTTATTTTTATTTTGTAATTGGAACCAAACACATTTTTTCCATGACTTTTGCTAGCTCCAGGGAAGATTGAACGACATTTTTATTTAAGGTAGTTTTATTGGAAGAGTTTGTTTTATTGTAATCGATCGGTGATCAATGTAGTATCCCTAATACCAACTCTCTCGACATTGACGGCTATATGTAAACCAAAACTTATCTACTCTATTGCTTAATGATATCTTAAGAGTTCTATTGTTTGTGTAACATATCATATTACTGTATATGGTATGCTTGTGCGACTCCTCTTCGTATTTTATATACAACTAGGGTAAGATAAATAATCGTGTGATTTGGGTTTGATTCCCAAAACAAATCTGGTAAGTGGTAACTACTTGGTGTGAACCAAATAATAATACCGCTCCAATCAACATCAAAACCACTAATCTCATACCAAAAACCCTTTTCAAGACGTTTTCTAAATTTATGTACATAATCTCCATAAATGGTTTCCATAATCCTCGAACCATCTTAAAAACTCTTCAAAACCTAAATTTGCATTTCATCAAATATCATTGTAGAACAATATGCCAGTATCCTAAGGATTATCATTAGTTTAAATACTAAGGATTTATACAACAATATGCCAAAAAGCATTTTTAGTGTTTATCTCCGAAATATCGTGAATTTTTTTATTATGATCATGCGATATAAAGAAAGAGGATTTGTCAAAATAGGTCACATTGATTTGGACAATGTCCCTATAGATCTTTTTTCTTTTATTACCATTTTTTGCCAATATTACCCTTATTTTAATTATAAATAATTCAAATATAAGATTTTCAAATTTTTTAAAAATCTGATAATTATAAACATGTCATGAATAGTAATTTTTAATAATTTTTTTTTTTTAAGTTTAAAATCATGTGGTAAAATAATTTTAGTTTTCCCATCTACGGCTAGCAGAAGCAGTAGATTTCAGATTCTGCCTACGTCATATGAATCTACCAAGTGTCGAAATTGCGTTCTACCATATGTCAACTTTCTACATCCGAGTAGAGCATCATTTCCACGACTTAGACTGACATCTACCAAACGCAGGTAGTACCTTCTACCGCCTTCTTCTACCACTGTATCTACCTTGTACTGAATAGAAGAATGTAGTTTGTGGAAAATTAGTTACAATTTCTTTAAATCTAGGATTGAATTTTTTGTTTCCTAAAAAGTTTTTTGGAAAGATATGCAAGATATTTTACTTTTTTTCATATATTTTTTTACGTTTTAATTTTTTTTAATAAAGATTTTACAAACAATTTTTCATTTAAAATTTTGAAATCCCATTTAAATAATACTTTTATATATTATTTAAGTTATTTGATTTATCTATTGTTGAAATCCCATTTTTTTTCCTTTTGAAATTTAAAATACAACAATATATTCTATTTCCTTTTTTCTTTTTCAAATTACTGTAAAAAATAACAAAAAATGAAATAATTATAAATTAATGTTAAAATTGAGATTTAGAAATACAAAACCCTAATGGGACAATCCTATAAAGAGATTATCCTATTAGGACATTGTGTAAATCAATGTGGCCTAATTTGGCAAATTCCCTTCGAAAGGAAAATGCGAGTCGAAAGGTCTATTGATTTACTGGTAAAAGATGATTTCACTTTGATTTTAATAACTATAGATGAGGTAAAAGGTAAAAGAAAATTTACCGCTATAACAGAGTACATAAGACGTTTTCAAGATGTGAGTTTGATTGTCTCAAATTAATATCATTTTGTGGTAAACGGATTTCGTTTAATAAATCATATATAGAAAAAATCCCATTCATATATCACAATATATTGGTTTGTCATTATTAATCTCTTAACAACATTTTCAGAAACATAAGTAAATAGAATCTAACGTAGTATATCGCATGTCTGGAGAGGGATATTTGCTGGACGGAATATTTTTACTAAGGGCCTCGGGTGGCTTGTTGGAAATGGTGAGAGCCCTAAGTTACAGACTGATACATGGATGAGTACCACAACATCGGTGAAAGTTGTTGGTCCTCCTCTACTTCACCCACATGATCTTGTAATTGTTGATTTGTTAGATCACGAATCGAATGGCCTTCATATATATGGAAGCTCCCCACAACTGTGAAGATCTGGTCTTTTCTATGGAAAGCCACAGTGGGAACCCTTCCTGTTGGTGCCCTCCTCCAAAGTCAGGGAATGATGGTAGATCCCACATGCTGGCGGTGTGGAGCTCTCAAAATTATCTCGCACGTTCTCTTTTATTGTCCCTTTGCACAAGAATGTTGGAGTATTGTCCCCTTTGTTCAAACTGATTTGTTTCAGGAAGACTTGCACATGATGGATACTCATAACCATTTCAAGAAGCTTGTGAATCTCCCACCCTCAAGGTTTGATTTTCCCTTTACCCGTGGCTTTGATGGTTTATATGGACAACTCGAAACCAAATCATCTTTCGTGACAAGGTTATCTCGGCTCAAGATATTGTTACTAAGGCTATCAAAGAAGCAAGACAATGGAGAGCAGCTCAACTACATGTGTTGAAACAGAGACGCAACTAAACTACTCTAGAAACGGATACGGAGCCCCACCAAGGCCGGCCTGAAGACTTGTGCTGCCTAACGCAAAAAAAAAAAAACTTTATGTCCACTAAAAACTATAACAATAAAAAGAAACAAACACGCTTACTACAGCTTGAACAAGCTACAGCTCCGCATACTAAATATCAATTTGACCATGGGACCACAACGAAGTTCTTGAAATTGATGCCCTAAACTTTTATATATGTATTTGATGCCTAACGCATTAGCTTCCTTGTCGTTAGCCAACGGCCAGCCATGAGCCCTACTGTAACGCTCCGACCGCCTTCGTAGGGGAAATTCTCATCCCCTCGAAAGAAATGCTCATCTCCCAATGGGCTCCACGTCCACTCTCGGCCCATGGGCCCACCTATGTCAGACGGTCGGTGCGTTAGTCCGGGAGACTCGAAAGTCATGTTTACTCACCCAACAAATCACCACGCGATCTTTTCTCGTGTTTTGTCCTCACTCACACGATACTGAAAATCACTTCTCAGTAGGTCACCCATCCTGAAACTACTCCAGCTTAAGCACGCTTAACTCTGGAGTTTTCTCAAGACTTGTGACCGAAAAGATAAGTGCACTTTGGTGATATAGGTAGCCAAATCAATTCTTTTAGGCCTCTCCGCATATACCATATATGCTCTGAAACCAGGGTGTCACAATCACTCCTACTAACAGATCGCAACGTTCTTGTTGCGCATACCAAGATCGTTACCCCGACAATCTGACTCTTTACAGATGTCAAGATTCGCTTTGATACCACTTGTAATGCCCCGACGCCGTCGTTGGGGAAATTCTCATCCCCTCGAGAGAAATCCTCATCTCCCAAAGGGCCCCACGTCCAATCTCGACCCATGGGCCCACCAGTGCGTTAGTCCGGGAGGTTCGGAAGTCATGTTTACTGACCCTGCAAATCACCACACAATCTTTTCTCGTGTTTTGACCTCTCTCACAAAATAATGAAAATCACTTCCCAGTAGGTCACCCATCCCCAAACTACTCCTGCTTAAGCACACTTAACTCTGAAGTTCTCTCAAGACATGTGACCGAAAAGATAAAAGCACTTGGTGATATAGGTAGCGAAATCAATTCCTTTATGCCTCTCCGCATATACCATATATGCTCTGAAACCGGGGTGTCACACCTACATTGGGGTACTCTCTTTAGTTGATGCCACATGAAATAATCCTCACGTAATCAGTGCCGGTCCAATCTTTTTATAATGCCCTATGCATATGATGTCAGGCGTTTTAACACATGGCCGGGGCCATCAAAAACCCCTATGTACGTTGTAGCACAAAGGGTTATCGTATCCACAGGGAGGTTTGATTGATACACTAGGATTGCAATGATCCATTCTTAAGCTAGAGCGATGCTTTTTACAAGTAAACAAAAGATGGAACTATGAAACAAGTGAAAAGGATGGTTTTAATTTACATTGCTCTCTAAGAGACGAGAGTTAGACCATGGAAATTCTTATAGGCAATGAATCAAAGATTATCACAACTGTCAAAGTTCTATCACGCACCGTTCTAGAACTCAAACACGAAAGTATAACCAACTAACTGTCGTTACGAAGGGTATATATATTTAGACCCTCATGAATCATCGAATCTAAACACGCATTTAGCACGAGTTCGATATGTTCACAAAATCCCTAAGCCAAATATTCTTTGCGAATAGGTAACCTTGCCCATTTAGACTAGATTCAGGTTATTAATCCCACTGTCGTGGCTAACCAACAATCCTAAAATCAAGATTCTAGGTGATCAAGCTAGATTCAAGCATTGAGAACAGTCTAAACGAAGAACTAACGGATAACCTCAACAGATCTTCGATTTTATTTATTTCTCATCAAAACCCATGAAATCTCCATGTCCTAACAAGTAATTTACTCAGAAATAGATGAAGAAATCATAATAACTGAATAGAATTTCATAAAAGAGTTAGAGTTTAGAAGATACAAATGGTGTCACTAGGTGAAGAACATGAAGATCTCCCTCCAAGATCTTCAAAATCCCTCTCTCTCTCTCTCTCTCTCTCTCTCTCTAAGTCTCAAAACGAGAATAGATCTAGTTTTTACAAGTTTTCTAGATATTTTACAAAGAAAACAAGTTTAAACTATTTATAGAAGTGCCAAAATTAGGTCTGCAGGTCCGCCGTCGATCGACATTAAAGTCCTGTCGATCGACGCAAAGGCGTCTGTGGAAATATCTGAAAAACGCGTTGTTCTGGCTTCTTCAGGCTTCCTGTCGATCGACACAAATCCCTGTCGATCGACGGGAAACTCTCTGGAAAAACCCCTCCGGTAAAACGGCCATATCTCCTGAACCACCGATCGGAATGACCTCACACCACTTCCATTGGAAAGCTATCTCAAATACCTACAACTTTCATGAAGACCTCTGAAGCTAAATCCAAATGGAAACCTTTCTTCTAAGTCGATCTTTGAAGCACTTCGGATGGTTTCGGCACAAACGACTATTTTCCTGCAAAACACTACAAAAGACACACAAATACAAAATATACTATACAAAACCGACTTATATCATGGTTAAAAACGGGTAAAAACCATGATATATCAGCATATTTGTAAAAAAGTGTCATTTTTGTACATTTTCCAATACCGTAAAAATAGTAATCTAAATTAAAAAACACATTAAATTCAATTAAACCGTTTATAATTCCAAATAGTTAGTAAGAAAACAAAAGAAAATTAGCAAAATAGAATTCATATTTGAAATTTCTTTCTTTGTATTTTTTTGTGCTTGTCGAGTTTTTTAACCATCTATATTTCAATGGATGACAAAGCTAACCCATTCAATCTCTATTGTCACATGATAGATTGCAAATAATTTTTTATCAGCTTCAATTTCGAAAAACTTCTTTATGCGGTGGCAGTTGATACCATAATGGTCAATAATAAGCGATAAGCAGATTGCAGTGTTTGGTTAATAACCTTCCATTCTTTTAAAAAAATCAAACATTGCAATTGGCTTTCGAAATTCTATTGTTATTACTCCTTGGAGAACTTTTTCATCAGTGAAAGAGCCAAGAAGAGAAGATTGAAGAGGAAGCGTCAAAGAGAAATGAATCGTCTATTTTTTTTTTCTAAACTATAATTTTAACTAATAAAGTTAAATTAATTTTTTTAAATAAATAATTAACATGTTTGATTAGAGAATAACCAATAGAAAAACATTAGATGCAACATCCGCGAACCAGAAATTTGAATTTTGGTGGTCGTGTCGAGCGACACAGTGTTGTGTGTCGATCGACACGATGGATAGAGGAGTGTCGATCGACACCTCGTGTGTGTCGCTCGACACCTCGTGTGTGTCGCTCGACACCTCGTGTGTGTCGCTCGACACCTCGTGTGTGTCGCTCGACACGTGAGTCTGCAGAAACGAATTAATTAGTTTTTAATTGCGGTTTTTGGCTCGATTTTAGGTATTTAAATACGTAGGGCTGCGTGAATTTTTCCCCGCCATCGTGATCAGAGTTTTGAGAGAAGAGTAAGAGAAAAGTTTTTGTGTGAGGAGATTGAGAGGAAGGAGAAGACATTTTTGTCTGTCTCGGTAGAGAGGAGGAACGGTCGATCATATCGTGCCTGATTGGTGTGATTTTTGGTACGTATGTTCTTCTGTCTCTTATCTATCGATAGGAAAAATTGGATCGTCGTTTCAATTTGTAGCTAATGAGTTATGATTGTTTTCCCGTGAGTGTTCTGTGCAGTTTTAGGATTCAATCTGTCGCTTTGGGAAGCGTTTTCCTGGCGTTTCAGAGGGAATCAAAGGACAATCTAGATACCGTTGGAAAACCCTTCCGGTATAGTTTTCATATTGGGTTTCCGATCTATATTCGGAGGTAAGCTCCGATCTCTGTGATTGTTTTAAGTCTGTTCGTCGTTCTGATTTCTGGAAATTTGAATTAGGTTTTAGGGGAAACCCTAGTTGTGTGTTCTAGGGTTATAGCGGAGGCGTTTCCCGGTGTTTTCGTGCAAGATCAAAGGCTGCGTAAGAGGCGAGTCACTGATTTCGTATCCAATTCCGAATCCTTTTCATTCCTTAGAACGAAGGTGAGTTCGCGACCATTGGTTTCTAGGCGATGATGGATTTTTGGTGATTTTGTGATGTTTGGTTGATGATTTTCGCAAAAGATTGTTGAGTTTGTTGTTGTGGTATATTTGTGGTTTTTTTTGTGTTGATCGTTTGCAGGTTTGTGACTCATAATTCCCGGAATCGCATTGTGAGAGGAGAAACGCGATTCTGGTGCAATTGCAGAGGCGTGTCGATCGACACCAGAAGGATGTCGCTCGACACGAGCACTTGAGTCGTGTCGCACGACACAATCTGGTTTGGTTCTGAATTGTTTTAGAAATACAATGTTGTGTATTTGCTGGATTGTGTTATATATGTTGTTGATTGTGATGTTGCCTGAGCCTGCTTGTTACGCCACTAGATGGTATGACCGGCTCACTAAGTATATATGAAATACTTACGCAACTCTTATTTCCATGTGTTGCATGTAAAGGAAAAGTGTGATCGCGGATGATAGTAGGGTTTTAAATCATGGCAGTAGGAAGATGATGATAGGGTTTTAAATTATTGTTTAGTTTAGCGAAAATGGTGTTTAGGTTGCTAGAATTTCTTTGGTTATTGAATTTTTGGAAATTGAATTGAGATGAATTGGGTTGACGGATTAATTAGTTATTGGATTTGTTTGGTTTATTGAGTTGTTGATTACCGCTGGTTGTTTGGTAATTGCTAAATTAGCCGTTGAAAATTATTAAATTATGTGATTATTAATTCGGGTTAATTAATTTTAAAAAAAAAATGTTGGTTGTTTCATTTTTAAAAAATGTCTTATGAATAATATTATTGGAGAACAGGTTATAATTTTTTTTTTATAATTATAACTATAATAAAAATTGAAGTAAAAAAAACACTCTAAATTTAGTGCCCTAAGTGTAACACCCGCAAACCAAAAATCTACTTTGGGATTTTGGTCGTGTCGATCGACAGGTGATAGAATCCTTGCCGGCTTGGACCAAGGAACTAAGGAACTACTTGTGGCCGAGGAACAACTTGGAGTAGCAGAGGTTCTTGAAGACGCTAAGGCCTTGAAAATCCCGAATGGACCAATGACGAGGTCACGGACAAGACAACTCAACCAAGCCATCTTTATGCTTGTGTTGAGAATAAACGGCCAACTTCCTTTAGTTGCTCATCAAACCACATTGATTGTGATCCGAGCCAAGGAAGGGTGATAATGAGAGGTATGTGGGCTCGTACTCTTTTTCCCTATCTTCAGTTTTGTCCCAATGGGTTTTCCGAAGTAGGTTTTTAATGAAGCAAGCACACATACTTTCCAATTTCCTCATTATCACGCTTAGGCTATTTTTGGACTTCTTGAAGCCCATGAAGATATGAGATTCGACCGGCTCATTTATCATTATCTTTTATTTATGTTTTAATTTTTAAGTTTTATTAGGATAAGTGTGAGTGTGTTCACACTAAAGAAAACTTTCAAACTTCTCATTTATGTCTTCTTTTAATTTCCGTGTATTGAGAAGTGGAATGGGGTTTGTCCTTCCATCTTCTCCTCCTCTTATATAATGTGGCCGATCCTCTCTAATAAGATTCATCAACCTTTTTATTAAAAATCTCTCTCTAAATCGTTGATCAAACCGTGTTTGTGTGTAATATCAAACACTCCTTTTTCTTTCCTTTGTGCGTCATATCAAAGGTTTGGAAAAGCTTGGTAGTCCAAGACACCTTTCATTTCTCTTGTGAAGTACGCATCGATCCATTAATCTATCATCATTCACGTTCAAACCGTTCATCTTCCATCAAGAAATTCATCCATCTTCGTCATTCTGCATCTTAAAAGCTTTCGAAGTGATCATCGGACATAGATCCTTACGAGGAGTCTATCAACGGGGGATGTGTCGATCGACACGGCCAAATGTGTGCTGAGGGGATTGAATTTTCAATCGTTTGGTCTGGGCTTGGTTCGGTTTGGGGAAGCCCTAGGTCGTAGTATGTAAGGGTTAGACTGAGTTTTGGCCGTGTTTTGGGAGGAAAAAGGCCATAATTATAGAGAAAATGGAGTTTTGAGTGAATTCTTGTGAGGTTATTGTGTATATGGTTTGAGAGTGAAAGAAAACGATTTTTCGTCGTCTTCTTTGTAGATTTGGATCGGACCAGAACGTTTTGGGGTCGTTAGTGGTTGCGTTCTTCGTGTTCTTTGTCCTTTCAATTTGAAATCAATTGTTCTAGCCTAAGGTGAGTGCGTGACCATGGTTTCTAGGCAATGATCGTCGTTTTCTTTGTAGATTCGGATCGGACCAGAATGTTTTGGGGTCGTTAGTGGTTGCGTTCTTCGTGTTCTTTGTCCTTTCAATCTGAAATCAATTGTTCTAGGCTAAGGTGAGTGCGTGACCATGGTTTCTAGGCAATGATGGATTGATTTGATGCGATTTGGTGGTTGTTTTCGTGTAGAGTTATGTATTGGTGTTTGTTGTGTGTATTGTGGTTTGTATATGTCATGTTTATGTGCAGGTTTGCGACTTGAGTGGCTCGGAATTGAGTCAAGAGAGGAATGACTCGATTCTGTGCGCATTGTGAGGCGTGAGGTGTGTCGCGCGACACCAGGAGGGTGCCGAGCGACATGAAGTGCAGTTGTCGTGTCGCTCGACACGAGCGCTTGTAGTCATGTCGATCGACACCCCTGGTGTTGCTCGACACGCACTAATGTTGGTTCGATATGGTTTGTTTTGCATCGTTGTGTTATGTGGTGGCTTAAAATAGTATTTGATTGTTTGATATGAGCCTGCGTGATACGCCGTATGTGGTATGACCGGCTCGCTAAGTATTTTTTAAATACTTACGTAACTTTTTTTCCCATGTGTTGCAGGTAAAGAAAAAGTGTGATCGAAGAATCATGGCTTAGGAAGAGGATGATTAGGATTGCATTTATATGTTTTATTTCTAGTAGAACATGGTGTTTAGGTTGCTAGACATGATAAGTTGATTGTTAAGTTTCTATGGAATTGATATTGGTGTGATATTTTTTTTATGGCTTGAATTGTTGAATTGTTTTTATGAGAATTTCCGCGTAGTGTTATCTAGAAGACTAGAATTAGTCGTTGAGAGTCAATATTTATGGGAATATTAATTTGGGTTAATTATTATAAAAAAAGCCTGGTTGTTTCTTTTTGGTATCAGAGTCTTTACAGTTTTAGGGCAGTGGGTTAAATGATTTGAGACTACGTGTTAGAATTCATTATGAGTATTTAGTCAATTCTAGGAGTTGTAGAGTGTTCACTACAAGAAAACAAGGTGATTTTTTACCAAATATTTTTACCAACAAAGTGGTCAAAATATTATTGACACATTTTCGACCAAAATATGCTTAAATATTGAATTGATCAAAATATGGATAAATTTTTTCGACAATTTTAAATGGTTGGTAAATAGTCATTTTGACCAAATACCAACTAAAACAAATGTTGGTCGAAAATTAGTCAGTAATTTTTGATGAATAATATCTAACCTAAATTGGTCAAAACATTATCATCCAAATATCGACCATATAGGTAGTTTGTTTAAAATGATCAAAATAGAGTCAAAATGTTTTTACCAACTTTTAACGAATTAAAACTATTGTTAATAAAATCAAAACAATTATATCTAATCTGAGATTAATAATTAAAAATATAATCACCAAGCTCATTAATGTAGTCAATAACAAAAGTGTACTCCACTATCGCTTTTTTACCCCTCACACGTGTGGATCTGCTCCAATTCAGCTAGAGTTACCTGAACTGTTCCCCTCCCCCTTACACCTCCTCTGGATCTGATTTACATTTACCCACTTTGCTTCTCCCAAATCTAACTTCAGTTTTAGTGTTCATTAGAAAAAAATCTAGCTTTATTGTTTTTCAACTTTGCAAAAAAAAAAAAAAAAAAAACTTTGCTTTCTCCGACACGCAATCGCCGGTTTCGCTTCCGTCAAGCGTGGCCCAATTGTCACCTTTCCTTTCTATATTTTATTCACCCAAAGAGTTATTATTATCACGTGTTTAAAATTACATCTCCTCCAATTCAGGGTAATTTTGTCATACTTTCATATTACACACTGTGATATAATCCTACTCACTGAATTATAATTTTTTTTTTTTTTTATGTAGCTGCCTTTTGAGTTGTTATTTATTGAATACTAATGTTTAGTCCTTAATTTACCCCAAAAATGAGATTAAACATATATCTTTATAATATTTTAAGATTGTCAACAACCAATTTTTTCAGACAAGACGACACGTGTCACCTTTTTCTCTAAAAAAATTTATTTTAAAAAAAGGTTGAAAATGTTTCTTCTGGGTTTTGAACCTCAGCTAACCTTGGTAATTTAAGTAGAGAAAAACCACTAGACTACTAAAGAAACTTGTATATATCACGGAAAAACGATATATAACTTACTACTAAAATTCTTTCTAAAAGTCATTCTGAAAAGTAGGAAACATTTTGAAATGCCAATCTTTATAATATTTTTAAGTTAACATGCTCTGACAAGACGACACGTGTCTTCACATATTTATATAATTAATTAATTATTATTTTTAGTCAAATATGATTAATTACTAAAATTAATACTACTATTAAATTAAATACAATATCTCAAATAAAATTAAATAACAATCAAAGAATAATAGATTTGTTATTTTATATATTTAACTAATGTATTAAAAATATTTAAATAACTAAAATTTATCGAGTTTAAATTTCTTAATTTTATATATATTTAATGGTGGTAAATATATATTTAACATACCATATATATAAAGTTACGTTTAATGTTCCTAAAGTATACTACCACCATTTATATTAACTCATATATTATATACAAATCACATAAGTTTATGTCAATTTATTTTGAATTTTACTAATACAGTTAACCTCTTTTTTAATATATTATTATATATATGTAAATATGATATAATACATAAAATGTTATTGATTCATATATAAAATAGAATAGATGATTAAAAAATTCGTTATACCTCATCATACGCTAATGTATTACAACATAATATTTTTTGATTAAAAACACATAATCATAGCTAATAAAAGTACATCAGAAATAAAAACTAACTCTTTGAATAGATAAATATAAAAAAAAAAAATTAAATGATAAATAATTAGAATGTAGAAAGAGGTTTTATAATAGCTAATATAAGTACATCAGAAATAAAAACTAACTATTTGTATGTATAAATACAAAACAAAAATCTAAAGGAAAAAAATGATACGTAATTAGAATGTAGAAAGAGGTTTTACAATAAATAACTATTTTACTATAAAATTTTAAGCATTGTTTAGATAACATAATTGATTTAGTTGTCAAATTTATGTATATATGTAATTAGCAAAGTTGCAAACAAATATATTCAAATAGTAACCACTAATATTGAAAAGTTGAAAATCACTTTATATTTCAATGTTAATGCAATATAAATAAAAAAGTAACTAATTTAATTTCAAGTCAATTATTATTAATTTTTTTACTAGCAACCAATATATATCTAAAAAATTGGTTGTTTTTGTCAAAAATAAATAATAAGTTAAAACATCTAATAAATTTTAAAACAAAACTCACTCATAGCGCGAGGCATTTTCTAGTATAATATATAAGGAAAGTCATCAACGTGATTTTTCTATAGAAACAATTGTAGTTGCAATTTGTCAAACTTTTAAAAAGTGCTTTATATCTAAAATTAGTTCGGATGTTAAAATAGTCAAGTCATCAAGTAAAAAAAAGAAGAAAAGAAAACTAAAAACATATGAAATAAAAAATCCCGCATATTTCGACCAAAAAAAATAAACACTCCCGCATAATTAACCTTCTTAAGCAAATGTCCCACATCGACTTAAGCAAAAGGAAAAACATGAATTTTCTATGTATATATATATATATATATATATATATTATGGTTCTGAGCTTAAGTACTAAAATTTAATGGGCTTACTAAAAATATAGGTCCATATTTGTTAAATTTAGTTAATAATTTAGTGATAGTCACATAATTAACCCGTGAAAGTCGAGTCGGTTGTCATTTTTTACTGTTGTTTAAAAGTATTTGGATCATAATAAAAAATTATTGACTATAAATTTTGATCAGAAATTTTAAAACGTTTCGACCCATTGTTTGGTTAGAAATATTTTGACCATTATTTTTGGTTAGATATTATTGATCATTTATTTGGTCAAAAATATTTCGACCATGTTTAAACCAACCTATGTGGTTAGAACTTTTGACCAATTTTGACGAAAAAATCATTTTCAACCACCGTTTCCTGATGAAAAGGATTTGATCAAAAAATCATCAAAAATGGCTATTTTTAACCAATTATTGATCATTTTCATGGTCAAAAACCAACTTGTTTTCTTGTAGTGGTTAGATCATCCTCTTCGGCCTTTAAAGAGATTCTATGGTAAGTTTTTGTGATTGTTTGTGACTTCTATTCTCTATAGTTATAGTATCTTAGTATGTATCTTAGGGGGAATGCAGAGTGATGGATACTGGACCTAGAGGTCTTAGTAGAGGTCGAGGCAGTGGTACGGGCTGAGGTCGTGGCCGGGGGCGCATGTTTGAGTCGTCCATTCTCTATGGTTATAGTATCTTAGTATGTATCTTAGGGGGAATGCAGAGTGATGAATACTGGACCTAGAGGTCTTAGTAGAGGTCGAGGCAGTGGTACGGGCTGAGGTCGTGGCCGGGGGCGCATGTTTGAGTCGTCCGATAATGTGGTTGCAATGAGTGCCATTGCGAGTGTTGATGGTGCAGTGGGCCCAGGTGTGGGTGCTCCTGAAGCTCAGGATCGAGAGGATCGTCTCGTGGGTTTGTTAACGCAGTTCCTGGAGTGGTTGCCGCCGGTGGCTCCAGTGCAGGCTCCAGTAGAGCCTCTAGTGGTAGAGGTACAGCCGAGGGCCGTGGTGGGAGAGGAGCATCCGATTTATCTGATGATGGTGAGGCATATGCAGTTTTCGAGTAATGTGTTCTTCTCGGGCGGAGTTGGACCTAAGGGAGCTGATGAGTGGAGGATGAGTATGGAGCGTGATTTTCGTTCGATCAGAGATCTGGCAAATGTTGTGAAAAAATTAAAAATGATTTTAGGACTCTTAGGATTGTTAGAATGCTAAAGAATGATTGGAGAGATTTTGAATGAATATTTTCTTTTAAAAGTCCTCAAATTTTTTCAAACCCGATTTCCAATTACCCCTTAATACGATTAATACAATTTGTAATCGACATAACAATTATAACCAAGACTCTCGAAAAAGACATAGTCCACCACAAATTGTGAATTTAGAAAAATAGAATCAATTATCAATAAATCGATGTTAAAAATGAAAATCGCATCAAAATGATAGAGAGAATGAGACAAAATATGATAAATCATCAACTATTTTCTCATTACGATTCAATGTTTTTATGAAATAAACTCAAGATGCATTCTAACATCTTTGTTGATATGATGCAGATGTCTTTATTGAATAGTTAGCATACAAGTTCTCTTATCAATATTCTTTTTAGAAATGTGTTTGATGCAAAAAAAAAAAAAAACTATTAATCATTTTTTTCAAAGAACCATAGTGAATAATTATAAAGACATACAAGCTTTGTGCCAAAGACAATGTCTTCTACATGTTGTAAATTTACAAGCAAACTATTTTTTCTTTCACATAATGTCAAATATGTCCAAAGATTTACTAAAAATATTTATTCTTCTGAGCTAGATAATTATTTACTATAAGCGTCAAATTTATGTAATATTAAATAAAAAATATAAGTTAATAAATTAGAAATTATTGAATATTTTATTTGTTAATTTTTAAACCCCTATATGCTGTAAATTTACGAGCTACTACTCCTTTTTCATATATTGTCAAATATTTCCAACAGTTTGCCAAAAATATAGATTCTCCTAAACTAGATAATTATTTACTATAAGCATCAAATATATAAAATATTAAATAAACAATATAAGTCAATAAATTAAAAATTATTGCATATTTTATTTGTTAATATTTAAACCCACGCAATGCATGGGCAATTTCTAGTATATTATATTGTTGATATCATAAACTTATTAATCTTTAATGATGAGAAATAATAAGAATAACACAAACGATTAAGAAAATGAAAATAAACACGTTATTATTGATTAAAAAAATATAAAAATACATCTAATTTGGTAGTACCTAATAAATTTTAGAAAAAATTACAAAATCTACCATTATTTCCAAAATCCTTTCAAAATCTGCCATAAGTCAAATAACCTTTCAAAATCTAGCTTTTGTATTTTTTGTCCTCCAATATCCGACACGGACGTCTAGTGTGGACAGTGAGTGACAGTGATAGTGACAAAAAATAGTGATAGTGACAAAGGCAGTGACACAGACGTCTAGTATCTTTTTTGTCTTGTATCTCTTGTCCTCCGATATCCACCAAAAACACTGATATAAACGGTGGTCGACGGTGTCAGAGACAATGATTGACATAACCAGAGACGGTGGACGAGACGGTGACTATCGGAGGCCGAGACAGTAGCAATCGGAGGCCGAGACAGTGGCAATCGGAGGACAAGAAATACAAGACGTCTACTGTGAACGATGGACATCTATAATAGTTGGTTATTATTTCAGAGGGTGATTTCGTCTTTGCACAGTAGACGTTCTTATAGATTGTTGCAGATTTTGAAAGGAATTTCAACTTATGGCAGATTTTGAAAGATCATTTGGACAATCAAAACCCTAACGGTACTTGATCCAAACCCTAACGGAAATTTCCAAATGATCGAACTGGCCGGTCCGGTTTGGATCTGAAAACATTGTTGGACAGGTCGAACAGGCCGGTCCGGTTTGGATCTGAAAACATTGTTTAGATTCTATTTTGTCTTTCAATATACTCATGACTGAAAAGTAGTCTCATTTGGTTATGGACCTAGTAGATTAGGGATATTAAGGGTTGACTAATGGAGTTTAGGATCCACGTTTATTTTCCTCAATATTGGTAGTGTTTAAAGTTAGTATTTGGTTTGCCAAATTAAATCTTGATAATGGGTTATTTTCTACCCGAAAGTTTTTTTATAGAAATGTTTGAACCACTCAATATTGGCTTTTTCTTCCCTAGCTAATGAAAGTTGAAGTTATAATGAATTGTGAACTTAATGGACTTCATAAATCATGTTTGGAGATTATGTAATTTGCAAATGAAAGTTTAGCTATATTAGATGATTAACAAAGTAATTAGTGTCACGAAAATGGACTAGTTTGTATCAATGATCCATGTTCTAGGATTGAGCTTTAATTAGAAGTCTTTCTTCATTAGTTAAACCATATACCACTGATGCAATCCTAAATTAGGGATGCAAAAGAGTTTTAAATTTATAAACCCTAATCTGCAAGTGCACAGTTGACAATTGTAGTACTTAGGGGTTGATCCACAGGAGACTATGTTGTTACACTACAATTCTATATGATGCAGATTATATTTGGTTTTGGGGTTTTCAATGAAACAAAGCGAAGTAATAAAAGTAAAGGATAGATAAATCAAAACACGCAAGATAAAAAAAAATCAAAAGGAACTAATGCAACATAAACTACACCGGTTTTTAAAGAGATAAAACTAGTGTTGTAGAACTCAAATCACTAAGGTAGAATCTTTCCACTGTCGTGGCTCCGAAACCTATAATTCCTTAATAGACTCAACTTTCAATGGTTATTACAAGGTGGAATCATGCTGTAAGATTGAGATTCGATTGCTCACTAAAATCCTTAACTAACCTTTCGAATTGTTAAAACGCCTAGCCTATCAAATATTAGATTTGGTCGGTACAAAAGCTTTTCGAATCGGTACCAACCTAAAATCGGTCACTAGGTAGTTAATCTAGATCACACCTTGAGTATAAATAAAGATAGAGAATCAATCTAGAAACAAGCTCAATAAAGATGTAAAATACGTAACAAAAGAACTTTAAAATAACTTTATATCAAACATATAACTACTCTACATGTTATAAAACATGGAGCAACTAGAGAAGTTGATAAAACAGTAGATTCGTGATAGATAAGGACTTAGCATAGATGGATCTCAAAGAAAAAACCTTGAGAAGAACATCATGGCCTTCATCGTTCTTTAACAAGACATAAGATGAAGAACTAAAGAGAATAACAAAAATACATGTTTATTATTGATTTGTGGTGCCTAAGGCTGCCCTTGTTATTACCCTGCTAGTGCCTAGGCCGGACCAGGATGATCCTAGTTTTTCAAAGTGGCGGCCTTTGGAAAAGTTGGCTTGGGAAAGATAGAGGAGGAACTTAGAAAGATTTGGCTCGGAAAATATTTAAGAATGATCAAAGGAAACTCACCTTGGGCCGAGGAAAATGGTTAAGCTCTGATCTGTGTACCGCGGGACAGGGAACGGAACGCGGTACATGTACCACGGGACGGATAGAACAGTACCAGCACGGATAACAGGCCACGTTATGAGCAGCCATGGTCAAGTCTTGAACAACGGATCAAGAGACTTCGGTCTAAGTTCTGTACCCCAGGTCCAGTAGCCTCGGATCTATTCTGAACTGCGGGACGAGTGGCCTAGTACCGCGGGTCAGGAATGTTCGAGGCCAGCACGAGGCCGACCCAAGATGGAACCAAACCGCGACCAAGATAACTTGTGATGGACCATGTGCCACATCGTGATCTGCTCGGCTCGGCACATATCAGATCGTGTATATGCCACGTAACGCTGGGACGGAATTGACGTGTGTTCAGCACGTGTCAGCCTTGGAGGCACAGTTGCGGTTTTTGACACTTGTCTCCAACAGGTGTCAAAATGCCCTCTAGCCACTTGTTCCGGCCACTGGTTATATATATGGCTCCTCCCATTCTCATTTTCCCTTATCAGCCAGACCCCAAAGTTTCCCCTTCTCCCAATCCACTGTCCAAATTCTCCAGTAGAGTCTCTGTCCCTATTCTCTAAATTACCCGAGAGACTAGTTCTGTGACCCTTGTGTAAGTCTCGAAAAGTTGACCCAGGGAGGAATTGTTCGAAGCCAAGCCTCATGACCAGTTCCTAGCGTCCGAGTCTCGTCTTTCTTCTGAAATCTGTGAGTGGATCTCGGTGATTGATGAGTAGAATCACCTTGGGATTTTGATTGGTCGTTTCTATTATAATGCTTAGTTTCTCACTGTGTGTTTGAACCTTAGCATGCCTTATCTGTTGAGCTTGAATATATAGGCTAAGTCTTTTATACTCGTTTTGCTTACTTCATGTTTGTTGACTTGATCGCTTCGCTTGCATAATTGAACTTAACCTTCAGTCGATGTAGCCTTGGTAGTGTTGGTTGTTTGATGGATGATATGCATTAAGTTAAGGGAAGTGTAGCATGTATCGGATTCATGTTGCATTTAACTTCATGTGGATTTAATGGATGCTCATATGTTGGATTTATGATGCATCCAGCGGTCCTTTGTTCCTGATGAAAGTCATATGTTGGATTTATGCCATGGCCGTTTCTTGGTTCACGCCCATAAGCCATGATATACGACGGTGTATTAGAATATTGGAAGAATTTGTGTCTTATATTTCGTTGGTGCCGGGAACAATGAGGGATCCGCAAGGCCTTATTGAATTTGAAACCGGTTGCATTCATGTAGACTTGTTTTGCCTTACGACTTGTATGCTTATTGCTTGTTCTTTGATTCTTACTCGTACTGCCTGCTTGCTTCTTGTTATTGTTCCCTTGATGCTTTGGGATATCGGGTGGGTTATTTCGGCTTTACTCACTGAGTAACTTTAAAGTTGGTCATTCCATCTCATTTTGTCTTTCAGGAATTGTTAGAGGTAAAGCTTGTCGGGCGGTGTTGAACTTAGGAAGGCCGGAGTAGTGTTTTTATTGATCTTGCCGAACTTAAGTTTATATTATGTAGGAATTGGTTTAAACCTCGGATCCAACGTATATAGCTTTCCAAGGTTTTCTTGGTATATGATATATACTAAGTAAAAGGGAACGTTTTCTAAAAATGCAAGTAACACTGCTGCGCGGTCTTGTCCGGATCCAAAACAACCGTGTTGTCTCGGTTCGGGTTGCAAAGCCTTAGAATCTGGTCAGTACAGGTAAATCTTCCTGGGAACGACCGGCCTTGAGTCTCAGGATCTGTTTATGGGACTTGGGATCGGTTGGTCTCGGAGCGGTACGTGACGTTTCAGGTCAAAGGTCGTTGACCAAAGATAGAGGGCGTTACAGCCCTCCTCCTCTCAAGAGGCTAAAAGCAAGTATATATAGGTGTAGGAAGAGGTTCTAGGTCGGCAATGGTTCTAGGGTTTCAGTTCGGGCAAAATCGTCTTTTTGTCGAAAACTGTCCAAAAGTGGCACCGGTCACGGCCTCGTGTCCAGGGTCTCCGTCCGGGGTCGGACCAAAGTGCTCTGCTTATGCTTGACTTCAGTTTAATGAGCCCGCCCATGGGTTGGATCGGTGTCTTGGCCCATCTTGGACTTGATTCATCTTCGAGACAAAACAACATGTCATTAGTAAAACTTGACTATCTTCCACACTACAACTCCATTTTGTATAATTCTAACTCCATTAGAAATTTGACACAAAGGTCTAAGTCCATGTGAAATTTCATCGACGTCCAATTAGATTTGATGCTCCGCCCGTGGCTATCTTTCAGAGACATGCTTTCTGTCCAACTTGGGAAATTGTGAAATCTTGGATTTTGAGAGCTTGGATTGTCTTCCTTGACTTTGATAAGTTGTTGTGGGATGAACAATAATTATTTTGCTCCTTTTTGCATCTTTTTGATGTTTTGACCTATATGACTCTTAAAAACCAAATATACGAAAAAATTACCTCATTTGATAGAAAAACTTATTAAATAGCATATAAAATAGGTACAAGCGGATAGTAAAAGTGGTAAAATACCGGATAAATCAACTCCTCCAGACTTACCATTTGCTTGTCCTAAAGCAAACAAACGGTTAAGTAGGAAAGAATATTTGAAAACACGTAAACTCACATATTTTTTGGATCTTGTTTTTTTCTCTAAACCGTAATCCACATAAAGACAAAGTGAGTTCATATACGTTTTTCATCGTCTCCCATCATGAATTTGAAAGTATTTCCTAAACTGATGTTCCTGCAAAATCTCAACTTCAAATCAATCGATTATTTTACTCTCTTAGATTCGCAAAAATCTCCGATCAAGGATATTTACAAGGAATACGGCTAGGTGTTTAGGAAATGTTGATTATAGTGGTGAGGTCAAAATTGTTTAGGGTTACCAAAAACTCCAGGTGCGCGACATTATGCAAAATCCTAAGAGAAAATGAATCTATTGAACTCCACAATGTTTCAACCACTTTGTTGTGCGTCTTCCTCCCCAAGACTTAGTCTTTTCTCCGGGAATCACTTGTAAAAATCTCGAACTCATCTCTCCTCTGTATCATGGCATTCCTTGGGTACGTTTTGGCCTTTGACTCTTTTAAAACCATTTTCCTTTCCCATATATGAAATTTTTTTTTCTTTTTTTTTAATAGAGGGGAAAATGGTCTCATAAAGATATAAGTCAAGTATAGGCACGAAATTATTACCATGATTTAAGCATCCAAGGAATGACCAAGCTCTTCTGAAATTTTGTTGATGTTGTTGTACTCCTTCCTTCTATGTTAATCTTCGCATCTTCAAGTTATTGGAAAATTGCGTCGACTCTTTTCTCTCTGACTTTTTTATGCATATCTGCATAGTGGACATGGCAAAAGAAGTTCATGAGGTCTGAAAGAAAGGTTAAGGGTTTAGGTAGGGTACCAACTAAAAGTGAGCTTGCCATCCATGACAACAGAGAGGGGTAAGAAGAGGATAAGATGTCATGAATGTGAATCGTTCCTTGATCAAATATCCTTAATCAGAAATAGTCAAAAATCATGTTAGTAAACCAAATTGAGAATCGAAATCATATCCATCAAAATAGTGCAATTAGCAATTTCCTTGGACTCCATTCGGTCACTAGGTGTCTGAATCAATTGTCCGGAACAAACCCTGCAATAATGGTCACTTGGTTTTGAAATCAAAACATTGTTGATCAAAGAAATATGTCATCATTTCCAACTTATTTTGACTCAATAAAACGGTTTTTGAAAACAAATTTTTGAAAATCCCTTTTTTAAAAATGTAAATATCCAACACGAACAAACGTGTTAGTAGCAACAATCTCGCAAGACTTAACTTACACCGTCCCGGATTAAATCAAATCAAATTAAGGGTGAAGGGTTGGAAAATAAAAATAAATAGATAGATATGGAGAATAGAACGAAGTTACGAGATAAATAAACTCAAATTCTCCCAAAGTTGAATCGATGTGAAGAAACTCCCCAAAAATTTCTCTAGGCACAAGAAATAGTGTTTCTCAATTTTCCTCACCAATGCATTCCGCCATAACCGAGTAGGACATTAGAACAATGATCATAAGATCACCACAAACCGTAAATTGCATCGTGGAACTCTTCCTCAAATCATATTGGAAATTCTTGAATATTAGTAGTTGAACCCCTGCTTGAAGAAGTGATAAAACTCTTGCTTCAAACGGTGAAGTAGAGGCTTCATAAGTTGGTTGAAAAAGGCTTCTTGTTTTCTCTTTCTTTGTGCACATCTTCTATGAATAAGGTGGATCATTTTTTAAGAAATTAGAATTTCTAAAGTCAAATCTGTGTAAGAACCAAATATTCTTGCAAAAACACTTAAAATTATTTGTTAAATAAACTTGGAACTAGGTTCCAGAATACCGAAGCAACAAACAAAATTATCCAAGCTCATTCTAGGGTAGAAAACAAGTAGTGAAAAGATAAGTGTAAGATGTGAAAATCATTTAAAAAATCGAACTTTATCGAACCAAAATTTTAAAAGAGCAATGTGAAAATTCAAAAATTAAATAAATTTATTTTTAAAACTCACAATTTAAAAATAATTTTGGTGAGAAAAAAGTTAATTTAAATTAAAAGCATTTTAAATGAATTTAAAAAGAAAAATAAGAAAAACTTACGGCGTGGTTCGAACCGGTGGTCAAACCGTGGTCCGTGGCTCGAGTCCTGCTTAGGTCCAGGCTGGTCAGCGGGAAGGTGGATGCGGGACTGTGGGGACGCGGGAAGGATGGAGACGCGGGTAGGTGAATGCATAACTGGTGGTGCGGGACTGGGAATATGGAGACTCGGATCGAGGCTTGGACCGAGGGACACTGGAGGCGCGGGACGAGGATGCTCCTTGGTGGATGGATCCATGGGACAGAGAGCATGGGGCGCGGAACGAGGCTGCTCCGGGACTGGGGACTGCGGATCGGGTGGTCTTGACGACGGTCGGATTCCCGTGTCCGGGGTCTCCGTCCGGGGCCTGGGACCTGGGACGTTCCCTCGTGTCAATCTGTGACACATCCAGTTCCAAAATGACTCGGATACAGGTCGGAACCGCGTTTTCGGTGTCGTGGTCCAGTGTCTAGGACCCGAAACACACATATATATATATATATATATTTTTTTTTTGGACTTTGATTTTCTTCTCCAAAAATATTTTTTATAAAATCTAAAAAAATCATAAATAAATAGATTAATGAATAACAAAGTTTATGAAATGAAAAATAAACATAAAAACATAAAATAAAAATCAAAAGAAAAGAAAGACTCGATATATAGGTTGCCTCCCATAAAGCGCTTGTTTAAAGTCAATTAGCTCGATTCCTTGAAGTTTCTAGACGGAGGAATGGTCTTCTAAAGGATTGAGGTTGCCTTTAGGATGTGAATAAATGCTTCCATGGTCGTGGTCTTCATCATGTAAATGGAACGGATGTTTGATTTCAACTTCTCTTTTCTCCAAAGGAATGCATCTTGTAACTTTGGCTTGAAAACCGGGTGTGCTGCGTAATAGAAGATGTTTCTATCTATCTTAGGAAAGGATAACTTTTGCAAGGTGTAATCCATGATAGCTCCAGCAGTAGCAAAGAATTGTCTTCCAAGGATGAAAGGTGTTGAGCAATCTTGGATCAAGAGTCTTAGGAAGGTTCCTTAGGTATCTATAAGGATTCCTAGCTTGGTTGAGCAATTCCTCAATCATAAAGTCTTTTTCCGTGCTTTGTTTAAAACATTGACGTAATGATGGATTTATTTTCCAAGCATTTTCAAAGGTAAGAGTGGGAGGGAGTTCTCTAACTAGAGAATTGAATACCTCCAGCATCTCATCCCTTATCCAATGTGGTCTCTTGATATTTTGTTTGGCTGTACAAATTTCTTCGCACGATCTTGTCGACATCCTTGCCGTAAATCTTGGATTCTTCAGTTTGTCCATTAGGAAAGGTCTTGGACCATCTTTCTCTTCTTGAGCATAGATGGAGAGGTCTTCTTCAAGTGGTGTTAAGATGCATCAATGGACTAAAGGTGTTGGCTCTTCTTTATTTGTTTTCGACTTATGCGTTTCTTCCATACGTCTCAAATGTTCATCAATCTTCTCAAGTGTCTTGGACATCTTAATCGTTTTCTTTTTTAGGGAAGCGGACTTCTCCATAAGATGGTTGCACTTCTTATCTAGAGAGACTTCAACATCTTTGATGGCTTGAGTGTGTTGCTTGTGACTTTCCGCTAGAACAAAAGTAGTAGAATACAAGTCTCGGTGATCATCTTTGGCTTTGTCCAAAGCTTTCTCCGCCTTGTGAGCTTTGATTACAATGATACTAAGGCCAGTAGTGATCTCTAATGTGGTCATTAGTGCTCTTGATCTCTCCTTCGAATGTTTCCCAAAGACCATTAAAACTATGCCTGAAACTATGGATTTTCCTCGCGTTGCTTTGAAGATCTAAGGCGTGTTGTTTTTGAACTTCTTCAAGGTGGATCAAGCGTGTCTCTAAGTCTTGAAATTTGGTGGTAAGGGCAGCAACAAGCTTTTCTCCAAGGGATGAATTGATGGTCTCGATCTTTGTTTCGATTCCTTGGACGATATTTTGAGTATCTTCCATGAATCTACGCATCGAGGCGTCGATTAGGTCGCTTATGGTGTTTAATTGGAATGGTAGTGGGGCTGTGGAGGTTGATTTGGTTGCATATTATGATGGTAGTCACGTCCATGTGTCTCCCGAGATGGTTTTTGTTAATACAAGTTGTGATTGTACCAATTGTTGTAAGGAAAATGCGGTTGATAGAATTCATGAGGTATAGGGATTTAATCCCTACTAGATCTCCTTCTTGGCGTCATCTTCCTAGGGTTTTTGGTGTAATATTCCACTGATAAATCTCTGAAACACACTTAAATAAAAAAAAGAAACAAAAAAACGAAATTAGCAAAAACGAAAAGAAGAAAAAGGAAAAATATAAACTTAAACTTATTCTTTCTCAAAAATTTGTAAGTAAGCGAACTAGTCTCCGGCAACAGCGCCAAAAACTTGATGCGATCCTAAATTAGGAATACAAAAGAGTTTTAAATTTATAAACCCTAACCTGCAAGTGCACAGTTGACAATTGTAGTACTTAGGGGTTGATCCACAGGTGATTATGTTGTTACGCTACAAATCTATATAATGCAAAATAAGTAAGAGAAATTATATTTGGTTTTGGGGTTTTAAATGAAACAAAGTAAAACAATAAAAGTAAAGAATAGATAAATCAAAACACGCAAGATAACAAAATCAAAAGGAACTAATGCAACATAAACTACACCGGTTTTAAAAGAGATGAAACTAGTATTCTAGAACTCAAATCACAAAGGTAGAATTTTTCCACTGTCGTGGCTCCAAAACCTATAATTTCTACCCTAATAGACACAACTTTTGATGGTTATTACAAGGTGGAATCAAGCTGTAAGATTGAGACACGATTGCTCACTAAACTCCTTAAATAACCTTTCGAATTATTAAGACACCTAGTCTATCAAATATTAGATCCGGTCAGTACAAAAGCTTTTGAAATTGGTACCAACCTAAAATCGGTCACTAGGTAGCTAATCTAAATCACGCCTTGAGTATAAATAAAGATAGAGAATTAATCTAGAAACAAGCTCAATAAAGATGTAAAATATGCAACAAAAGAACTTTAAAATAATTTTATATCAAACATACAACTACTCTACATGTTATGAAACATAGAGCAACTAGAGAAGTTGATAAAACATTAGATTCGTGATAGATAAATGCTCGGCATATAATAACAAAAATACCTGTTTATTATTGATTTGTGGTGCATATGGGTGCTTTCCTTCTCTCAAGAGGCTAAACGCAAGTATATATAGGTGTAGGAATAGGTCTAGGTTGGCAAAGGCTCTAGGGTTTCAGTTCGGGCAAAAACAACTTTTTGTCGAAAACTGTCCAAAAGTGGCCACGGCACCGGTCACAGCCTCGTGTCCGGGGTCTGACCAAAGTGCTTTCCATGTGCTTAGCTTCATTTTAATGAGCCCGCCCATGGGTTGGATCGGAATCTTGGCCCATCTTGGACTTGATTCATCTTAATGACATGAGTGAGTTAAATATGGTCTACTCTGTAGACATCTTAATGACATCTACTTTCTGACTGGAAGAGAAGTCTACATCGTAATAAAATCTTATATATAAATTTATAAATTTGGAAAAAAATATTCTTGTAAAACTTTCTTGTTCATAATTAAAAAATAACAAATTGTGAAGTATAGAAAATAAATTTTCACAAAATTGATTCAAATTACAACAAAAAGACAAATAACATAGAAAATGAATGAATGAGTGAGTTAAATATGTAGACTTCATATGCAGTCTACATAAACCGGAAATTTTAACCTAACCGGATAATTCAACCCTCTATATATAACAAGTTAACTGGAAACCAACCCTAATTTTGTTAAAAATAACTGCAACCACATTCTCTCTCTTCAACGGCGGTTATTTGTTCCTTTCGCGTCGAAGATCTTCATCATTAGTCGTTGTTAGCCACCGCCTCCTATCTTCTTCACCTAGTTTCTGTAGTTGTAAGTCACGTAACAATTCTTATCTCTTATCCCTTATCTCTTATCATTCTTTCATTCTTTGTCTTTTCGTCTTCATTTGTTCTCCTTTTTATATGTGGTATATGCAGATCTGGCACACCGTCGTTAACTTATTTATTTTCTCTAAACTGGTAAGGTTTCAGATCTGACCGACAATTTTTTTCATTTTTATCTTCACATTTGTTTGTATATGTCTATTTATATCTATTTCAGATTTGACCCATTCATCTGTTGACATATTTTTTTAAAATCTTAGGTGCATTCATTGTTGCAGATCTGAGTCACACTTCCCTCCATCTATTTCTCCGTACTTGGTAAGGTTTCAAATGTGACTGAGAATTTTTCATTTTTATCTTCGAATTTGTTTTACATCTGTCTATTTACATCTATTTTTGAGCTGACCCATTATATCTATTTCAGATTTGTTGATATATTTTTTCAGATCTTAAGTGCATTCATTGTTACAGATCTGAGTCACATTTCCTTCAGCCACAATTAAGATTTGTGTGTTTTGTTTTTGTTTCGTTATTCTTGATAGTGTGATGCTGAAATCATAAAAAGAAGTGAAAAGAAGTCTGCAACGTAGACTTCACTAGACGTCTACTACTTACTGTGTATGTGTTTTTTTATTATATGGTACTTAGGTCTTAATGTATTATGTATTCAGGTATGGGGCAATATAACTACACACAACCGTCTAGTAGTTCCGTAAGGAGTGTGAGTTTAACTGCCCGACATAGAGCAGCATGAATTTTTGGATTTCCCATGTTGTGCAAGTGTGGTTCGGTGACAGTTCTAAAAACCTCAACTTCAATTGATAATCCGGGTCGGAGATTCTATGGATGTGAAAACATTGTTGTACGGTTTGTCTTATTGTCGTTTAAATTCAAATTTATTGGTTTTGTTTGTGATTGACGTTTTAATATTATCTTGTGTTGTATTATGTCTTATGTCTTTCTATAGGATGGTCTTTTCCATGTATTGAAGTGGTGGGATGAGGCTATTATGGAAGAATTCGAAGAGATAAGGCTGGTGGTTGATGAGCATACATCTTTAATTCGTCATTTAACGTTTAACCAACGGCACGCCATAACAGATTGTGGATGTGGTGATAGGACAGATGTGGAGATGGTTCGTTGTAACCTTCAAAAAACAGAGATGCAGTTAACTCGACTAAAGGTTCTTGTGAAGAAGCATTCCAGAGTCGTCGACGTTAAGGACCTTGTGATGGTGTGTTTAATTATTGTATGTTTGATGAGTTGCTTTTATGTTTGGTGGACAAGTTCATAGTTCCTCTTATCCATTGATGATGTATAATATTGAAATTAGGATTGTAATATATGGAATAAAGCCTCTGATCTTTATCCTCTTTATGGTTTGTCATATGTGTTCCTATTCTGGTTTTCGTATCTGTTTTCGGTGGATCCGACGTGGGGTTAAGAGATGCATTTTTTGGATCTTTAGTAGATTCATGTTGTGGGTATGATATATTTTGGATTGAAGTGTTTTATGTATGTTGTATCCAAATGTTTTATGTATTTTCGATTCAAACAACATCTACATTTACATAACAAACAACGAACCAACAAACCCTTAGTTGCATCTTCCAATCTAGATAGCAAACTTGTACAAAACAACAATTGCCACAACAAACACAACCTTTTTTTTAAACTCTTAAGCTGCATCTTGCAATCTATAATTTCCTTTTGAACACCATCTAGCTCCTTCTTAAAATTCCTTTTCAAAGCTTCACAAGTCTTTGTCTCCATTGTCAGATTTTTTTAAACTGCTAAACCCCTCTCTAAATTCAATAAAGTTCTTTCAAGATCACCAAGCTTTGGTTTCATTTCTTCAATTTCTTCGAGCATAGATTCATCTGTCTATTTGAACAAGTGAAACCGATTTTTCTACAACATAAAATAACATTTTCAATCGAATATGAAAATGTACTCAAACATATTCTCAAACCAAAATTCTTTACCTCATCTCCATTTGGACAAGCATGAAAAGGCCTCCTTGGGTTCGTCGACGTCCTTGAAGTGAACAGTCTTACACGTTCACCACATCTACAGTGAGTTGGAATCCCTTTTCCTCCGTCATTTCCTCCGTCTTTCATAGTTGTGTCACCGATTTTCCCCAAATTATTCTTTCTTTGAAATTGGAAAAGAAAGAACAAAATAAGAGCCCTAATTTTGACACTCAATTTTATCCCCAAATCGCAAAACAATGTCATTTTAGACTAACAGATCCAACCAAATTTGCCACGAGCTATACGCGTCAACAACAGTTCCCCAAATTATACTATATTTGAAGTCTACAAATTAAGATTTGAAGTCTTCAAATGAAGTCTACATTGAAATTAAATGCCAAAATAACTCTGAACTGATGTCTCATGTCATGTCATTTATGTTCACACTTCATCGGGAAAAATAATTTGGCAGGTGTAAACAGTACGATTTCACTGTATTACTTAAGCTTAGAACATTTATTGGCCGCTTACGTCAGAACTTTTACACGTGTTGTAAACTTTTTCTCCATTTACAGAACTCTATGTAGACTGCAAATTAAGTATGCATCGTAATTATATATGATATTTAAATTTATAAATTGAAAAAAATACTTTTGTAAAACTTCCTTGTTCATAATTAAACTATAATCATTTGTGAAGTATGAAAAATAAAATTTCACAAAATTGAATGAAAATATAGAAAAAAGACAAATTGCATTGGAAATGAATGAATGAGTGAGTGACATGTTGTATACTAGAGTATACAAGAATATCATAAGCTTCTCCTCCATCACAATTAAGTTTGCTATTGAAGCGAGTAGTTTTTGTAATTGGGTGCATATAAGTTGTATGAGTTTATGGTTGTAGTGGGTTTATGTTTTGGTATTCATATATATAGTTTAAGGTTTAGAGTAATTGAAGTTGTAATGTAGGGTTTGATTTAAGGTTTATAATTCCTACATTAAAATGTTTAAAAACATAAACCTTGCATAAAATTGATAAATTGTGAATATATTACATGTTTGAATGTTTGATACAAGATTTTATTTAAGGATTTGAATAATCCATTGAAAATAATCAATTTAGGGTTTCGGATTGTAGGCTTTAATTGAAGTCTACTTTATAGTTGTAGACTTCATTTGTAGTCTACATAGAATTTAGGGGTTAGATTTAGAGTATATGGTTTCGGAATGTATACTTCATTTGCAGTCTACATGATCCGGAAATTTTAATCTAACCGGATAATTTAACCAAATAAATATAACATGTTTACTGGAATTCCAACCCTTATCTCTTACTCCCTCCGTTTCACCAAGATAACTTTTTTGAATTTTAAAATTTGTTTCATAAAGATAGATTTTTATCATTTATTGATAAACAATTTTAGTTTCCAAAAAAAAGATTCAAAGACTATTGTTTGAATTTTCTTGAAAACTATCTATTGTAGAAATCAATACATGTAAGATCTGACTTTCATTTTTATCATTTTCATCTTATTTCATGTTCAACATCTATTTATTTAATTTTATTTCAGATCTCAGGTGCATTCGTTGTTGCAATTCTGCATCACACTTCAGTCACGCTATTACATTTTTTTCGTTCCAATCACATCTATTTCAGATCTCGTCGTTTTGGATTCCTTTTGTTGAAGAGACGAATAGAAGTGACTCTTTTAAAAAAAACAAAGAAGAGACGTGACTTCTTAGTCAAACTACTAATCCCTTTATTTACTGTCACTTTTTATTTATTTATTTTTACTTTTGGGTTTTTCCAACAATAATACTCATGAGCACACTATTTTCTTACTCATGATACTCAAGAGACGTACACTTAGGCTCAATAATACTTTTTGTAGATATATACAGAAAGAGAATTTTTTGCCAAAATAACTACTTATTCACTTTTTGTTTTATTTTCCTCAAACCTTTGCTTTTACTTTACTTGGTAATAGGAAAAGACATTAATTAATATGCAGAAATAAATCTTTTAAAAACAAGGAAAAACTTAAAATATCAATATTTAAAAACAGAGGGAGTAATTAATAACTTTTGAAACGTTTGAGAAAAATTGGTCAGGTAACACTGACACATCAACTCGGATAGTAGAGTCTATAGTAGACCTGTAATGACATCAACTCGGATTATAGAAGACTATTACAATATAGCCTGTTTTAGTCTACGCTGGAAGTCTACACTGTAGACATCATAATGAGGTCTACTTTAAGACTGGAAAAGAAGTCTACATCGTAATTAAACCTTCTATTTAAATTTATAAATTGGAAAAAAATATTTTTGTAAAACTTTATTGTTCATAATTAATCTATAATAAATTGTGAAGTATGAAAAACAAATTTCACAAATTTGAAACAAATTAAAACAAAAAGACAAATAACATTGAACATGAATGAATGAGTGAGTTACATATTCTACTGTGTAGACTTCAAATGACGTCTACTTTAAGACTGGAAAAGAAGTTTATATCGTAATTAAATTTGGTATTTAAATTTATAAATTGGAAAAAAAATATTTTTGTAAAACATTCTTGTTCATAATTAAACTATAATAAATTGTGAAGTATGAAAAATAAAATTTCAAAAATTTGAAACAAATTAAAACAAAAATGAATGAATGAGTGAGTTACATGTTCTACTGTGTAGACTTCATAATGACCTCTACTTTCAGACTGGAAAAGAAGTCTACATCGTAATTAAATCTGATATTTAAATTTATAAATTGGAATAAAATATTTTTGTAAAACTTTATACAACGTCATGACAAAATTCCGAGTTAACACTTTATTATTTCACAGAATTTCTACATATTTTGTAAACTTTTTCTCCTTTGGTTGACCAAAATTTAAACTCAGAACATTTATTGGCTTTGGCCAAAACTATAAATCACGTCTCCTCGTCTCTATAAGTCACGTCTCTTCGTCTCTACATCTATATAAGAGCATTCTTCTTCGTCTCTACATATTTGCCATTCTTCTCCTTTCTCACGACGACTTTTAGAATCAGACTAATTCGCAAAAATATTGAGGAGATGAAGACAAAATTCCCTGGTATGAAGATCATCGAGGAAGATAATTATTTAGGATCTCTTATTTACGACCTCTTATTGTATTGCATTTACGATCTCTCATCGAGTCGATCATTGAATTTCATATTTATTTGTTTATCATCATTGTGTCATGATGAAGATTACCATTACGAAGTACCTATATATGGACCCATGGATACTCCCTACACTCGGGGGTTTTTTTGGCTTAGCATCTTGTTTCCAGTGGATTATTCGTTTAAGGCGCAAAGATTGGTTGACTAATCTTTTTGATGTTGTGAATTTATGCAAAATTAAACTTCGCGTGTTATCATGTGTTATTTATCAAGGTGGGATTTGAATTTGCACAGGTGTGTTTCAAAACAAAAATTTATCATCCAAACAGCAATGGAAATGGAGCCGTAGACCATGACGTCTTGAGAGAAACAAAATGGTGTCCTGCCTTTAAGGTGTCCAACGTTGTGATGATCATTCGCGACCTTTTAAAGTCCCCAAGTTTGGAAGATCCTTTAGTGCCTCACATTGCGCATATTTAGAAGACCGAGAGGTTCAAGTTCGATGCAACTGCATGAAGTTGGATGGCTCAGTATGCAATGCCAATGGAGTGAGGCTGTTAAAGACTTCCAAATAATGTGATTTCCGGGTGTTAAGACTTTCTGATTATCTTTTTTTTTTCTTTGGTGTAGACTTGTTTTTTTTCCTTCTCGAACCGTATCTATCCGCTTGTCGAACCATTCTATTTTTATTTTTAATTACTTGAGTTATGGGTTTTACATGTCACTTATTTGTTGAATATTTGGATTTAACTAATTGATTTTTTAGTTTTTTAACACCTAGGCCAAACAATAAAAAGGATGGGGGGAAAAATCAATTATCTATGGGGGCATAATCAAAACTCTTAAGAGCTTACACTAGTTTATAAAAAGTACTGGGGGGGCAGCTGCCCCCTCTTAATACCACCTGCCTCCGCCCCTGCTAATTTCCCTTACATATATAACTCAAGGAAAAATCCCTACTTCATTTAAAAGTGGTTAAGAAATACAGAAACACGTATATATAGATGTAGAGAGAGAGAGAGACGAAGAGATGTGTCTTTTGCTGTAGAAACGAAGAAACGTCACCCGAATTTCAAAAAAAAAAAGAACAGACATGACTACTAATTAATTTTTTTTTTTTGTCACCTTGACAACTAATTAAGAAACAACAGTCAGGAAACAGTGACACATCAACTCGAATAGTAGACTTCTACAGTAGACCTGTACGGTTGATTACTAATTACTAACTTTGTCAAACGTTTAAGAAAAAAAAGGTAAATGAACCGTGGGATTACAATTTTTAATAAAAGTATTAAAATACAAGAAACGAGTAATCTTAATCAAAGGTTTAAGAAATTAATCAAAAGTTCAAGAAATAAATCAAAAGTTGAAAAAATTATTAAATCATGGTTAGGGTTGTAGACTTCATTTGAAGATGTCATATGAAGTCTACGTTAGAATTGTAGACTTTAATTGCAGATGTCATATGAAGTCTACATTAACCGTTTAATGTTTACTATTGTCGAACCGTCGAATGCAAACTTATTTACGCTGGTTGAACCGCTTATTTTAAACAAAAGGATAGAAAATCTCGTTTAGATTGGTAAAAAATCCTAAATACCAAAAGCTTCTACTCCATCACAATTTAGTTAGCTATTGAAGCGAATAGTTTTTGTAATTGGGTGCATATAAGTTGTTTGAGTTTATGCTTGTAGTGGGTTTATGCTCTGGTATTCATATATATAGTTTAAGGAGCGACAAAATTTGTTTCATTGATACAGTCTTACCCATGTTGTGGACCACTAAATATGAATTTTTTAAATCCTTCATGGCAAATCCCGATGGGTCTGGTAAGTTGTTACCTGCTGGAGCAGCGGATTACTACACAAGTGAAGAACCATCATATTATAGGTCAAACAAGATATGGGGACAGCAAGTGGATGATATCTACATGCCAATGAACGTCAGAAAGCGTCATTGGATTGCTCTGTGGATTTCAATTCCAAAGCATAAGATTGTTGTGTGGGATAGTTATGAGGGTATTACCCCTGTCAAACAAATGAAACACTTAGTGGAGCCACTAGCCGTAATGGTGCCTTATCTTATTCGGGAGACTTGTGGGATCGTAAACCTTTTACGATCGAGCGTCAGAAAGTGGCACAACAGAAGGACGGTTCGAGTTGTGGAGTGTTTTGTTTGAAGTTCATTGAATGTCATGCTCTGGGTCTTCCATTTAGCGTGATGAAGGACTTTGATATCAAGGCAGCCAGGGACAAGTTTACAGCCGAGATATACGATGAGACAAAACAAGATGGCACAGAAAATCAAAATTGGGATCACTTAGACCTCTACGAGGCGAGATAGTACTTCGGTTCAGTAATTCATATCTTCTTTACCCTGTTAAAAACTGTTAAGGATTCTTGCATATTTTTTGTACATGTAAGACAAACTCATATCCTTAGCATCTCGGGATAAGTTGGTACTCTTTTGAAGATAGGTTATTAACTGCTGATTTAATGTTTGTTAAACATTGTAGACTTCTATGGTACATTTCTCTTGTAGAATTCTACTTAAGAATGTTTCGCTTTTGATAATGATAATGATAATCTCTTACCTTTTAGTATAAACATATCCAAAATAAACACACAAGATTTCTAGATTTGGCCCTTGTTTGAATTTAAGAAGAAACAACTAACAATTTTTTTGAACACAAATTTTGAACTACCTTAGATCACCTAAGTTGAGCATTGATTCGTGCACAAGTTGGACACACAGTTGAGCATGAACAAAAGTTTAATTTAAAATGTAATAACTTCAGCTTCAGGACAAGTAAAGATGGTAGTAACGAACACAGAAGTTTAGTAGATAAGGTGTCTATTAAAGACGTCTACTCCTGAAGTCTACACCTGAAGTCTACTACAGCCGAGTTAATGATGTAAAAAATTGAATAAGTAGTGAACATAGTCTGGTTTGAAGTACCTTAACTTAGGCAATGTGGGCGCGTATGATCCGTTTGATGGTAGTTTGAACACTTGTAGGGGTTGTCAAACTTGCGCGGTTTTGTTCTTTTCCTCCGTGACAGTTCTAGGTAAGATTGCCATCTAGTCTTCTTCTTCCTACCTTTTTAAGGCTGCACCTCAGGAGGTAAACATGGTACCTCAGGAAATGGTAACGTGTCGTTTTTGGGGAAAAGGTTTTGGTAGTATGCCGCAAACAAATACTCCCTACAGTATGATGGATAAAGCATTGTAGCCATGTCTGTAAAACTCATTATCGAAGCCGCAATAGCATGTGAGCAAAGTATCCTTTCGATTTGAAAAATACCACAAGAACATTTCTTGTGAAGCAAGTCAACAAGATAATTTTGTGTTCTTCCCTTCACAATGAACTGGTAATCGTCTATCCGGTTCACTGTCTTTGGACCCGCGTGATGGTCACAAATTGCCAACAAGTATTTAACTGCCCGGCTAAAGTGTGTGGTTAGCTTGGAAGCATCGTCTCGTCTTTTATAAAACCATCTTCCAAGCTTAATATTGATAAAATCAAGAAGGTATGCTACGAGAAATCCTCGTGCTACCTTAAGCACTGCATTGATCGATTCGACAATATTGCTAGTCTTGATGTTGTACCTAAGTCCCTCACAGTGTACTCGAGACCAAAGTTTTGGATCCACGTCTTCCAAGTATTTTGCAATGGCCGGTGATGTTGTGCGTAGCGCGTCCTTGTATCGATCATAAGCTTCTTCCGTATATGCATACGCAACACCTTTGACCAAGTACATTAGGTCTTTTCCACCAAAAATCTGGGCAATGTTACACTGCAGATGGTAATAACATATACCACGTGTTCCCACGAGAAAACCTTCACGCATCCATTGATAATAGGCAAATGTCTATCTAAAACAATGACCAACGGGTACCCATCCGATATACATAAACGCAATTTCTTGAAAAACCATTCACACGACTCATTATTCTCACTATCGACAACCCCAAAGGCCAAAGGAAATATTTGAAAATTAGCGTCTTGTGCAGCTGCCACTAACAAAGTCCCTTCGTATTTCCCGCTCAAATGTGTCTCATCAACAACAATTACTTATTGGAGATACATAAATCCGGCTATTGAAGCTCTAAATGCTATGAATAGTATTTAAATCTATTTGTACCATCCAATTCAAGACCGGTCACTGTCCCCATATTAGCTTTCATGATGTGATGCAAGTATGATGGAACAAAACGATATCCATCTTCCGGTGACCCCCTAACCAATGTTTGTGCATATTTAAGAGCTCTATAAGCAGTGGTATAATCTAAAGTCATCCCAAACATCATTTTCGTTGAATCCTTGATGTGCTCCGGGGAAATTGCGTTAAGGATTCCAACTCGCGCTATAAATAGATGACCAATGTATTTTGGAGTGGAGTGTTTATGGTGAGCCACTCGATCAGCCGTGGATCACGTATGAACGTTCACATACTTTGTCACCCAAAACCGGTTTGCTTCATTCTTTATACTCGCTCTTACCATCCATTCGCACCCTTTCAAACAACATTACGCCATAAAAAGCGTTATCGTAGACTTATACACCTTGAAACTAAATCTTAGCATCAAAGCCGTCAATCAAAAATTCTGAAGTAGCTCATCTTTCGTACTAAAACTCTGTTTCAGAAATATGTTTTCGGACCATGCCAGATTTGAACTACCTCTACCGCCAAAATTATTTCTATTCACACCAAAAGATGTATCTTCTTCATCCTCATCTTTCACTTTTCCATACTCACTGTAGTCGTCGTCACTATCGGGTTCATCTTCTTCTTTAACACCATCCACACCACCAAATGCCTCGTTTTTAACAACATCTCCAACCTCATCTTCAATCTTATCCCCAACATCATTATCCTCGTCCTCATCCACGGATTCTACAACATCTTCATCACTACCATCATCCTCACAATCAGCATTATTCAAGGTAGGCCGACTCGACACACAAAGACGTAATACATGTGTTCTACTTAGCTCAATCAAACTTTGGACTTGTCTATCATTTTTAACGTGCATAGGAGGCGTATCTCGAGCCATTTGTTGCAATATTGATGGAGGAAGTGAGTAAGTGGGCTCCACCACCTCTGATTTTTTTATCAATGTCATAATCATCATGTGCCATTTCAACAAGTTCCTCATGTTTAAAACCATCACTCAAAAAAAACATTCTCTCGCCTTTTCGATTGTCAACCCAAAACGTCAAATACCATCTTCCATAATCCAACCTCTATAAACAACATGTAACTAAACAATCACCTGTAAAATACAAACAAGGATATGCATTACTACAAATCGGAAAACAGACTTCAGATGCAGTCTACTCAATATGAGCTAACTAGTCACCAATTCAAGAAAATAAGTTGGCCCCACAAATATTTGTCTTAAACATGACCAACTCCGACATGGGGTAGATATACAACTAACAAACATGTGAGAACAAAAAAATCAAAAAAATACATTGTAGATATGTCAAAAAATACATTTTAAAAACCTATCACATTTTTAGACTGCATTTGAAGTCTACGCTAAGTAGACTTCAAATGCAGTCTACTCAATATGAGCTAATTAGTCATCAAACCAAGAAAATAAGTTTACCCCACAAATATTTGTCTTAAACATGACCAACTCTTACAGGGGGTAGATATACAACTAACAAACATGTGAGAACAAAAAAATCAAAAAAATACGTTGTAAATATGACAAAAATGCATTTTAAAAAACTATCACATTTGTAGACTTCAAATGCATACTTTAAATTCAGTCTACATAGAGTAGACTTCAAATCCAGTCTTCAAATGCAGTCTACAATGGGTTATTTTTGCAATCAAGGAAAATCGGTATGTAGACTTCAAATGAAGTCTACAAGTGATGTAGACTTCATTTGCATTCTACAAAGGTTATTTTTTCATTTGACCAAAACGTTGACTTTTTGGTGTAGACTTCATTTGCAGTTTACATAATTGTGCAGGTTACTTTTGCATTTGATCAAATATTTCCACTGTTCAAACGTAGACTTCATTTGCAGTCTACATAAGAAAGTAGACTTTATTTGTAGACTACGTGAGAAAGTAGACTTCATTTGCAGTCTACGCCAAACAAAAATAGGTTATTTTTGGATTTGACTTTTTGTTGACTTTTAAAGTAGACTGCAAATAAAGTCTACATAAAATGTAGGTTATATTTGGTGTTGACAAAAAAAACTGTACTTTTTTTGTAGACTTCATTTCCAGTCTACTCTTAAGAGTAGACTAGAAATGAAGTCTACAAAAGGTATCTACTTTCGGGTCAATATTTTGAAAGATTGGTCAAACAAAAAACTAACCTCACTTTTCAGAGTAAACTGCAAATGAAGTCTACAAAAAAAATCCAAACCCAAAAGTGACTTGTTTGTCGACTTCAAATGCAGTCTACTTTTTACGGTCAATGGTCTGGTCGAATGCAAAAATGACCTGATTTTTCTGCTGCCTGCACACGAAGTCTACAATATTTTTTATTGTTCTCAAAGAAGAGTGTGTAGACTTAAAATGCAATCTACTTTACATTTTTTTATAAATGATAGTCAAATGCAAATCTAACTCTAAGTTGACTTGTAGACTTCAAATGCAGTCTTAAAATCGTTACCTTTTTCACTCGTTCGACTTCGTCTTCACGTTCCTAACCCACCGAAACTATCAATTTCACCGAAAAAACAACCTCAACCGTTTTATTTGGAAGAATTACAAGAAAACATGAAGTTATGAGTGAAAAAAATGTAAAAACCAAAACTCGAGACTTTTACATGAAATTGGAGAGAAAATTGAAGATGTTGAAGTTATGAGCTCATATATTATGCATTTACGTAACAAAAATTGGTTGATGTAGCATTTAGAGCTTGAATTTTGTTGTTCATGGTGGTTGGAAAAATTGAAGAATATCCATTTTCATAAATAAGTTGATGTTTTTTTTTTTTTTTTTAGTCTTTTGATAAGTTTCTGATTTTGAAAAAAAAAAAAAAGGTAAAGATAATGGTATTTTCGTGAATATGAAAAGAAGAAAAAAAGATATTTGTGAAAAAGTGGTGAATAGTAAAAAAAAATTTGGGATAGTTTTCCATTTGACAAAAAAAGTGGGTTAGTCATGAATAGGTAAGGGCTTTAAATGATAATTGTCTTCTCTGCACGTCAGCTCGCAAAGTATCAAACATTAATAGGTAGCTTGATTTTGATGGCATTGCATTTTAAACTAATTGAAGTTTCTTTCTTTTAAAAATTGGTGTAATCGAAATAGGAAGTCAAATAAATAAATCTATTGATTTTTTCTTTATTTATTGGAAAAAACCTCATGTCAACATCCTTTTTTCTAGACACTTGTCAGTTCTTGTAATTTTGAATCTAAATTCCATAACTAAAAAAAAGTTCCTCACTGATTATAAATAATGTGGTACTAAGAATATGATATTTCTTAACCAGATAATTATAATTAATTCAATGGGCATCCTATTCCATGCCCCAATGTTATTATTATCTAAATCTTTCTTTAATGGTTATTTTGGTTTAAGAAGTCACTAGATAAATTCATGGATACTAGATAGAGAAACACTAATTTGGATACGATTTTTTAAGTAATGGCATTCACTGACCAATTCGATTTGTGGAGCTAATAATCTATTTTAAATTCACATGTCTTATATATAATAAATGAAACGTCTATAGAGATGTATATAATTAACTCACGCGTAAATGTCATTAGAGGCGGCAATGAGTTGAATTGATGATATAAATGTTTGTGATGTTAACATGTTTGGTGTGAACCAATAACCGATCTATCTTTTTATTTAAACTTTTATAATCCAACTTTCTTTTGTTGAGGAAAGCATCTTTATAATACAAATTAAGTACTTCCTCCGTTTCATAATAGTTGTCGTTTTAGAGTTAAATTTTTGTTTCATATTACTTGTCGTTTTATATTTTCAATGCATATTTAATGTCAATCTTTACATTTTAATCCCTATTCTTTAACCTTATTAATTACTCATATCAAATAAAACAATGCATTAATTAGGGGTAAAATTGAAAATTTAATTGTTTTCTTAATTTGTGTCAAAAAACTTAGAACGACAACTAAATTGAAACGTAGGGAGTATATATACTCTTTATAGCCATTTTAAATTTTAAACTTTAAACTTTTAAGTGAGATGAAAAGATAATTTCTATGTTTTTTCTATTAGCACTAGGGATTGATTGGTTCTTCCGCTATCACATGTAAACTTTGCGGTTGCAGTTATTAGTGTTTGACAACAATCACATAAATCGTTTTATACGAAATGCATTTTCTATCACTTAGAACCATTCTAAATCAAAAGTTTTGTCGGTGATGGATGGTTACATATTTATCAAAACGATTTGCGGTTGTCAAAAATTTCCATCCTTTTCTATCAAAAGTTACCATATAAAATTATATATGCTTGATATTGTATATAAAAATTGTTCTAAACCTCTTAAAAATATTTCAAATTATGTTATTGTATGATTTTATGTTTGTAACCCCTGCCGTTTTCAACCGCTATACCAATTATATAAATTGTTCAATAGAACTGAAAACGGTAACCATTCTTCCACAAACTTTTGATGTCACATCCGCGAATCAGAAATGTGCATTCTGGTGGTCATGTCGAGCGACACAAGGAGTGTGTCGATCGACACAAAGGTTTTTGGGGTGTCGATCGACACAGTCGTGGTGTCGCTCGACACTTGAGTCTGCAGGACCGAGTTAATTAGTTTTTAAATGTGGTTTTTTGCTCGGTTTACGGTATTTAAGTGTCTAGGGCTGCGTGCAGTATTGGGGAGCTGTCGAGTTTAGAAGAGTAATGAGAGTTTTGAGAGAGACTTGAGAGAATGTGTTGTTTGTGATTGATTGTTGCAAAGAAATCAATACAAAACCCTCTCCTTAGTGTGTTAGAGGCGTTAGGTTCCTTTTTCTCCTCGTGTTCTACGTGTTTTTGTTCGGATTCGTGGGAATTGGACCGTGAGGGTCTGGTTCGTGTGATTCATCGCGTCTGAATCCTTTTCATTCATTCCTAATCCCTAAGGTGATTTTGCGACCATAGGTTTCTAGGCAATGATGGATTGGTTGATGTTTTGTGATGGAATTTCATGTGAATTGGATTGATGTCATTGTTGTGTGATTGTGGATTGTTATTGTGTTGATCGTTTGCAGGTTTGGGACTCGTATCGCCCAGAATCGAGTCGTGAGAGGAGAAACTCGATTATGGTGCATTACAGAGGCGCGTCGGTCGACACTAGGAAGGTGTCGCTTGACACGAGCAATTGAATCGTTAAGACGCGTCGATCGCCACGTGTGCAGGTGTCGATCGACATGAACCGTTAAGACGTGTCGATCGACACGTGTGGGTGTCGCTCGACACGAGCAGTTGAGCTTCGTCGACTGACACGCGTGGTATGTCGCTCGATAGGAATTGTTAAGTCGTATCGAGCGACACCAAAATCTGAGTGTTTGTATGGCTTGTCTGTTGTGCATTGTTGTGTTATGTGGTTGTTTGAATGGTATTTGATTGTTAACCGGAGCCTGCTTGTTACGCCAGTAGATGGTATGACCGGCTCAATAAGTATTTATGAAATGTTTACGCAACTCTTATTCCCATGTGTTGCAGATAAAAAGGAAAGTAGGAGGAGGGTGATAGGATTTTAATGTTTTATGCTTATTCTAGTAGAACCGGTGTTAGGTTGCTAGAATTATTTATGAGTTTAAATTACTGAATCATGAATTGAGTTGTATGGTTATTTGAATTAAATTATTTTGTTGGATTTAAATAATTTAATTGAGTTATTAATTTCCGCATTAGAATTGTTAGGTTTTAAAATAAAATTAGAAAAAAAAAGCATGGTTGTTTCATTTTGGTATCAGAGCCTAGACGTTTTTAGGACAATGTAATTGGATGTCTGAAACTATGTGTTTAATTGATTATGTTTTGTTAATCAGTTACTAGTCTTAGAATCATCCTCTTTGGCCTTTAAAGAGATTACGCGGTAAGTATTTATGCTTCTTTGTGACATCTATCCTCTCTCGTTATATTATCTTATGCTGTGTTTTTGGGAAATGCAAAGTGATGGATACTGGAGGTAGAGGTTTTTGTAGAGGTAGAGGTTGTGGTCAGGGGCGCATGGGTGAGCCGTCCAGTTGTGTGGCTGCGAGTGCTACACAGATGTCATAGTCTCGGACGTATCTTACAGGATCTGTGAGTGAGACCAGCGCAAGTGCCAGTGTTGGTGTTGTAGGTTCCGGGTGGGGTACCGGGTTAGCTGGAGGTAAAGTGGGCCTAGGTGTGGGTGCTTCTCCAGCTCAGGATTGTTGGGATTGTCTTGAGGGTTTGTTGATGCAGATACTAGAGCGGTTACCAGCGGTGGCTCCGGTGTAGGCTTCAGTGCAGCCGAGGGCTGTGGTGTCTAAGGAGCATTCTACTTATCAGGTGAGGATGATGCGGATACAGGCTTTGAGCTCGGGGCTTTTCTCGGATAGAGTGAGACTTGAGGTAACCGAGGAGAGGATGATGAGGGAAGAATGTGTCTTTTGTTTGAGCAGAGTGTATGCGGGAATTTTGGCGGTAGCAGAGGTCGTTCTGCCAGTGGTTGATCCATTTGTTCAGACAAGGAGGCAGCAGCGGCATGAGGTTCCTAGCAAGGCCGGCAAGCCTGAGCAAGGGCAGAGGAGGAAGAGGAAAGACACTTCCAAGCTGAAATCGAATGATTGTTGTTGCTATGGGTGTGGGAGCATGGAGCACCGTGTGGTGAGCTATCCTGTGAAAGCGAGTTCCGGGAGGCTCGAGTTTGTTTTTACTGCGAGGAGCAAGGCCATATCAAGCCTGAGTGAACCCAATTACCGCGGCAGGCAGAGGCAGCAGTCGAGGATGATCTGAGGGAGTAGATCGAGGATCGATCGGTGTTCTTTTTGTTTCAGTTTCAGGATTTTTTTTTTATTTTGTAGTTTCGTTGGGTGTTGTCACGATTCTACATTTTGAAATTTATAAGATGGAGTTTCCTTATTTATTTCATGTGCTTAATAAGATATGTAGTCTTATTATCGTTGATATTTCAAAGTAGAAAATATCATGCCTTCGACCATATGAGGTAGATCTAGTCAAAAGGTGCTTAAAGGCGTTTAAGAATTGATTACTCTAGGGATTGCGGTCCTGAATAACTTATTCATTTTGTTTGGAAATGATTAGTTCTCCAGTGGGGATGATTAGTTCCCCAGAAGAGATGATTAGTTCTCATGTATGTTCTTTTGGAGATGATTAGTTCTCCAGTGGGAATGATTAGTTCTCTTGTATGCTCTTTGAGATGATTAGTTTCCATTTCAAGTATCGAGGGATGATTAGTTCCCTCGAAGGGATGATTAGTTCTCCTGTGTACTCGGAGCTCAAAGCATGCGTCCTGAGAGTGGATGGAGCACGTGACATCAATAGCTCAAGGGATGCGTCCTGTGAGTGGGAGCTGACGAGTCTACGAGTAGGTAGTCACCTCGTAGTCAATGGCAAGCTTGTTGAGCAAAGAAAAAAACTGCCAAAAAGACACAAGTGAGTAAATCCGAAACAAAAAGAAGGATGATGCATAACATGTCTGAAACTCATACCGTCATGCAATGAAATGCCATGATTGAATAAGCGTCTTTCTTCGACATGTCTTTCAGAGGCGAAAACAAAAATCTTGGAAAGATAATCTTCGACAAGCGAGATACCGCTATAGAGTTACTGCCAAACGACTTCCTCAAATTGGTGTTTCTCTCAATATTTCCTCGAGGACGTTTATGACCTTACTCCACAACGTAATCCCTCTTCCTTGCATCATCGCGACGCCTCGGTGATGACCCAGGATGACGATGAGTGGTAATAGCAATGTCTCGTTGGAGCTCAAGATAACGTGACAGGCGCAAGGGCAGCAGTAGTACCATCTCTAGGGCTGACAGCAATGGTCCAGCTCACTGCGACGCTCCCGTACTAGTGTCCGCCTTCGCCTCAGCAGCTCTCCTCTCGCGCACAGACAATTTCTCCCTTTACTCGACATTTTTGGCGAAGATATTAGCAGATGTTTTCCAAAGTGACGAACAAGTGCCTCTCTGATTTGGAGTAAAGAGAAAAAAAAATTTCATCTACACCTTCCAACAATGAAGGCAGCACGAAGATCAAATAAGTCTGGCAGAAACTTGCCAACGCTACTTGGAACTGCAAGACAATAAACAAAAAGAAAATGGTTAGAATTTGACTAAGTCATAAATTCTGCAGACAACATTGCTTAAAGCAAGAAATAAGCATCTAAATGAAGAAAGACACAACTAAGTCAGCTACCATAATTCCCCAATTCCATCCGAAGTCTGGAAAGATGCTCAAGTCCGATAAAAGAACCATCTATTCGCACAAAGAAAATTTTTTTTCTCCCGGGAGCGATGGACGGGAAAATCCTTGATGACGTGAAGGTCTACCTTGCCATCAACGTAGTAAAGAAATTTGTCTTTGCAACTAACTTTTTCAACCGTCAAGAGACTCAGCAGGTGGTCTACATCAAGTGCACAACGGTATTCATAACGGTATTATCTGCGAAATGGCAAAGAGGAATTGGGAACCATAGAAAATAAGTCCGGATATATGCTTCGAACAACGTGAAGAAACCTTCTGGAGGATGATCAGCCCGACTATCTCGTCAGAAGCATTGTAAAGTGCAATATTGATGTTGTAAATTTTTAACCCAAAATAATATCCGCAAGTGCACAGACAAACACAGTAATATAAAGGGTATCGAATCCACAGAGACCAAGGTTACACTATGAAAATATAGATTTTGATTTAAAGCTAAGATAAAATATGGTTTTGGTTGAAAATTTCGGAAGAATAGAACAACAAATAAACGATATGAAATTCAATAAAAATAAGCACTAGATCAAGGTGATTCGCCGGTGATTTCGGATTCAGGACTGAGCATCTATTCCAGAATCAAATTAAGTACGGTCTAGAACTCAAACATAATGATAATATTGCCCCACTATCGTGATGTATCAATAACTTTGTCTAACAACCTAAATACATAAATTGTCGTTTGGATTTAGCGATGGAAACAAGCATTAACGAGATGATTCAATTTGTTCACAATTAATGGTAACAATCAACTGTCGTTCGTTACACACTAATTTCTCACCAATGGTTTATCTAGCAACCTAGAGCACTGTCGTGAATAAGTTTAAGTTAGAATCATAGATTAGGTGATCAAATTAATCTAAGTATTATAAATCCCTATTGATGGAAGACATATAATATTCGGTCTTATTCGGCTCAGCCACTAACATCCTAAATCACCATTGAAAACCTCAACCTAGCTAATGGACTACTCAAGCATGGAGAATAAAAACACAACAATCAATGAAAGAGAATTCATAATGAAATTATTGAAAGAGATAAAGGTTTAGAATTCTTCTCAAACAAATGTTGTGGAATGATCCTCCGGTTCTTACAAGCAATACCACAGAGGAGGAAAACAAATCGGAGCAATGAAATTGCAAGAGTTTTGGAATAAAAAACAATGGAATAAAACTGTCTCTAGCCTTCAAAAGAAGAAGAACGTGAGTTTTTGGGTCTCTGGGGGTGAGAAAGCGTGTCCGCCTAGGCGGCTGGGCCCCCCTTATTTATAAACTTCTCTTTAAAAATAGGTCAAAGTCGGAGCCTCTGGTGAGCAGGTGGGGCGAGCAGGCGAGTGAGCAGCGCGAGCAGGTGCTCGGATATGAAAAGTCGCCCTTTTGCTCCAAATTCCTCTCCTTAGCTCCAAAAAGCTCCAGCAACTCCAATCCATGCTCCAAAGCCTCCTAGAACCTGAAAAGACACACAAAAAAACTAGAAAGACTCGAAATCAATAGAAAACAATAAGCAAAATAGGCTAAAATCCTAATATATCAACTCCCCCGGACTTAGACCTTTGTTTGTCCTCAAACAACACAAATTAAAGAACGGAAGAGTGCCTGAAGATCGCACGGAATTCACTCGCTTGTGGGAAAAATTTCAGGACTTCATACTTTCGTCACCGGGCCTTAGAACATGTACCGTAATTTGCCATAGGATTAATAACCTAACCTTAGTCACCCACAACTCAGCAAAAACTTCGGAATCCTCAATATCATCTCTTAAGTAGATTAATGAAAATGAAAGTACAGTGATCTTACCCAAGGGGAATCGTTTCAAGGGGTGCCGACCTCTTCTAACCAAGACTCTCTCCCGTATACTCCTTTTCTCAACTCTTCTCCTCTATCAGAACTGGTTCTTATTATTATTATTAATTAAATTAAATTAAAAAAAAAAATTTAATGGATTTTAATCCATGAGGTCACAAAAGAGATACGGGTTTATGCATCGTCCCTTGGTTCATAGAGAAGTTTGTTTTATGGGACGAATCTAATGAAGTCACAAAGGAGATACGGGTTTACGCATCATCCCTTGGTTCACTTCGAAACTTTTAGTTTCCCTTACAACATGCTCTCCTGAGGTCACAAAAGAGATACGGGTTTACGCATCGACCCCTTGGTCACTTGGGCATGTTGCTATGATTAAGGAGAGGAGAGTTAGAGAGTAAAGATTACACTTGTTGGAGAGTTGCAGTGTCTTGCATGGTTCGAAAAAGTTTTGCCCAATGAACCTCAAACCCCTGAGAAAGAAATTAAAGATCAAGATTAAATACCAAATAAAAAAAATTTGAGATGATATTGGATCAACCTAATTTCCGACAAGTGTGGGGAATATTTAATCCACCCATAACCTTTCCGAAACAGAACTTTGGCAAAGTAAGTCATGCAAGTAATCCTTAGTCCGAAAACAAATCCAATAGATCAAGTTCATAATTCCCTAGAACTTCTTATTGACATCATAAAACTCAAAAACAGACTGAAAAATCAAAAATAAAATGGATAATTAACCGCTCCCCCGGACTTAAATCACACCATCTCCGGTGTGAAAAAGTTCAAGAGATTGGTGATACAATAAAAATAAATATGGATAGTACAATGATGGATAGAAGGGATAGAAAAGATATCACCGAGTAGAAGCGTCGTCGTCGTCGTCGTCCTTCTTTCGCTTCTTCCTTCTCAACGGCTGTCCTGAGTAGTTGCTCGAGTGTGAAGGAGCAGGTGCTTGATCGGCCGGAGCAGGTGCTCGACAGCACCCTTTTGAGAGGGCTTGCATGATCCTCTGCATGAGGCTGTTGTTCTTCTTTGTGGACTGGATCATCCACTCTCTGTATTCGGCACCCTCAGCATCATCAGAGATAAGATTAAGATCAAACTCACCTTGGGAAGAGGTGTCGTGGTACGGCAGTGTAAGGCGCGAGACTGATGGACCAGCGTCCGTGGAGTCATGTTGCGGTTGACGTGAGGTGCTCCTACGAGAGGTGCTCTGTCGGGCGGTTGAAGAAGTCCGGCTCGGATTAGGGACAAGATACTCCATAGGCGGTTGAAACGCGAGATCGCTCATGGAGGATAGTTGTGTGATGGCTGAGTTTTGAAGCTCAATGAAATTGGCTTCTCCGGTCGTAGTGATGAAGTGGTACGTGCTCGGCTTGATGATGATCTTGGAGTGGTGCAGGTGCTCCATGTCAATCCGAGACAGCTCGGTGATGGAGGAAGCTCCGGATAAATCCACCCTGAGATAGTGGAATAGCGTGGTAAGCAAGCTCCCAATACGCTCAACTCTTGGCCCCTTGTTAGGCGCGGTTGGGCTGTCCTTGATCGCGCATATTGTCTAGGCAAACCGGATGCCCAAGTTGGAATGATATCCCTCATATATTGCTCTGAGTTCCCGTCTCCTGGAATGGGTCCACAACCTAAAAATAACAACAATAATTCGTCAATGTGGACCTTATTACCCACAGCTCGGGCAAATAACATGTTGCTGAGGATGCGTGCAACAATGCGGAGGGCGGGATGGCGGAGACAGTTCTGACTTGCCGAGTTGGAAGAATATTCTCCTGAAGCAATAAGACTCCAAAATGTCTTGGACTGTGGAAACTTATTCGGTCCCTCCAAACTCTTATCGGTCTCGCGGAAACCATATGCTATGTAGAAATCGTGGATAGATATCTCGTACCTCATTCCTCCAGCAAAGAACGAGAAGGAGGCTTCATCGAAAGTCGGCTTTTGCGGATTGGCATAGGTGAGCGTCGCGGTGGCAAGGCACTGCCTAGTAACATCCGGGAAAAGGAACTCCTCCTCTAGAGCAAAAGCCATGCACCGCGCATTGCAGAGGAGAAAGTAGGGTTTCTCGTGGACTTAAATGAGTGGAGGGGGAGGTCTCAGGTTCTGCAAAAAAAATTAGGAAGAATTGTTAGTGAGAAAAGAAAAATTAAAAGAAACACTTTTTTTTTGGGAGAATTCAAAGTGAGCGCCCTATCCCGATGTCCTGAGCAGGAGCTCGCGCCTGGTTCCTGGGGTGCTCGGCTAAAATTTTGTTCTCTCTTTTTTTCGCAGAACAAAAGTACTGAAAACGCAACTAAAATATCAGTAATAAAAGGAAATTAAAAATCGCATTATGTACAAGAAACCTTACCGATGGGTTGCCTCTCATCAAGCGCTTGTTTTAAGTCGTTAGCTCGACTTTGTAGACCATTTAGGCTCGAGGAGGGTCACTGAAGGTGACTGATCATCTTTCTCCAATGCATGTGTCAACAAGATATGACTTGAGCCGCTGACCATTCACTACAAACTCATCTCCTTTAGTGTCCAACAACACTACGGCTCCATGTGGCTTCACCTCTTTAATTATCATTGGACCAGACCATCTTGACTTCAGCTTTCCTGGAAATAACCTGAGGCGAGAATTGAATAAGAATACTTGATCATTAGGAGCAAAGATCCTGGAGATAATCTTTTTAACGTGGTAAGCTTTGGTCCGTTCCATGTAGATTCGCGAGTTGTCATAGGCGAGATGCCTAATCTCCTCCAACTCATGCATCTGCATGGATCTCCTCTCAAATGCACTAAGGATGTCGAAATTTAGCATCTTAACTGCCCAGGCCGCTTTGTACTCCAGCTCTACCGGAAGATGGCACGCCTTCCCATACACCAAATGAAAAGGCGTTGTCCCCAATGGAGTCTTTCATTTAGGACGCATCCTGAGCAACAAATATACCAACCACTAATGGCATACCGGGAAAACCCTTTCCCTTTGGATTTATACTGAGATCCACCCGTCTCAAATAAATCTCTGGAGACCACCAACTCCATTAAGAATGCAGAGAAACTCACTCCCTTCAAGAGACCCCCCATCTCCTGATACTTATCCTGAGAACCACCCGTCACAAATAAGTAAGCATCCACGATACTACACCGAGATCCACCCGTCATCGGTAAGTAACACTCGATACTACCCTGTGATTTACCCGTCATAAGTAGAACCGCCGAAGACCCACCTGTCTTCTAAAATTGCAATGAATTATTCGGGAATACCACTATCCCTAAAGTATTAAATTCCAAAAACGTTTACTAACATCTACGATTAGATCTGCCCCACTTGGCCCACTTCGATATTTCCCACCCAAGATATCTCCTAAACCGAGACCCATACTGGTCAATCGAACAACACTTATAAGAACCACATATCTTATAATAACACCAGAAATAAATAAGGTAACACCATCTTATAAATTCTGAAATATGTATATCGCTACAGCTAAACGAAAAATACATGAACCAAAACAACATTAGCCAAATGCTACAACAAAAACTGGAACCACAAAGATACAAATAAGATCAAGCTGCGACCTACTTGTCGAACCACTTAATGAACTTCAACTTCATCTTTGCCTCAGGCTCCCACGTCTCATCCTTTGTACTGCTACAGTCCCACAAGACTCTCAGCAACGGTATCCTCTTCCGGCGCAGAACCTTCTCTCTCCTCTCGAGAATCCTCACAGGAACTGCCGAAACTGTCAAATCTGCCTGCAGATCCTCCGGAATCCTAGCCACCAACTCCTCTGACTCATGGAGGCAATTCCTCAGCATAGACACATGAAACACTTTGTGGAATGCCTACATGATCAGAGGTAACTCAAACCGGTACGCCACCGGTCCGACTCGCTCCACCACCAGGAACGGTCCCATAAAATGCGGACTCAGCTTGTTCTCAGCTATGGATCTGTTAGGACCCCTCAACATAGCCATCTTGAGATACACACGATCGCCCACTGCGAACTCAAGCTCCCTCCCCCGCTTATCGGTATAACTCCTCTGCCAATCCTGAGCCCTTTTCATATTCAGCTTCAAAACGCAGATCTTCTTCGTCGTCTCCTGAACGAAACTCGCACCCAGAATGCTCCTCTCCCCAACTTGGGTCCAGCATAATGGTGTCCTGCACGGCCTCCCATAAAACGCCTCATAAGGAGCCATGCCAATGCTCGCCTAAAAACTGTTATTATACGCAAACTCAGCCAGGCACAAATGATCAAACCAGTGACCACCCCAATCTAGTACACACATCCTAAGCAGATCCGCCAAGGTATGGATAGTCCTCTCCAACTGACCATCGATCTGAGGATGATACGATGTACTCATATGCACTCTAGTGCCCATCTCTGTCTGAAAAGCTCCCCAAAACTTAGATGCAAACTTAGGATCTCGGTCTGACACAATACTGGCTGGCGCCCCATGCAGCCTCACAATTTCTCTCACAAACTTCTTTGCCAAACTGCAGCTCCATTGGTCTTCTTTATGGCTAGGAAATGTGCAGACTTGGTCAACCGATCCACAATCACCCATCTCTCATCATAGGTCCTCGAGATAGGTAAACTGACCATGAAATCCATAGTGATCATATCCCACTTCCACTCAGGAATGGGTAAACTCTGCAACTTCCCTTCCGGAACCTGATGCTCTGCCTTCATTAACTAGCACGTATCGCACTTCGCGACCCAGTCAGCTACATCTCTCTTCATCCCGACCCAATGATAAAACTGCTTAAGATCATGGTACATCTTGGTCTCACCCGGATGAATAGAGAACTAGCTCGCATGAGCCTCTCGCAGAATTTCCTGCCTCAATATCTCGTCCTTGGGCACACAAACCCGCCCATGAACCAGAATAGTCCTATTCAAAGAAACACAATACTCAGAGCCTTTGGCCCCCAACGCCTCGACCAAAACATGATCGCTCTCCTGAGCCACTCAGATCCTACTCAAAAGGTCTGCGTGATCCACAGCATCTAATCCTAAAGGCTCCTAAAAACCGCACAAAGATGCAACGTGCTAATCTCGCACAAAAAAGCCTCAATATCCTGCTTCCAAGTTGAATCAACCCTCCGTCGACTCAAAGCATCTGCTACCTGATTAGCCTTGCCCGGATGATAAACAATCTTCAGATCGTAATCCGCCAGTAACTCGACCCAGCGCCTCTGTCTCATATTCAGCAATGGCTGAATGAAGATATGCTGCAGATTCTTATGATCCGTATAGATCTGCACCTTCCCACCACAAAGGTAAGATCTCCAAATCTTCAGAGCAAAAACCACTGCTCCCAACTCGAGATCATGCATAGGGCGGATACGCTCACTACCCTGCAACTGCCTCGGACCATACGCAATGACCCTGCCCTCCTGCATCAGAACACAACCCAGACCAACTCCCAAAGCATCAGTGTACACGGTATAAGGCTTCCCCAGCTCAGGTAGTGCCAATACCGACGTACTAGTCAACATCTCCTTGAGTCTCGCAAGGCTCTCCTCGCACTCTGGCGACCATAAGAACGGAACATCCTTCCCGGTCAGTTTCATCATCGGTTGTGCCATACTCGCAAAACCCTTGATGAACCTCCGGTAATAGCATACCAAACCCAGGAAACTCGTGATCTCGGTAGCGCTACTCAGTCTAGACCAATCCTTGATAGCCTATATCTTTGCCAGATCGATCGAAACACCCTCTGCAGACACGATATAACCAAGGAATCCCATCTGCCTCTGCCAAAAACTGCACTTACTCAACTTAACGTACAGCTTCTGCTCCCGAAGCTTCTCCAAAACCAATCTTAGATGAGCCTCGTCCTCCTCGGGACTCTTAGAGTACACCAGAATGTCGACAATGAAGATGATAACAAACACGTCCAGATACTCCTTGAACACGTCGTTCATCAATCTCATGAAAGCCGCCGGCGCATTCGTCAAGCCAAAAGGCATGACTACAAACTCAAAATGCCCATATCTCGTCCTGAATGTTGTCTTACAAACATTTGCCTCATCTATCGAAATCTGATGGTAACCCGACGCCAAATCTATCTTGGAGAACCAAGTAGCACCCCTCAGCTGATCCAAAAGCTCATCAATCCGCGGGAGAGGGTACTTGTTCTTCACAGTGACCCGGTTCAGACCTTGATAATTGATACACAAACGAAAACTGCCATCCTTCTTCTTCACAAACAAAACCAGCGCTCCCCACAGTGACACACTCAGTCTCACAAAACCCTTACTCAATAAATCCTCTAGCTGCTTCTTCAGCTCTGCTAACTCTGCTCGAGCCATCCTGTAAGGAGCCTTAGAAATCGAAGTTGTCCCGGGCTCTAACTCAATCGTGAAAGGATCTGACCGAGACGGCGGTAATCCCTGCAGCGACTGAAAAACATCCGCAAAATCCCGAATAACTCGGATCTCCCTGATGGCAACAACACCACTAGACTCCGCATCGAAAGAGTAGCAAAATAAGCCTCGCAACCCCGTGCTATCATCTGCTATGCCTGAATAGCCAAGATTACCAGACTCCTGGAAGTAGGTCTCACACCCTGAAACACTAACTTCCCTGCATCTCGCTCAAAGGTGACTCTGCCTCGAAAACAGTCCAGATGAACCTTATAAAACGACAGCCAATCCATTCCAAGAATCATGTCATAAAGCTCCACCGGACTAATCACCAGGTCTGCCGGCATCGACTACCCGGCAATTTGAACATCCACTGCTCTACCTCGGCCGGAAGTGACCAGGAATTGGCCTCCAGCTACCTTAACCCAGCCTGACAGCTCACCAGCACTGCTCCGGATGCCACTACTCTCGGGATGCCTAGGAGTAATGAAGCAGTTCGATGCTCCAGAATCAAAAAGAACATTGGACTCGAACCCTCCCACTAATAAGGTCCCTACACAATTACATGCGTTGAGAACCCTAACACAGTATCACAGGCAAAAGATAAAGAAACAACAACCACAATTCAACCACTAAGAATTTACGAAGTTCGAGTCTAGAATTTTTACCTGTGATATATGCGCCACCAAGATGCCCCGCATCTGCCGGCCCATAAACACGCGGTGCAGGCTCAAGCTGAACCAAAGGCTAAACTGCTGTCAACTGAGCCATCTGCAACCCTGCCACTGGCTGACCCGCTACCCCTGCCGCTGGCTGCCATGTGCTGCAACTTAGGACACATCGGCCGGATATGCCCCGACCGTCGACAATGAAAGCACACCTTGGCATCCCGAGATGCCTCCCTCTTGGGACAACTAGCTACTTGATGCTCAGTGCTCCCGCATCCATAACAAGCACGACCACTCTGGCCACCTCCAGAAACCTCCTCGAACCTCCTCTTATGGCCCTGCACAGGCTTACCGCCTTTGCCCAAACCAAAACTCCGAGAATACTGTTGTTGCTGCTGCTGACCTCGGTATCATGCTCCCGCACTGAACTCGCTCCCTGAGTCAGCTCCGTAAATCTCATCTGCAAAGGATCCAAAGCCTCCCGAGGGAAAAACTTGGCATTGAACTCGCCAACAAACTCATCCCAAGTCCACACAGCCCTCATCGACTCCATCGATCTCCACCAGCTATGTGCATCCTCGCTCAGATAGTGCACAGCCAACTCTACTCGATACTCTACAAGACATCGAATCGATCGAAAATTGCGCTCCATTCTCAAGCGCCACTCATCGGCCCCCTCTGGCCCAACTCTGCCAGTGAAGAATAGCCGTACTAGGGCTCTGATACCAAATTGAAACAACTAAGCTTTATTATTATTTTTTAATCCTAAACAATTCTACTGCGGAAATAACATAAAACAGATAACCAATAAAATAATCCATTAATTTCATAAATCAAATTCCATAATTCCAATGAACAACTAGCATTTAACGCAACCTAGCAGGTTCTACTAAATGCAACATAAAACAACATCCTATCATCCTCTTCATACGCCATGATTCCGCGATCAGACTTTTCCTCTACCTGCAACTCAAAAGGAAATACAGAGTTGCGTGAGTATTATCACAAATACTCAGTGAAGCAGTCATCCCGTCTACCGGATACATAGTAAGGGAAATATAGATTATCAATTTCTACACGATCAAACAACAGTCAACAACAAGTGAAAACTGCATTTAAAAACAGTGGTGTCGATCGACACTCCCACGTGGTGTCGATCGACACCTCTCGTAGAAACCTGAACCAAGTTAAAATCCTCTCGTGACTCGAATTCTGTTTCATCACGCGAGATCAGTCACGATTCCAAACACACGATTCACACAGAAAAATCACAGCAAACAAACACTCATTCGAAAAACCCTAATAATCTAATCCCATATCCACGATCACGAACTCACCTCGATTACGCGATTCAAAGAAGAAACGGTTAAGAACCCAAAATCAGCGACCTCGCAGCCTATATTCTCAACTGAAAACACCAACGAACCCTTCCTCAATAACCTAGAACACAAAACTTGGATTTTCCCAAACCCTAATTCAGATTTCCAGAAAAACAGAACAACACACTGGATTAAAAAAATCATAGGGGTCAGAGCTTACCTCCGAATTCAGATCGGAAACCTAATCTGAAAACTAGCCCAACAGGGCTTTCTAATGGTACTTAGATCGTCCTCTGATTCCCTCTGAAACGCCGGGAAAACACTTTCCAAGGAGACTGATTGAATCCCAAAACTGCACAAACCACTCACGGGAAAACAATCATAAATCACAAACTACCGATCCAAAAGGCAATCGGATTTTTTCTATAGCTAGCTAAGAGGAAGAAGAACACACTTACGAAAAATCACGCCGATCAGACCTAAATTGATTGCCCGTTCCTCCTCTCTACCGAAACAGTCCAGTCTGTCCTCTCCTCAAGGATTTTCCAACCTCTCTCTTCTCAAATCACCAACGATTCCCTCCCCTAAGATTGACCAAACTCCTCTTTTCCTCTGAAAAATACGGCCACGACCTTATATAACACGTACTAGGGTTATGCTGTTAAGAGGAGTTCAGAGTTGGAGTTTGAGGTTGGAAACCGTGTGTATCTCAAGATGTCAATGTTGACGAAGAGCATGTGTGTTTCAGTGGAGTTGGTGGCTAAGTTTTTGGGAAAATTTCAGCCAGAGTATTGGTAGCGACGAGACCTTTGAGGATTCCTGAGAGGAGAATTAACGTGCTACGTCAGAAAAAGTGGTTGTGTTCAGAGCTTTGCAGGTTATTATCGCTTAGAGGTGGAGGTTTGGGAAACCCGAAGCAAGGATGGGGTTGAAGTTCGAGTAGTATTTCGACAGGGAGGCAGCAAATCGAGCTTCACCTTCTTGTGGTTCCAGTTCGGTTGTGTTAGCATGGTGCTATGAGTTTTCGTGGTTTAATGTATCCTCGTTCTGTCGTAACGACCATACATTTTTGAGAATTATAAGATGGGGTTTCTTATATTTCTGTGAGACGATATGGGTGTTCTCATTATCGATTGGTGCGGACCAGTGGTTTGTCCTTTGTGATGATATTTCGGGTTGGGAATATCATGTTTAGGCCACAAGAGGTAATCTTAGTCGGGAGATGTTTTTGAGCGTCTCAGAATTTATTACTCTAGGAGTGTGTTGCCCCCGAATAACTCACTGTGGAGATTGTGTTCTCCTGTATACTTTTGAAGATTGTGTTCTCCAGTATACTGTTTGGGATGGCTTTTCCCGTGTGTATATGTGAGGCAGTGGTCCAAGTGTTACCGATTGCTCAAAGGATTGTGTTCCTGCGAGTGAGTAAAGTATTAGATTAGATAAGAGTAATAAATGTCTGGAGACGTGGTCATTAGCATGAGACTGGATTTGAGCCTCTGGGATCATGTGTTGGCCTCGAGTGGTTTTGGCTGTTGAGCCAAGAGCTTATAGCTTGCGATGGTCGGCTTCGCGGGTTTCAGATTTCGAGTATGGTGAGCTCGAGTAGTACTGGCCGGGTTGGGTCAGGAATTGTCGGTTCGTGGTGGCATTTTGTATGACTAGTGTTTGGTCTTGTTGTTGAGATATTCTGAGTTAGGGAGTATCGAGTTAACCGCGAGAGGTAGTCCTAGTCGATAGATGTTTATAGACGTTTTAGAATTTATTACTTTAGGGGTTGTGGCTCTGAATAACTCATTCATTTTGTTTTGGAGAGAATGCGTTCTCTCGAGGGGATGATTAGTCTTCCCTGTGTACCCGGAGCTCAAAGGATGCGTTCTCTCGAGGGGGTGATTAGTCTTCCCTGTGGAATGAGTTAAGAGTAATAAATGTCTGAAAACTAGCGTATAAATATGAGATTAGACGAGGACCTCGGAGATCGGATGTTAGGATCTCGGTGGTATTGACCAGTTTTGGATCAGGTTTGGGTCCTTGATGGTCGTTACTGTTAGGATTCGAGGACGAATCCAGTTTAGTTGAGGAGAATTGTAACATCCTGGAACCAATTTATTGTAATTTGGATGGGATGTCGATTGACACCAGTGGTGGGTGTCGATCGACACCAATGTTTCAGATTAAGTTCCGGTTTATGTTAATTGTCCGGTTTGGGACGGCGGTTTAGGGAGAGCCCTAGGGCTCGCGTATTTAAAGGATTAGCAGCCTTGTGGCCGTTTTTTCGATCAGCGAAAACGTGGTTGAGAGGAAAGAAAGAGAGAAAGAAGTTTGAGGATTCTTGAAAAGGGTTTGCTAGTCGAAATCAGAAGAAAAGATAAGGCAATTCTGTTTCGTTCTGGTAGAGAAGAGAAACGGTAGAGGTGATCGGTTTGGATCAGAGTGAAACTTTGTGGGTAAGATCTTCTCCCTCTTAGCTAGCCGTGAGGCCAATCCGTTTGTCATTTGGATTTGTACTCTAAGAGTTATTCGTGTTTTCGTGAGGGAGGTTCTGCGGAATCGGGTTCAAGAATCAGTCAGATTGCGGGGTGTTATTTCCGGAGTCTTAAAGAGAGTTAGACAACGATCTAGAGGGCGTTGGAAAGCTCTGTGTGCCTAGTTTTCAGAACAGGTTTCCAATTAAATATCCAAGGTAAAATCCGTCTTCAGCGTTGATTTTAGCAAATCGCGTTGGTTATGTTTTAAGAATGTATATTTTGGTTTTTAGTGAAAACGTTTGATCTTGGTGGTTTTTGTTTGGATCAGAACGTTTAGGATTGCGGGTGTTTCCGTTCGCCGTGTTATTTATCCGTACGAACCAAATTAAATCCGTTTTAGGCAAAGATGAGTGCGTGATCGCGGTTACGGGATTAGATTGTTAGGTTTTTTTGAATGATTGAATTGTGTTGACTATGATTGATATTGAATGGATGAATTGTGTTGATTATGATTGATATTCCTATGTTTTTCGTGTGACATGTTGTGACTGTGTTGTGATCAGTCTCGTACGATGAAACGGGACCGAGTCTCGAGAGGATTCGGCTCGGTGTAGGTTTCTGCGAGGAGTGTCGATCGACACCTTGTGGTAGTGTCGATCGACAACCCATTTTTATGTTCGCGAGGTTCATTTTTGGAAGTGGAGTGTCCATCGACACCCAGGAATTGTGTCGATCGACACCACTTGTTAAATGGTGAAAAATTGTTTAATTGTTGAATGTTGATTGCTCGCGTAGTTTTTGGCAATCTATTTCCTTATTTGTAACTAGTAGGCGGGATGACCGCTTCACTGAGTATTTGTGATAATACACACGCAACTCTGTTTTTTCCCTTTTGAGTTGCAGGTAAAGGAAAAGTGTGATCGCGGAATCATGGCGTATGAAGAGGATGATAGGTTGTTATGTTTGTTGTTGCATTTTTAGTGGAACCTGATAGGTTGCTAGAATTGCTAGTTATTTCTTTGGTATTCTGGATTGACCGTTGTTGAATTATGTTTTTTTATTATATTGGTTTGAGTGGTTTAAATGAGTTGTTGATTTCCGCAGTAGAAGTATTAGGCTTTAAAAAAAAAAGCTTGGTTGTTTCATTTTGGTATCAGAGCATCCTATTTAACTCTGACTCACACAAATGTTAGGGTTCTCTCTGATACGACTTGTAACGCCCCGACCACCATCGTAGGGGAAATTCTCATCCCCTCGAGAAAAATTCTCATCTCCCAATGGGCCTCACGTCCACTCTCGGCCCATGGGCCCATCCATGTCAGACGGTCGGTGCGTTAGTCCGGAAGGCTCTAAAGTCATGTTTACTGACCCTGCAAATCACCATGCGATATTTTTTTCGTATTTTGACATCACTCACACGATACTGGAAATGACTTTCCAGTAGGTCACCCATCTTGAAACTAATCCAGCTCAAACACGCTTAACTCTGGAGTTCTCTCAGGACCTAAGACCAAAAAGATAAGTGCACTTTGGTGATATCGGTCGTCAAATCAATTCTTTTAAGCCTCTCCGCATATACCACATATATTGTATATGCCCTAAAACCGGGGTGTCACACTTACTCTGGGTCTTTATATACTAGAGTGATCAAGCAGATCATTCTTTCGTAGGTTAATTTGGTATCGATGAAGTTATCACACGAGTAGAGCACTTCCAGATTGATATCTTTCTTCCAAAATAGTGCAAATCCGCCTCCTTCTCTACTGTGTGGGGGAATAAGGTGATGGTGTCCATAGTTCATTCATCGGACCTTTTCAAGCACATAGTCGTCTTCGTTTTTGTTCTCTAAGAGAAATAGAATTTCAGAAAAAAAATCCCAACCCAAATTTCCCTGATCCTGCGAATTGTTAAGGGGTTCCCCAGCCTTTGGTTATTCCAGCTCGGCACCTTTAAGGAATCAGACATGAGACTTTGTGAAAATATGTCCTATATTTCCTCATCAGTGTTATAATGGTGGTAGTGGGCGCCCAAGAAGGTTTGTGTTCCTGATACTTGTTGGCCCTCGTTGAAACAACCAAAAAAAAATTTTAAAAACAATTAAATTTAAATTAATTATTCTCATAAATAATTAATTCTCAATACCAAAATAAACCACAACACCAACATAAACCAGCGAAAGACAATAAACCAATCAAACAAAGCATTTATCCAATTTCAACAATTCTAGCAACCTAAACCAGGTTCTAAACTCAATTGAATAAAACACACAAACCGAGTCCCTATATCATCCTCCTCTTCATAGCCATGATTCCACAATCACAGTCTTTATTACATGCATTATATGGAAAATGAGATGCGTGAGTATTACAACAAATACTCAGTGAGCGGTCATTTCATCCACGACTATACAGACAAGCATATGAAATAACACCAAAAGACATAAACGATCATCAACACATTCAATCATAATTCAAAATTTCAGCCTCTTGGTGTCGATCGACGCACCCACGCAGATAGCCAGAATCGAACCTTCCCCATATGGTTCGATTCCCAGCCAGCTACGAGTCGATCACCTACAAAGAAAACAACACAAACACCAAGCACAACACGAAATCACAGAGACAACACATAATCTTAACACAAATCATACACAATCTTCAAATCACATAAAACACCACATACCATTATCCAGATAAGTCATGGTCGCGCACTCACCTTGGTAAATCGGAGAGGATAACAGATTGACAACAAATTAGACTCAAACCAATGCTCAAGCCTCTGATCCCAACTCAAAACACGAAGAAAGACACTACACGCAATCTCCGGAACCCCCTTGAATCCTTCCTGAGCCACAATAAGCCACTACGAATCACATATACCTCAAGAATACTCCAAATCTCCTTCTCTCTAAACTCATGTATATCTCTCCTCAAACATGGTTGCTTGTTGTGAATAACCTTATATTCGACAACCTAGGGTTCCTAAAACCCAAACCGAGTAAAACCAATGATTAAAATCGAACCGACCTAAACCGTAGAGAGTGAGTATCGATAGACACCACCTAAAAACCACCAAAACAGGTTCGCCAAACCTGTGTCGATCGACACCAATGAACTTTTATAATTTTGGTTCGCGGTCGTTACAACTCTCCCCCACTATAATTAGATTCATCCTCGAATCCTACAAAAATGTCTACAATAGAATATCATCCTGGCCTAAACCTAGCCAGCACCATTCGAGAACACCACTATTGATCTCAGAGGCTCACATCTAGTCGATGCTTATAACCACGTTTCCAGATATTTATTATTATTAACTCATTATCACACTACCATAGTGTGTCATACCACTCACACTCTGAGGAACCACCCCGTTGAGCTTTAGGTATACAGGGAACCGCCGTCCCATAAAGAGAACACTATCTATCACTACTTATACTTGGAAACACTATCCCCAAATAAGTAAACCTTAGAACACTATCTCCAAAGATAATGAGTTATTCAGGGACACCACGCCCCTAGAGCAATAAATTCTAAAACGTTTATAAGCATCTATCGACTAGAACTACCCCTTGTGGTTCTATCATGATATTCTACCACCAAGAATATCATCTCAAACATGATCAACCACTGGTCAACTTGAACAACCCCATCCCATAGGGTGTTCCACTAGAGTTCCCCAAAAAATAGACAGCTTTAACACCTTGTAAAACTCCCATTTCCAGACTCTCCACAAATCTCAATACCATGACAACACAAGTCATAATTATAAAACAATATAGCTCAACTCCAAATGAAAACACATAAAAGAAAAATAACATAGCACAAAACTAAACTCCAAAGCTGAAAAACAAAAGGAACACAGCTCAACCATCAACATGCTCCCCCAGATTCTCCTTGATCGTTGCCGCTGCGTCAACCAACTCTGCCCTCGAGGCGAACTTGGACGCTTTTCACTGCATCCTTAAGCAAGGCCGAAGATCATCAACACGTTCAATCACAATTTCAGTAACTGGTGTCGATCGACGCACCCACGCAGATAGCCAGAATCAAACCTTCTCTTCTCTGGTTCGATTCCCATCCAGCTACGAGTCTATCACCTGTAAAGAAAATAACACATACACCAAGCACAACACAAAATCACAGAGACAACATATAATCTCAATAGAAATCATCCACAATCATCAAATAACACAAAACACATGGTCATGTACATTTCATTACCCAGATAAGCCATGGTCGTGTACTCGTCTTGGTAAATCAGAATGTATAACGGATTAACAATGAAACAGACTCGAACCCATGCTCAAGCCTCTGATCACAGCTTAAAACTCGAAGAATGACACTACACTTGATCTTCGAAACCCCCCTTGAATTCTTCCCGAGCAACAGCAAGCCACTACGAATCACAACTCCCTTAAGAACACTCTCAATCTCCTTTTCTCTTTAAACTCACATATTTCTCTCCTCAAAAACGGTTGCTCGTCGTGAATAACCTTATATTCGATGATATAGGGTTCCCAAAACCCAAACCGAGCAAAACCAACGATTAAAATCGAACCGACCCAAACCACAGAGAGTGAGTGTCGATCAACACACTAAAAAACCACCAAAACAGGTTCACCAAACTTGTGTCGATCGATAACCACCCAGGGTGTCGATCGACACCATCAAACTTCCATAATTTTGGTTCGCGGTCGCTACACTAGTGCTCCTTCATCCATAGGTTGGGAATTTATGATATGCCTGGTCCTGGTATTAGTGTACATCCCATAACCGGGATAGGAATCGGTTAGAAATGATTAGAGAAATAATCAAGAATTTTCATGGATAAAAAATGGCCTTAAAATGGAAAATGGTTCAGACGGGCACTCCTACGACCCATTGGAAGGAGAATACGTTGACAAGGACCTCCTAACTTGGAGAGGAAGAAAATAATCGGCCTTGGCCCACAAAGTAAGGAGGTGGAGAAAAATTAAGAAAGTGAATATTCTCCTAAGCCATTAGGTGTATTATATATAGTGAACAAAGGAGAGCTCATTATTTACACACCAAAAATAGTTCTCCATCTAGAGCCAAAGATAAATGCATAGGAGCAAGAGAATAGGAGGAGATCTAGAAGGAACTCAACACCCCATGTCCCTAGGAGAGCAGTTCAAAGCCAAGGTAAGGCGCGATCCGTACTTAATTTTTTTTTTTCTCAATTATAGTTATCATGTGGTAGTTTAGTAGTATAGGTTAAGGGTAGAGTAGAGTTGGGTCGAGAGAAACTCGGTGTGGTTAAGAGAATTGGCCGAGGGCTCGATCCAAGTACGTAAGTGGTACATAGAGATGAGAGATTTGGATGTATGCTTATGATGGTACGGACAATGGTCCGTATGTCCGTGGTACGGTGAGGGACAGTGGTCCAAACGTATGCGGTATGATGGAATGGATGATGATTCGTATGTCCATGGTACGGTGATGGACAGTGGTCCGTACGTACACGGTACGATGGAATGGATGATGATCCGTACGTTTGTGGTATGATGATAGATGTGATTTGTATGTATGCGGTATGACAAAACAGACAATGGTCTAGTACGTGAAGTGTTCATGTATTAAGTATACTGGTATGGCCTTGGGGATACCACGATACATCTTGTCTAAGGTCAAGATGGGTAGTGTAGGAGCAGAGATCGTATCAATGCTAACCTAGAAAGTAGTTGTCTGCAGATTAGAAGGTCTTGATGAGAGATTATTACGACCTCAATCCTGAAAAAACACAAGGTCATATGGATAAGCTTAAGCTTAGCCATAGACGCAGTGATAGAGCATCTGGTTGGATCATGGCGATCCAGCTTAGGTGTCGTAGGTGTGAATGGTATATGGTCTAGACATAGACTTGATCTTTGAACACGTTGGCTATGGATTGAATACATGCGCTGAAGACACGCTATGGGATTCAACCATATGCCTGGGGAAACTTGTCTTGGCTAAGGCTAAGGCAAGAGTGACTCATTGATTAGTGAAAAGGACAGAAATTCTAAAGAGTTATAAGGTACAACTCATATTCTCATTGTTAGGAATGTTTAGGAAGTTGAGAAATGATGGTTTACTATCATTTCCAAATAGAGTCTTGCATGGGCATAGCTATACCCTTCCCAGGGAGCTATCATTAGCCAAGTGGTTGATCCGATTGCGGTCAGTAGTAAGTGGCTTGATCGATCATATCATTAAATCATGGAAATAGAGTTATGGTAAGATAAGCGATCGAGTGAGGATTGTCTAAGTTGAGAGAGTATTTGATAATAAGTTCTGCTACACAGAAACTTCTCTAGCGCAAGGTAGAATGAAAATTGACCTATGTGAATTACATATGGATACTCATTGTATGGTTAAGTATGACTAAAATAAGGACTTCAAACGAGCAAAATATTATTACCCGTTGGTTTGCTTGTTTGTCGTGTTAAACGTACCATTAGGGTAAGTTTCTACCCAGACAGGATTGGGCCGAGCAATGTATTTCTGTAGAGACAGCTAATGTATGGCCATAGATGTTGTCATAGAAAACGTATTGGGATAGCCATGTTTACCTAGGGCTGACCATACGGGGCAAAGGTATTATGTGAAATGTTTTGGCTATTGTTTGAGAACGTAGAGGTATTAAAGACTAGGGTAATTTGGAAGTAGAAACATTGCTTATAAACTGTAGAAAAGAGTATAAAGTAGAATGCATGTTAAAATGTTAGGACAGTTAGTTCACAAGACCACCAGAATTATATAATTGCATAAGGCATATGTATGGGCATACGTTCCGCCTTGTTTAAGTTTGGCCTGAAAAAGTGGCACGAAAACCTAACTTGACCAGTGCTGCATGTTAGATGACTCAGTTAAAGTAACATTCCGCTGACGGGCCGAATGACGATGGTTTAAAGTATTACCATTTAACCAAAGAAGGATTCTGGTTACTTGGTATAAGTGACGGACTAAGCATTGCTTAGGACAGAAGTGTTAAGTTTAAGTGTGTAAAGTGATAAGTATAAAGTTTAAAGTTTGCAAGTGATAAGTTTGAAGGTCACTTGTGAAGTCACGTGACGCATAGTACTGTGGTACTATGTGAAAGTTATGATGGTTAAGGGCAGTTTAGGATGTGTTAAGTTGTGGAACGGAGAAGACCGTTTCACTAAGTATTCAATACTCATCCCTTACCAAAGTGGCAGAAAAGGTGACCAAGGAGATAGACCAGAGGATGGCAAGGATGGAGGAGCAGGCAATGGTGAAGACTTTCCCAAGGCAGTGTAGTATAAGTTCTAAAACGTTGTGATTTACCAAATAATATAAGAAGTTTTTTTGAGAGCAATGTAATGGTACGTAAGTTAATTAATTTATGTCGTTGATTTCTAGTTGGCTCCCATCTTTGGATGATAACCATCCATTTGGCATATTGGTAAAGGCGGTTGTCTAACACTACTTGGAGTTCCTTTTCAGAACTGAACTGGAACTAGAACTGTCCCAGCCAAGGTCAGCTTCTATATGCCTGTTTGAAGACTTCCATGAATCTATGAAGAAAGGGATAAGTGACCAAACCCTTTGGACTATAGGGTTTGTATTTCTACCCACCAAGGTGAGGTTGTGTTATTGGATTAGAGCAGAGTTGTCATACCGTTGAACTCAGATTCTAACTGGTTTAAGAGGTTCTGGCGATATGTCTTGAGATTTACCTTTGTCTTTATAGGAGATTATGTGAGTCATCCTTGTAGTGGTTTGGTGGTCGTTGGTGCTTACAGTAAGCAAGATGGTGAACCCAAAAGATTATGTGGTAGGAAGGATGAGAAGAGGAAATGAGAGAGGGGTTATCGTCTGGAAGATGGACCCTCTGACTTAGAGTCGGGGGTGGAATCGTGGTATTGAGCAAACCATGGTAGTTTCTGTTTGAAAACTTACTATTTTGGGAAAAGAAAAGTGGTTGGGTTCAAAATTTAGCCAAAACCAGAAAAGCGAGACTATCTATTTGTATGTTTTTATGTATGTATTTGTATGTTTTTTAAAACTAAAACTAGTTTTCCACAATCATTCTAAATTGTAATCTCGATTTTCTTGTGACACAATTTTATTTGATTATTTATAAATTTTATGTTATCAAAAAAATTGTATCTGTCATTATGTTTAGCTGACTAAGGGTTGAAGATCAAACCAATATTTTGGTTACAAGTACGACAATAAGTGCATTTTTTGTTCATGTACCCAATCATATTAATTAAACCAATTGGTTTGGAAATATTAAATTTAGTTTATCGAACATTTCTTATGCCTTATGCTTAGAAAAAAAAAACGTGAACTCCGTATTGGTTCTTGCGTCCCTCTCGTAAAGAGGTAGTTTTCAAAACAAAAAAAAAAATAAGACTGTATTTTTTTAATTCTCAAACCTAGATAGGGTATTTTTCAAAAAATCTCAACTCATATGGTGTTTAGTAAGTTTAAGTGATAACAAATTTTTTTGTTGGCAAAAAAAAAAAATATTTAGGATATATGAAATCTCATGGATTGAACTTGCCCGCCGAAAAGCTCTCTCTTTTCTGTGGGCGATCTCAAATGTGATTTAGGGTTATTTTCCTTTCTTCGCTGATCGGAGAGAATTTCCTCTTCTTTATCCCTCCTTTTCCTTTCTCCTTCTTCAACCACCAATTATTATGGCTTCACCTCTAGTCTCCTCCGCCGAGCTTGCATTTGAGAAGCCATGCTTCTCACGCTCAGGACCATATCGGGTATTAACCACATATCTATCTCAGTGAGTGGTTATCTCGTGCGGTCTCAAAAATTACGGCTCTCGTCTGGATCCCTTCCTCCTTCAGCTGGATCTTTGTCGTCGGTGATACCACTCTTATTTAGCGACTTAATCGCCGTCCTCAGTGTAGCTGTGACGAGTACTCCCACGACCTTACCTATTCCCAAACCATGTGATTGTCGTTCTCCAGAACCGCCGAAGCCACCAGATCTGGCCCCAATTCATGCTCCGGTGAATGCAAATCCCACTTCCTCACCGAGATCTATGGTATACTGGTGGTGTTCCTCTCTCAACCGTCATGCTCGTCGTTGGCCATGAGTGTTTTTCCAGCAAAGGTCTGAACCCAAGTCCGGTGAGGTCGAGTCTCTTCATGGTTGGTGGCTCTGGCTCAGAGTGTCCAGATTCAACAACAACGACGTCGTCTTCTTCATGGCCAAATCCGTCATGGACAATGGTATTTGTGTCAAACCAACCCGATCCTCCCGAACCACCAGATCCTCCATATCATTCTTTAATGTCTTTTGTTGTAAGACGAATCTCTACTGGCGTGTGCAGATCTAAGTTTCAATTATGGTCCAACTCGTGTTTGTTGGTTGGACCATGTTTTACTCGATTATGAAGATTGTTGGTTTTGCCTTTGTTAATCATAATCTATGTGAGATGCTCACTCACGGTAAAGCTTCTTATGCCGCAGTTTGGCTCTTTAGAGTTAGCGAATGGAATGGCTTTCGCTCTGCTAGTGTACCATACAATCTGGAAGCATGGTGCTGAAGACTGCAGTTGTTTCGAACCGCATATGTCCCAACGATTCAGCGATGGAGTAAATCCAAAACCAATGTGGTTATGGTGGCTGAAGCATAAGTGTATATCCAAAACCAATGTGGTTATGGTGGCTACAACCAATGAAGGCTTGGCTATTGAAGCAGCCTTGTCACACACCATCGATGAAGATATAAGGATTTGTTCGGTAAAATTTGACTCCTTACAGTTTATTAGATCCATCATTAGTAGCTCTTCCGCTTCCAAGCTTCATAAAATCCTCCATGTTGAATCTTTACCTTTTAATCTTATCCCAAAAATAGCACATGTTGGTGTTAATTCTATAGTGAAATCATCTTCGTACGAGCTTGTAAAACACGTTTATTGATGATATAAGATGTTTGTTATCCAAAAAAAAAAAAACTTACCCGCCGATGTATGTGATTTCAAGTGATTGGATTTTATAGTTTGCGTGGTTGATCACGGACTTAATAATTATATTTATTTTTCGATGTTTTAATTATAGTTTTTTCCATGATATTAGACTCTAGAAAGGAAAACGATTTTTTTTTAATTGAAAAAATACCAATTGCTTGCTTTGTTTCCTCTTTTGTTCCTTGTATTCAATCTAATTTATATTGTTTATTTTGAAGGTGGTTTTATTAGAGCTGTCAGATGGGTCAACCCAACCCATTTGACCCAACCTGCCATGGGTTCATTTTTTTTTTGCCCACGGACGGGTCAATACCTATAGACCCAAATCCAACCCACTAAATACCATGGGTTTTTTGGGTGACTCATGGGTTTTAATATTTACTGTAAAATAAAAATAAAAATTGGTTTATTTAAAGAAAAAACACCAACAAATTCTAATAAATTCAAAAAAACATAGAAAAATTAAAATCAGACATTACAAATTCATAATGTATAACTAAAAACCAAAAAACCAAATGAAAAAATTGAAATAAGAAATAATACTAAAAATGATAGAAGTCCATAATTTGAAAAAACATTTGGCTTCCTTGACACGAATCAAGGTCATTCTTGCATACGTTCTTCGGGAGGTGTGGTAGGCTATTTTTCAGGTTCACCATTATCCTCTACATAGATCAAACAAATAGTATAAATAATAAAAAAAATTTAGTATATGATTTTGCAAGTTTGAAAAATAAATAAATCTTTACCTTCATAAGCTTTAAATCCGCGCAACCAGTTTCGACTGCATATTAATACTTTTGTTAAACTATTATTATATTTTAGATATACATTAGCTTATATAATAAGATATATATATATATATATAAACTTAAAACTATATAAATATATAATGTATATAAAAATTGGTGGGTAACCCATTAACCCGTGGTTTTTTATGGGTTTTACCCGCGAAACCCGGTATCCGTCATGGATCAACCCATGAGACCCATTTTTTTTTTGTTTACATTTATGAACTCATACCCATCTCATGGTGGGATGGGTTGGGTCGGACCCGTGAGTTTTGACCCATTCTGACAGTTCTAGGTTTTATCAAAAACAACAAAAATTGACATAAAAACGAGAAAATAGGCTCAATATCAATAACACAAACAAAAGAGAATGATAACTTAAAAAATAATTATTTGCCATAATTCTAGTGGATTAGATTAAATCACATAACCTTATTTTGGTTAAATTGTTAATTATTAATTTTTCTTTGTTAGTTGCAAATCACCCTAAATAAAATGTATTTTAAATAAAATAATTGGCTGATAAAAAACAGTATGTAATTCATCAATCATATATATCGTCATTTTCTATTTATTTCTTTACCAAGATGACAGATATATCGTAATTTTCAAATTCCTTTAAATAATTCATATTATCATTAATCTTTGTTGAAGACCTAAGACCATGTGCAATGGATTAGATCATTTTCTGATTTTAGATACTCAAAGATTCTAAAATTTAATATATTTAATAGATTGGATCATTTTCTGGATCTCCATTGCACATGCTCTAAATGTTTTTATTGAAAACAAATGTTTGGTTTTTTCTCCTTTCCTTTTGCTGCCAACAAAAGGTTATTTATTGGAAAAGGCTGTAAATTAAAGAAGCGGACAGGAAATGTCCACGTTTACCCATAGAAATTTCAAACCTCGTACACTATTCTTGCCGACAACATATTCTCACCATTAATGGAAACACTGCTTTTGTACTTGGCTAAATTACTATGAAAGCAATTACTTAAATTTTACATTTTTGTTGTTGTTGTTGTATTCATGTTGGATGCTGTGCACTACATGCCCTCCCCCATCAATTATTGTGCTATTTTCTCAAAAGATATTGCTTCTCTTTGTATGAATTGCATAATGGTCCCTTGTTTAACGTCTCCTATATTAAAGATGCTCTTTGTTTCATAAACTTTAACAGTATATTCTAGTGTATTGCTGTAAGGCCTCGATTGTCGTTTTATGTTTCGTTTGGACGTTTTTTTCTCGTTTAATAGTTGTTATACGATTATAAAAATATTTTCTCTTATTCTATAAATAAATAGATAACTACTGATCCATATCCGTTATTGCGAACATTACAAAATTTTGTTCATTTGTATTCAGAGTTAATTAGGTAAATAAAAATATAGTAGAATAAAATTTAGGTAAGAGTAATGTTTGACGTAAATATTTTTTTTTTAAATTATTCTTTATTTAATTTTTACGGAACAAATCATTAAATGTAATAATTATAGTAACATTCGACATTAATGCTTTACCCATACGTGAACTACTAAAGTCTGAACTATATAATCTTTTACTTTACTGATTACTAGAAATTACAGGATAAAATAATTATCGAATAAAATCAATAATTTTAGATAAAAAAAAATAATTTTGGTGAACTATTATACATAATCTAAGACCTATTTTATATATTTGAAATTTGCGATTATTTTGTATACAAATGCGTTTTACCCATTAAATAACTAAACCAACAAATTTCATTAATAATTATTTTACTTGTAAAAAGGTGTATTTATGAAAAATTAAAAACATCTACTTGTCACATTAAAAACATCGACTTGTCAAACAAAATAACACATGTAAAAAAGTATATGAAAAATTGTTTTACATGCTCATATATTTTCAAAAGACAATAAATTGTTCGTTTCTATTTTAAATCAAGTTATTTTTGTGTATATGTTAATTGTTCGCATTTAATTCTATAATTTAAATCTATAATGCCGACCAAACAAAAAAACCTATAATTTTCGAAATATTTTAATTTGGCAAGTTTAAGATTTTCAAATATTTTAATTTTGGTAAATTTAGGAAGATTCAAGTGTGTTTGGCAATTAGAGTTATAGTAATAAAAAGTATATTTGGAAATAAATGTGTTTTTTTTTATGAATGGAAATAAATGTGTTTGGTAATGAGTATAAAAGAATTAAATAAAAAAAAATAAAGAAGAGAAAAATTGTGGTGATGGGACATAAGCAAAGTGCTCATAAAATGCTTCCCAAATAATATATAGGATGACTTATTGTCATTTAATTAAATTCATCATCTAATATTTAAGACATTTGAATAATTAGTATATATGCATATAACCTCTCTTCATCATTCAATACCGAAATCCAATCGTTTAACCAATTTGATAATATTTTATTTGGACCAAATCGAAATATTTTTCTTCTAATCCATAAATTCATCAGTTGATTCACACATCTCTGACATCACAATGATATGTAACAACAACCTAACCTCCACAAAGCACTTGTTAAACAAAGAATTTAAACATAATATGAAATTGTAAATAAGATCCTAATATGAATAACAATATGCTTTCGAACAAATGTTACCAATCACAAAATAGTAAAAAATATTTTAGTTTTGGATTATTATTATTTTTATCACCTCATTCCCACTAATCTCTCAAAATCAGTAAAGTTGTTAAGTAACCCATTTACCAAAATTTTAAGGGGTAAAGCATGGAGAATTTCACTCTTGAAGAAACTCGATCACTTCAAATTGTGTTATCAATCAAATCCCTCGCTTTTCCTTTTCACTAGTATTATTTAGATTGATAAATTTTGTTTTCTGAATTTGTATATCAGCGATGGTGGTGTTCAGGCCCGACTTATGCACTGTGCACTTTCATAGGGCCTTACGTGGGACCAGAATTTCAGTTGAATTTTGTTTCGCAAAAAAGTCCTTCAAATTTAGAGCTTTTATAAAAAAAGTCCTAATATTGTAAATTTTACAAAAAAACCTTAAACTTTTATAATTTTTTTTGGGGGTGGGGGGGGGCTCAGGGCCCAGTATGTAACTGAACCGGGCCTGGTGGTGTTTAGTTACAAGGAAAGGGCATGGGACAAAGCAGAGCAGAAAAAATCGTATCATATATATTAGCATATCACCACGTGGCATAAAATAGTTGGGTAGATAAGATTTTTTACATTATCAGCTATATTAAATAAAGAAAATAGTTTTATATTTGTGTGCTTTACCGGCCCTAGCAGGTTAGCCGAGGAGATCCATCATTGGGAGTCACCAAAATTGGAATATTTTTAGGGTTTCCAGATTTATGGTTTTTATATATTTATGTATCTTTTAAGGTTGAAGACTTGGTTACCAGTTACCATGATGGGAAAGGGCACAAAAGTATTTTTAATGTGTGACTAAAGATAGCAAGACAAGCATTTCTAATTCCTCTTTTTCAATCATTTTCATTTTTCTCTTTCTTTATTATTCTAAAACAAAGCTATGATTTTCACGTCGACCGATGGTCATTATGACGGAGATGGTGAAACCATTACAATTTTTTATTATTATTATGAATGAAGCAATTGAATCTGATTAGTGATTCAATTTATATAAAAAAAAATTCGATTAAAAAACAGAACTAGAATGGTTAGAAGAAGTAAATCTTAACGGTATTTTTTAATAATAATCATTATTTTTTTTATCAATAACTACTAAATCGACTTTTTGATGAAATTTGTTATATTTTAGATATGTTTTTAAAAAAACCTCTTACAAGTTCTAACTAAACAAAGGATAAACGTATTGTAATAGCCTATATATTATTTGAGAAGCATTTTGGGAGCACTTTGCTTAAGTGTCATCACCACAATTTTTCTCCTCTTTATTTTTATTGATTTGTTTTATTCTCTTATACTCATTACCAAACACATTTAATTCCAAACATACTTATTTTGATTACTATAACTCTAATTGTCAAACACATTGAATCTTTATAAACTTGCCAAAATTAAAATATTTTGAAATTTTCAACTTGCCAAAATTAAAATATTTCGAAATTATAGATTTAAATCATAGAATTAAACGTGAACAAAAATTTAACATATATACTAAGTATTGATTTAAAATAAAATAAAACTATTAATTATCTTTTGAAAATATATGAGCATGTAAAAATATGTTTTTACATATGTTATTTTGTTTGACAAGTAAATGTTTTTAATTTTTCATAAATGCACCTTCGTACAAGTAAAAATATAATTATTAATGAAATTTGTTGGTTTAATTATTTCATGGGTGGAATAAATTTTTATGCAAAATAATTGTAAAATCCAAATATATAAATTAGGTCTTAGGTTATGTATAATTATTCTTCATAATATTTTTTTAACTAAAACTATTAATTTTATTCGATAATCATTTTATCCCGCGTATAACGCGGGTAATTTTCTAGTTTATTTTTAAACGGAACGTACAATGTACACTTAGACGAGAGAAATAAATTTGTTCACCATTTCTTTTTTCATCGAGAGGAAGTTTCCTCTCGGATTCAATACCGAGCAACTCCCTAACCGTCTCGACGAAACTCGACGCTAAGGGTAGATTTCCAAAGTCACCGCTCAAAGTGACTAAATCATCATGGCTCTCCGGCACAGTCACGAGTTTTATATCGACGCATCAAGAAATTGTTTTTGTTTCGCAGTCGTATAACTATGTTGTATTTCCTACTTTAAGTTTTAATATTTTTATGTATTATGTCATGATTGGATGTAACCGAGATGTTTGAGATTAATGAAAACAAAGTGTTGCACAAGAAAAAAAAAATGGTCCTAAACAATGGGTACCAAAATAGTAATTGACCTAATTACATATATATACCAAAACAATTTAGGAAGTGTTCTAAAACACGCTAGGCGCTTGCTAGGCGGTGAAAGAGGGTCTAGCGCCTACGTGGAGGTATATGTGGGGTTTAGGCGGATAATTATTTTTAGGAATATTTACCTATAAAAATGAATAAATATATAATACAACAAATAAAACATGAATATATCTTATACTTAGAAATGAGAAAGTAAAAATATACTCCATAATATTAAATTTCATAAATTCTTATGTAAAAATACGTGTAGTTTCAAATATACATATGATCCCAAAATATAAATTTAAAAACAGTCTTATAAAATATATAAAAATAGATAAATATACAATCTCTAAAATTATTTTTAATAGAATTTAATTAATAGGTTTGATCTTTGGAGGCTAAAAATAAATATTGCTTCTGATAAACAGTTTTAATTTACAATATAATAACAAATTTATGATTTTTTTAAAAATCTTTTGATATGGCCGCGTAATGTCTGCCTAGACCGCGTAAACGTCTGCCTAGACTGCGTAAACACCCGACTAGTTTCTTAACAAACTTAAACATTACTTTATAGTTTTTTTCTTGTGACCCGTTACAGAACCAATCTAGGTGATAACGATCTCCTTTGTATAGGCTAGGGCTGGGCATTCGGGTAATCGGGTCGGGTACAGGTTCGGGTCTAACCGGGTACAGGTTCTTTCGGGTCTAAGCAAAATGTACCCATATAGGTACCTGTGAAGTTTCGGTTCGGTACAGGTTCGGGTCTTCGCGGATACAGGTTCGGGTACAGGTTCTTCCAAATAGAACCTGTAAATACCCGATTTTTTTCAGGTTCTTGTTGATTCGGGTATTTTCGGGTCCTTTTTACCTGAAAGTTCTGTTTTTTACCCGAACTCCATGTTTTTACCCGAACAAAACACAACAATACCTATAAATTTCATTTCAAACACAAAGAGAAATGATGAAAGATGAAACACATGAGATAAAGAGCTGAGTTGAGACTTACCACAAATGTTTACTAGTACTTAAACAAAGTTTAAAACACATCTAAAAACAAACGTTAAAACACATCTACAACAAAAAGAAATCAGTTCATTAATACTTAAAAACCTGAAGCTTGAAGTCTTGAAGTCTTGAAGCTTGAAGTCTTGAACTTCTATCTGCGTAAATTAACAGCATTTGAATCAGAAAGAGACATATAACAGCCTTTGCTTGTTCACTCCAAAAATATTCATCAATTCTTCCTTTTTAATGACATAAATCTTCACAATATCTCTTGTGGCTGTTCTTCTAGAGTGAGGCTTTGCCAACATAGCTTTATCACAGAAATATCTCCAAGCTAAGCTCTCTACAAAAGCTAAAGGCAACTGACCTAATATAATCATCTCATTCGTAGCCTCCCTAATCACTTCATCTGAAACCTTACGCAGTCTAACACTATCACCATCATGATTCAACTGTGTTTGATTCTGATACTTATTACCAGCTTCCCATAACTTATAAGCACTACAGGTCTTAGTCAAATGTTTCTTCATATTAGTTGTACCTGATTTGGATGGAACAACCATCTCTCTGCCACAATGTTTGCAATTAGCCTTGTCTGGATCATCTTTCTGTTCAATGAAGTGTTGCCAAACCCACGATCTCTTCTTACTCTTTGAACCAGAAACATCTGCTTCATTAACCTTTCTTTTCTTTCCTTGATTTGGTGTTTCAACTCCATCATCATCGTTATGAGAAACATCATCCATTGGAGTTTCCTCTTGCAAATTAGAAGCTATCTGCAAAAGAAATTCATAATCATAATCAGAAATATGAACAAGCTCAAATGGTGAATCAAATCGAATCATTTAACACACTTGAAATCAAAGAGATTCTGGTTTGAGATTAATCAAACTGAAGAAATTAAACAGACCCACTAAGAAATTTAACCGAATCAATTCAAAATTCATAAATGTGAACAAGCATCAATGGTCAATGACTCAATCGAATCAAACCGAATCAAAATTAGAAGAAAATTGATGTTTAGATGCTTACCTTTGATCGATTCTGAGACGTCTCTGATGGAGGAGACGTATGTGAAAGAGATCGAAGAGAGTTTGAGTTTTCCAGTTTGAAAATTAGGGTTCATAGACGCATAAAAGAGTTTGGGTTTTTGTTTTGTCGTGTGTGAGGGGAGGGAAGAAAAAAATCACTAACATTAAGTGACTTATTTTCGGGTACATTCGGGTCCTCGTTCGGGTACAGGTTCTTACCCGGACCCGAACCTGTACCCACGGGTATCCCAAAATCATACCCAACAGGTTCGACCTCTATATTCGGTACAGGTTTCGGTTCGGTTCCTACAGGTTCGGGTACAGGTTCGGGTAAATGTGCCCACCCCTAGTATAGGCAAAAAAATCCACAACGTAATACATATCCAGAATTTCCAAAGTAATATTTACCATCAGGAAAATTAGGAATACTCTCCATAACAATGATCATATACATTACGTCGTGGATTTAATGAAATGAATAATGGAATAAATCTATCATGTTTATTCCACAACAAAATTGTAGAGGGATATTTTTCTTTGAATTTTTGTGTGGAATAAGTGAAATTTTATTCTATCACATTCATTTCATAACTTTTTATCGAAAAAAATTAGGCATCTATGACTCACTCTCCTATAAAACAAGAATAATTACGTTAAGCATTACTCTCCTTGTAACATCCGCAAACCATTTTTTAAAAAAATTGGAAATAGTGTCGATCGACACGCTGATAGGTGTCGATCAACACCATCTTTTTTTAGTTAAAACCGGTTCGATTTTTAATCGTTCGGTTTGGTCGATTTGGGTTATGGGAACCATAGGTCGTGGTATTTAAGCTTACTACGACGAGCAGCCGTGTTTTCAGAGAGAAAAACATGAGCTTTGGAGATTGAAAGAAGAGATAAAGAGATTCGAGAGGGTTCTTGAGGAAGAGAATTGTTATGTGAGAATCAGGCAATTCTGTTGCCTTGTGTTGGAGAAGAGGATCGGATCATCAAACCAGTTCTGATCATCGTGAAATTTTATGGGTATGTTTTTCTCTCTCTTATCTTGTCGTGAGGCAAATCGGTTTGTCAATCAAATGTGTTTGCTAAGAGATATCCTTGTTTTCGTGAGAGAGATCTGTGCATAATTTGGTCTGTGATCAGACCACTTCGAGGGCGTTTTGCCGGAGCTCCATAGGGAGTTAGGCGACGATCTATATGTTGATGGAAAGCTCTTTGTCTCTAGTTTCCGAATCTTATTTCCGATCGTTATGCTGAGGTAAGGTCTGTCCTCATATTTGATTTTAAGTCAGCGTGTCGGTTCTTTTTTTTAGAATATCCTAAATTGATTTAGGGAAAATATTGTGGTGAGTTTTAGGTGATAAAGAAGGTTAACCAGTGGTTGTTGGTCTCGTTGAGGCTGTGATTAGTGCTGGTTGTGTTGTTGATTGATTTCTAATTACCGAAAAGCTACCGTGAGTGCGTGACCATGGCTTATGAGCGATTTGAATTGATAATAATGTGTTTTTGTGGAATTGATTGATTGTTGACTTGTTTTCTCTGTGATATATGCTTGTGGATTGTGTTGTTGATGTTGTGGATTGATTGTCGCTGTTTACGATTGAGCCATAGAGGAGACGGCTCGATCCAAACGTTTTCTATGACATGTGTCGATCGACACGAGTCGTTTGGTGACGATCGACACCTGTGTCTAATGAGTTTGTTTTGTTTGTGAATCATTGTTCTATCGATTGTTGTTGTTATTGCGGTATTGTCGTGTGTTGTCCTGGTATTTTTATTAATTTCGTTGAGCCAGAGTGATAGGTCATAGATGGTAAGATCGTCTCACTAAGTATTTATGAAATACTTATACATCTCGTTTTCCCATGTGATGCAGGTAAGGATAAAATGTGATCGTGGAATCATGGCAAGGAGAGGAGGATGATTTAGGGTCTCTTGTATTTTATGTGTTTATGGAATTTAGAACCTGGTGTTTAGGTTGTTAGTGATTTTCTGGAATTGATTTTAGAAATGTTTTTGAATTTGATAGTGTATTGGATTTATTGATTATTGCCTGGTTTAATTGATTATGTATTTTACGCCAGTTGTTGAATGTTTGATAGTTGAGAATTAATCGTTGAGAATTAGTATTCATGGGAATACTTAATTTAGATTAATTAATAACAATAAAAAAACTTGGTTATTTCACTCCTATGAAAAAAATCAATGAAATATAAAAAAAGTGGATCTTAAAAGAACTGGAAAAAATTTGTTATTGTCAATTAGTCAAAAAACATTTGTATTAAAATTAGTCTAGCTTCACAATGAACTTTTAATTTTGCTGGGGAAAGAGAAAAAAATAGCAAACAAGCAAATTAATTGGGTTTAGGAGAAGGAAGGACTTTAAAGGAATAAAAGCCTCAAAAATGAGACTTTAAAAATAATCTGAAAACATTACTATTCTGTACATATATAATACAATTTCTCGTTTTAGAAACCGGCGACGACAAAAGCGATCGATCTAAGAGGCACCGTTTCAACAATCAATCTTCTCCGGCCGGCGTCGATTCCGACGTCGGCCGTAGTCTCCTTTCTCTCTGCTTTCATTTTTCTCTCTTTCAAGCATTTAATTCCTTGTTAATTTTACTTCTTTGCATAAATTGGGGTTAGGGTTGCAGAGAAACAGAGGAATAAGGGAAGGATTCGAAGAATCCAATTCCAACTCTGTATTCACCTCTCCCTTTCTCTTAATCTTCTCGATCTTCATTTTCTCTCACTGACTTCGTTTCGAATCGAAGATCGGACAAAATCAATGGGGATTCAATCTTTTCCGATCTCTGAAATGGACAAGACCGACGACGAAACGCAACACGAAGCGATGTTCGTGAAACGAGGTTGTTGTTTTCTCCTTCCTTGTCTCGGATCATCTCAGCCGTCTAGTCACGGCGGATCCGTGGGTTGGCAACGAATCAGAACCGCTGATAACTTGGAGCCAAATGAGCGATGGTGGATGTCCGGTTGGAATACGATGAGAGAATGGTCGGAAATTGTGGCTGGACCTAAATGGAAAATATTCATTCGACGGTTTTGGTCGGAATCACTGTTACGGAGGTGGAGACGGAGGCTTTAACCGGCCGGATACGGTTAGTTTCTGGTCCGATTCGTGGTGTTATTTGTTGAATTTCGACGATGGGAAACAAATTGGTTGGTTCGAGGATGAGTTTCCTTACCGTGATTACTTGATGAGGTTCACGGATCCGTCTTTGCCGGTATCTACAAAATGTTCTTTTGATTTCGACAACGATGACAACGCGCCGCCGCTGATTAAATTTGATCAGAATAATTGGGGCTACAACTGCAATTGAAGAGTAGCAGAAAGAATGTAAAGAAGCTCTCGGATAGAGTATTAGAACGGAAAAATCCATTAGATAATGAACTATTGATTCTAAGCCATCTCTGGCGCTGAATCAACAATTTGAAGTGCTTTTCTTGCGTATTCTTGATAAACCAGCGTTTATATATAGATGTAGGAGGATCCGTTTGGGAAGTAAGAAGCCCCTTTGACATCTCTTCATCTGCAAAGAATTCTCGATGTGAAAACACAGAGACAAAAGGCTGCTCTTTGAATAGGAAAAATAGTTAGAGTTTGTTGTGTTGATTTCAAAAAGTAATTGCTAGGTCTCTCGATAGTAGAGCTATTATCCGGCGACGTGACTACAAGCATCTGCCGGTTCTCAGAAGCAATTGTCTTCAGAGATTAAGTACAAACCTTTAAAGATTAATGGTTTGAGGTTTACGACATGAGATTTGGTGTCATCGAAAGGATGTTAGCCAAGCATGAAACTGATAACGAAGAAGGAAATTAACAGAGGTACTCTGTTAGCGAGTAAGGCTCTCCTCAGGAAAGCATCGTCAATGTTCACTTCTTGTTTTAATAGTTTCTTGTATTTGGAACCTATGTATTGAGTTGTATCTCATTGGTTCAATGTAATGCTCATGTAAACTCGATTTGAAATCAATATAATTAACAGATGTTCAAAAAAAAAAAAAAAATCTGAAAACAAAGAAGAAAATTTGAAAATGGTCTTTCACTGCCTTTAGAAATAGTACACTAAAAAAAGCCTGGCTGGGGAAATAATAATTGTGAGAACTGTAAAACTTGTCAAAGTCTTCACAGCCGAAACCCCAATCACCCTCTCGTTTCTATCAAGGAACATTTTTATTTCAATTAACTTCTAAAAAATAAGGAGTATAATACTATGTTACACAGAAATGCCGTCCATGTCCGTTTTCTGTTTAGGAAACAGAAATGCTTTGCAAATGTAAAAAAAATGCATTGTAAACATATTTCTTTAAAATTCTAATTTGTAACCGCGATAGAAACTATAAACCTTTGCTTTTATTTTGGAAATACGGAAAAACATTTGTCTTTTGTTTTTAAAACGTAATAAGTAAATAGTTACGAAACGTATGATGAGACTGGATGATTAGTTTTATTAAAGAGAGTAAGTAATGGTTGATTTGATTCATATAAGTCTTTAACCTTTCAAAACATTCATGATGTAAGGCTCTCTCATCCAACAAAATCATTAATAGAAACGATTCATGATGGAACAAAGTGAGAAACATAATCTCAATTGTAACTTCATTGTGCAATTTGGCTAAATTGCTAAATTTGGCTGACTTTTAGGTGATTTCTTGCGGAATCTGGCAGGATAACACAAAATTTAAATAGTAACGGTTAAATCATGCTAAATTCTTAGAAAAAACTAATTAAATAATGAAACAACCTGACTCGTTTTTATTATTATTAAATTTGAATTAATATTCCCATAAATATTAATTCTCAATTCTCAAGCAAAATCATCAAACTAACGGAAATAACATAACCAATTAAACCAGAAATTAAACTGATAATTCTTAAACCACTCAAATAGCCAATTTCAACAATACCAAGTAAAAACCAGCAATAATTCCAATTCAATAACATCGAATAACCAGCAACCTAAACCAGCAGTTCTAAGCAACATTTAAAAAACACAAACTACAACGACACCCTAGACCATCCTCCTCTTCATTTCCATGATTCCACGATCACACTTTGCTTTAACTTGCATCACATAAAAAAAAGAGATGCGTGAGTATTATCATTAATACTCAGTGAGACGGTCATCCCATCTATCGGCTATACACACAAACCAAATAAAATGTCAAGACACCAAACAATTCAATCAACCAAACAAAACAAACACATTAAGCATTCAACAGCTTCCGTGTCAATCGACACCCACCTGGTGTCGAGCGACACTCGCTCTTGGTGTCGATCAACGCTGCCCGTAGAATCGAACCTATCTTCTCTTGGTTTGATTCTTTCTGGATCCAAATCGATCACCTGCAAAATAACAGCACCATAACACACAAAACAACAAGAAACACACAATGAAATCACTAATCCAATTCCCAATTCAATCCTAACACACAAATAATGCATCAGAACATTCTATTAGGCTCAGATAAGCCATGGTCATGCACTCACCTTTGATTTGGATTGAATTCTAACCAAGGATTAGAATTTTCACCAAAATCAGAGACTCATTCACACCCCAGAGCCTGATCTCCTTCTCTTTCTCTTAGAACTCACAAAAAAATTGAGACTTTGTTCCTTAAGCCTTAATCCAAGCATTTTGAACAACAACAAGCCACAATCTCTTTCTCTTCTCTCTTAATCTTGAAACTCTCTGACTCTGCCCAAAGAAAAGAGGATGGACGAGTTTATACCCAAACTCTAGGGTTTCCTCCGCAAACCACGCTAAACCGAACGATTTAAAACTAAACCGATCGGTTCAAATTAATTAGTGTCGATCGACACCCTGACTTGGTGTGGATCGACACCCCTACCAAAAAATTGGTTTTTGGTTTACGGCGTTACAAATAAGATTATGAAAAATTAGTTAAAACATTTTTTTTGTCAACAAACTTATAAATGAACTAAATGAACACTAAATATTTTTTATATATATTTTACAATTTTGTTGTATATAAAAAAAAAATATTAGTAGTTACGTAAAATACCTAAAAAGACATAATTCCTATCCGTTTGGTAATATATATGTTAATTTACCATTTTAAACCTAATTTAGTTCATCAATATTTTTTCGTTTTCTAGCATAGTTTACCTGTATAATTAATATTTATCATTCAAATTACTAATGAATGAATTTAATTTTTGAAAAAAAACACAATATATTTAAGAGTCCATGTATTTAATAATGTATAACCAATATATTTACTAATCTATGTGATTTAAAGAAAAAAAAAACTTCTTTTCAACTTTCTAATCAATTCCTCAACTTGTGTTTTACCAGCTAGGGCCTAAAATTCAAAGGAGAAAATCCTTCCTTCCGACTATATTAAAGTTCACGGAAGGACATGAGCCAGTTTCCAAAGACTTAGGTGAGAAACGATTTATTCAATGGAGCGGGTGCAATAATTGTTCTCAATGTCACAATGTTTCATATGCACAGGGGGTAGATATACTATAACGTTGCTTCTGGGACAATCTAGATGGGTAGAGTTTGCATGTATGATCATGATTGAAAAGACCTTTTGAATCAAAGTATTGTCATTCATTGTAGAAACACTGACAAAATTAGTGCTCTCTTTTTTGTTCTATTGTATTGAATATTAGTTTTTAGATAGAAGAATAAAGTTTAAGAATTGCGTAACGTAAATCAACAGATAAAATCTGTTCACCTTTTAATATTTAGCTTAACGTAAATCAACAGATAAAATCTGTTCACCTTTTAATATTTAGCTTCACCGGTCACGACATCTTGTTGATATTGAGGACTTTCGTACTAAGATGAGAAATTTTCCGATAAAGCTGCTAGTGCCAGATGAATTCAGTTTGGCCAAAGTAAAAAAAACAATTTGACTATTTCAAAGATCCTTATTTTGGATGATGACGACTCCAACTCGCTTCAAAAGTATTATGCTCGTTCCTTCATTTTTTTTTTATTATGCTCGTTCTTACATGACGAGCTTTTTCTTTTCTTTGTTGATTCCTCTCAATGAAATTTATTGTAAAATATAAATAGTAGTAAATCATCAAAATTAAATGAAATTTGGTAACAAAACTTGAAAAAACAAATAATATATAATTGAAATACTTATAAACCATATTATATAATGGAAGGAGAAAGTATAACAATTTTAATTCACATGATTCTTCCCAACTCCCTAATAAAACCAGTAAACTAGGAGGAAACATTGCAAAAGAACTTCACTTAAGCACATTAGCTAGCACACTAAACACTAATAACTGATGCATATGCTTCAAAAAAATTATCTGCAACAAGTTAATTTGTATTTAACAAAGAAAGAGTTGAATTGTTTCCTTCCGAAAACTAACCAAGTTCGTTTGTTTTTATATAAAATGTAGACTTATTTTTTGTTCATAAGCTATTATATAAGGGATTGTTTGCTCAATAACAATGAAAAAATTGTAAAAAAAAATTTAACTAAAAACCCTAAATCCAATAATCATGATTTTGCCACATAAACCTTTTTTGGTTAGTTTTTAAGTTATAATTGTTTTCTTTGCTATTGAGCAAATTAACCCAATATATAATGGGAGAGTTTTCTCTTCTCTTAAGGTATCCACATCACCAAAAATCACATTAAAATTAAATTTAGTGATGTAATTACATAAAAGGTCAATTTAATAGAGTCTTAGTATCATCCTCTTCGGCCTTTTAAAATGATTCCACGGTAAGTTTTCTGATTGATTGTGACTTCTGTTAGCTTATTGTCCTGTTTTGTATGAGTGCAGAGAGATGAACGCCAGAGCTGGAGGTCGTGGACGTGGTAGAGGTCGTGGCAGAGGTCGGCGGGGTCGTGGCTCAGTTGTCGAGTTTTCTTTGAGTGCTACGCACGCGTCAAAGACTCCTACGCATCATGAGGGATCAGTGGGCGAGGCAAGTAGTGCTAGTGTAAGTGTCGTGGGTGCCGAGAGAGGCGCCAGGATGCTGCAGAGGAGCGGGCCCAGGTGCGGGTGCCGTTCCAGCTCAGGATCGATGGGAGCGTAAGGAGGGATTCATGGCGCAGTTGTTGGAGCGGTTTCCGGCGGTGGTTCCGGTTCAGGCTCTAGTGATGCCTCATGTGGCGGAGGTGCAGTCGAGGGCTGCGGTTGCTGAGGCGCGTCCGTCTTACCTGGAGATGGTGAGCCAGATGCGACAGATGAGTACTGCTTTCTTTTCGGGTGGTGTTAGTCTTGAGGAGGCAGATGAGTGGTGGATGCGTGTGGAGCGCAATTTTCGCTCGGTTTGTTGCCCTGAGGAGTACAGGGAAGAGTTGGCAGTCCACTATCTGAGTGGTGATGCTCACGCTTGGTGGAGAGTAATTGAGGCCAGGAGGCCTGGTGCGGCATGGACCTGGGGAGAGTTTATGGCCGATTTCAACGCTCAATACTTTCCTCAGGAGGCTCTAGATCGTCTCGGGACGAGGTTTGTGGAGCTAGTGCAGGGTGATCGTACTGTTCGAGAGTATGACGCCGAGTTCAGTAGGTTGCTGGTCTATGCGGATAGGGGCATGGAGGATCAGCGAGCGCAGGTCCAGAGGTTCCTGCAGGGACTACAGCCGGATCTGCAGACCAGATGCAAAGTGACTGAGTACGCCTCGAGGAAAAAGCTGGTGGAGGTTGCTACGGGGATCGAGGAGGATTTGAGAGGGCGGCAGTCGTGGTAGTTCCAGTGTCAGTTATTCCAGCTATTCAACTGAGACAGCAGCAGTCGAAGAGTGGTTCCAGTTCTGGTTCCGGAAAGGGCGGCAAGCCTGCGCATGGACAGAAACGGAAATGGGATGGCGTTTCCAGGCCCAGAGCGAGTTCGAGGGGCGGAGCGTGTTTTGGATGCGGCATTTTGGAGCATCAGTTGTCGAGTTGCCCTGGGAAGGGTAATTAGTAGCATCAGCAGTAGCCGCGGCAGAGAGTCTATACCCTGGGAGAGGTGGGTCGGGGGCAGCTTAGCGGCGCTTCGATCACATGTAAAATCTTAGACTCAGACTTCGTAGATTCTGTAGTTGATGAATTATTGTTTCTTTCTGTATTTTTCTTGTGATAGTCTAATAGGGTTCTCAACGCATATGAATTGTGTAGGGACCATGTTAGTGGAAGGTTTTGAGTCCCATGTATTTTTCGATTCTGGAGCATCGAACTGCTTTATTACCCCGGAGCATGCCGAGAGCAGTGGCATTCGTAGCAGCGCTGGTGAGCGTTCAGAGTTGGTCAGGGTAGCTGGAGGTGGTTCCCTTTATACTTTGGGTCGTGCTAGAGCAGTTGATGTTCAGATTGCGGGGCAGTCAATGCCAGCCTACTTGGTGATCAGTCCGGTGGAGCTGTATGACGTTATCCTAGGGATGGGTTGGTTGTTTCATTATAGAGTCAATCTGGATTGTTATCGAGGCAGAGTGTCCTTCGAGCATGAGGCAGAGAAGTTGATGTTTCAGGGAGTGAGACCGACTTCAGGAAGCCTAGTGATTTCTGCGGTTTAGGCAGTGCAGATGTTGGAGCGAGGATGCGAGGCTTATTTGGCGATGACTTTTATGCCAGATTCTGTTGGTAAGGTTGCAGTGAGTGAAATTCAGGTTATCTGGGAGTTTGAGGATGTCTTTCAGTCGTTGCAGGGATTACCGCCGTCTTGGTCCGATCCATTTACGATTGAGTTAGAGCCCGGGACAGAGCTTATCTCCAAGACATCTTACAGGATGACTCCAGCTGAGTTGGCAGAGCTGAAGAGTCTGTTGGAGGATTAGGTTGGTAAGGGTTTTATCCGTCCGAGTACTTCACCGTGGGGCGCGCCGGTGTTGTTCGTAAAGAAGAAAGATGGTAGTTTTTGGTTGTGTATCGATTATCGGGGACTTAACCGGGTCACCGTGAAGAACAAGTACCCTCTTCCGAGGATTGATGAGTTGTTAGATCAGTTGAGGGGTGCTACTTGGTTCTCCAAGATCGACTTGGCCTCAGGTTACCATCAGATTCCGATCGACGAGGTAGATGTTTAGAAGACTGCTTTCAGGACACAGTATGGTCACTTCGAGTTTGTTGTGATGCCGTTTGGTTTGACGAATGCGCCAATATTCATGCGGTTAATGAACGGCGTATTCCAAGAGTATCTGGATGTCTTCGTGATTATCTTTATCGACGATATTTTGGTTTACTCTAAGGGTCCTGAAGAGCATGAGGTGCATTTGCGGTTAGTTCTAGAGAAGCTTCGGGAGCAGAGGCTTTATGCTAAGTTGAGCAAGTGCAGTTTTTGGCAGCAAGAGATGGGATTCCTTGGCCACATTGTCTCTGCAGAGGGAGTTTCTGTGGATCCGGCTAAGATAGAGTCTATTCGAGATTGGCCTAGACTGACTAATGCTACCGAGATCAGGAGTTTTCTGGGCTTAGTAGGGTATTATCGAAGGTTTATCAAGGGTTTTGCGAGTATGGCTCAGTCGATGACAAAGTTGACCGGGAAGGATGTCCCGTTTGTTTGGTCTCAAGAGTGCGAGGATAGCTTTTCGAGGCTTAAGGAGATGTTAATGAGTACACCAGTGTTGGCGTTGCCCGAGCCGGTTAAGCCTTACATAGTGTACATGGATGATTCTGGGATTGGTCTGGGTTGCGTGTTGATGCAGAAGGGTAGAGTAATTGCGTATGCTTCGAGGCAGCTGAGGGGCGCAGAGCGAAATTACCCTACACATGATTTAGAGTTAGGCGCAGTGGTGTTCGCGTTGAAGATTTGGAGATCCTATCTGTATGGTGGAAAAGTTCAGATTTTTAGAGATCATAAGAATCTGCAGCACATTTTCACTCAGCCGTTGCTGAATGTGAGACAGAGACGCTGGATTGAGTTGTTGGCAGATTATGATTTGGATATTGTATATAATCCTGGTAAGGCAAACCAGGTAGCAGATGCGCAAAGTCGTCGTCTCGAGAGTAGGATATCGAGTCGTTGGTTAGCGAGGTTAGTACTATGCGGTTATGTGCTATGTCAGAGGAGCCGTTGGGCTTAGAGGCGGTTGATCCGGCAGACCTTCTAAGTAGGATTCATGCGGCTCAGGCGAGCGATTCGGGTTTGGTAGCTGCATCGACCGCAACGGGTTCTGAGTATCAGGTCTCATCGAATGGGGCAATCCTTGTTTGCGGTCGTGTTTGTGTACCCAAGATTGAGGAGCTGAGGCAGGAAATTCTGCGGGAGGCTCATGCGAGTAAGTTCTCGATTCATCCGGGAGCGATTAAGATATATCGTGATCTCAAGCGGTATTATCACTGGGTCGGGATGAAGAGAGATGTGGTCGCTTATGTCTCTAAGTGCAACACGTGTTCATTGGTTAAAGCAGAGCATAAGGTTCCGAGTGGTCTTCTGCAGAGTTTGCCCATTCCGGAGTGGAAGGATATGATCACGATGGATTTCGTAATGGGATTACCTATTTCGCGCACGTATGATGCTATTTGGGTGATCGTAGATCGGTTGACTAAGTCAGCACACTTTTTGGCCATTAAGAAGACCGACGGAGCGACTAAGTTGGCTAAGAAGTTTATGCAGGAGATTGTGAGGCTGCATAGAGCTCCAGCCAGTATAGTTTCTGATCGGGATCCTCGGTTTGCATCGGAGTTCTAGAGAGCGTTTCAGGCAGAGATGGGCACTAAGGTGCATATGAGTACGGCATATCATCCGCAGACTGATGGGAAATCAGTGAGGACTATTCAGACTATGGTGGATTTTTTGAGGATGTGTGTTCTGGATTGGGGTGGCCTTTGGGCCAATCACTTGGGTTTAGTCAAGTTTGCGTATAATAACAGCTTTCAGGCGAGTATTGGGATGGCTCCTTTCGAGGCTTTGTATGGGAGGCCATGTAGAACGCCTTTATGGTGGACCCAAGTGGGGGAGCGCAGTATTTATGGAGCTACATTTGTTCAGAAGACGACGGAGAAGGTCCGTGTTGTGAGGCTGAACATGAAGGAAGCTCAGGATCGTCAGAGGAGTTACGCTGATAAGCAGAGGCGAGAGCTTCAGTTCGCGGTAAGAGATCGCGTGTACCTCAAGATGACCATGTTGAGGGGTCCGAACAGATCTATTTCGGAGAACAAGCTGAGTCCGCGTTTTATGGGTCTGTTTCCTGTGGTGGAACTAGTTGGACCGGTGGCATATCGGCTTGAGTTACCACCGATCATGAAGGCAATTCATAAGGTTTTCCATGTGTCGATGTTGGGGAAGTGTCTGCATGAGTCGGAGGAGTTAGTGCATGAGATTCCTGCGGATCTTCAGCCTGATTTGACTGTTCTAGCGGTTCCTGTGAGGATTCTGGAGAGGAGAGTCAAGGAGCTGCGTCGGAAGAAGATTCCTTTGTTGCGGATTTTGTGGGATTGTGCTGGATGCGAGGAAGAGACTTGGGAGCCCGAGGCAAAGATGAAATTAAAGTTCAGGAAATGGTTCGATAAGCAGGTCGGTGTATGAGCTTTATTTCTCTTTGTGGTTCTAGTTTCGTTGTTTAGCATGTTTGCTTATGTTGTATTTTCGTTTTCGTTGTAACGATTATACTTTTTGGAGATTTCTAAGATGGAGTCGTCTCTTATTTATCTGTTTTATAAGATGGTTATTCTTATATGTGATTTGTGGTGATATTCTGGGTTATGGAGTATCGGGTTTGACCACGAGAGGTGTTTAGTCGATAGATGTTTATAGACGTTTTAGAATTTATTACTCTAGGGGCTGCGGTCCCGAGCAACTCATTCATTTTGTTTTGAGGGGATACATTCTCTCGAGGGGATGATTAGTCTCCCCTGTGTACCCGGAGCTCAAAGGATGCGTCCTGAGAGTGGAAGGGGCACGGTGTACCCGGAGCTCAAAGGATGCGTCCTAAGAGTGGAAAGGACACGAGGAACCGATAGCTCAAAGGATACGTCCTGCGAGTGAGAGTGGTGCGGGACACCGATTGCTCAAGGGATGCGTCCTGCGAGTGAGAGTGGTGTGACACCGATAGCTCAAGGGATGCGTCCTGCGAGTAGGAGGGGTGTGGAATGAGTTAAGAGTAATAGATGTCTGAAAATGGGCGTATAAACATGAGACTGAACGAGAGCCTCGGAGATCAGGTTTTGATCTCGGATAGTTGACCGGGTCGGGTCAGGTTTGGAGTCTTTGGTAGGGGGTTTGGTGAGGATTCGAGGACGAATCCATTGTTAGGGGGGAAGAATTGTAACGACCGTAACCCAATATTAGGAGATTTTGGGTGGTGTCGATCGACACTTCTAGGTGGTGTCGATCGACACCAAGTTTCAGAAACCGGTTTGAATTGATTTCAACCGCGATTTTCACGCGGTTTGGTTACCGAAAACCCTAAGCTCGCCCTTATAATCTCTGTTTCTCATGAGCCGTCGGGAACATGAGATTTTGAGAGAGGGAGTTGAGAAAAGAAGAGGTTTCGAGAGAGAGAAGTGAGTTCTAGCGAGCCGTTCGATTTCTTGAGTACTTCTCATTCGTTCATTTCCGGGGATCATTCGTAACATGGTTTCGTGCGAGTTCCGGTGTAAATCAGAGGCTGTCCTTAGCCGTAGAACCCGTGTTTTCGTGTTCTTCACCGTTCGGATCCGAAATCGCGAGGTGAGTGTGTGATCGCGGGTTTTCTCATGGAATAATTGATTGTGGGATTGGATTGTGTTGATTAGCGTTTCTGTGTAATGTGTATTGCTGGATTGATGTTTATTAATGTGTTATGATTGTATCATGTTTGCTGTGATGATCGTTGAAGCCTTGAATCGAGTCGCGTGAGGATAGACTCGGGTCCTGGGTTCTGTAGTGAGGTGTCGATCGACACCTAGAGGCTGTGTCGATCGACACCACGTGAAAAATGTTGCTTGTAGTTTGCGAGTGTCAATCGACACCGTAAGGGTGTGTCGATCGACACCTGAACCTGAAATTGTTAAACCTTGTTTTATTGAATAATCTGAATTGGAACTGATGGTTAAACTATTAATAATTGTTACTCGTTTGCTATGTTTAACCCATTAAGCGGGATGACCGCTCCACTGAGTATTTATGATAATACTCACGCAACTCTGTTTTTTCCCTTTGAGTTGCAGGTAAAGAAAAAGTGTGATCGTGGAATCGAGGCCGAGAGAAGATGATGATAGGGTCTAGTGTCTTTATTGTTTAGTCTAGCGAACCGGTTGCTTAGGTTGCTAGCATTGTTTTATTCCTGAATTTGTTATTTGAATCTAATTGGTTTAAAGGATTTAATTATTTTTATGGAATTTATTGGAGTTTTAAATTGGTTTAATTATTTATGTTTATGTTCCGCAGTAGAAATGTTAGTTTAGTTTAAAAAAAAAAAAAATTGGGTGTTACACTCGGCATCTTCTTGTTCATTCTTTGATGCAGATTTGAACTCGCTGGCTCCTTTGCTTTGCTGAGAGTTCACCCCACAGACCTCGTTGATGTAGCATAATTTGACCTTGTTCACCTCGCGGATTACTGGACTCATTGTGCTCACCTAGTTAGAGAAGTGAAAATCACCCCAACAACGTACTTCATGCTATGTCAGCTGGGTGGATCATGGAAATTGACATATTTAACCTCTAGGTTGGGAAGGTGTTGTTTTCAAGGTGAGTACCCTATCCTGGTTTGGGCGTAAGGAAGTAGTCAACGGAGGTCTCCGGTACATTCATGAGTGGAAGTCCTTATTTGGGCTATATCTACTATGCTGGAGAGACGGATGGAGTGCTAAGAGTTCGAGACAGATTGTTTAGATCTGGTCCATTTTAAAGAAAGAAAAACGATCCTTAAATCTGCCACTGGCATCCAACAATTAAACTATGACATTAACATTTTAAATAGAGTTCTTTTAATCTTCCTAAATTTTTCTCTCATTTCCAACCTTCAAGCTACAAAGTAGAGTTTTGTTCTAGTAATTTGCTGAACTCTAATTTCAAAGTTATAAGATAAAATAGACTAAATAAATCTAAACTCTAATTTCAAAGTTATAAGGTAAAATAACGTTTGAAATAGGTATTGTAAAGGTGGTTGACAAAAAAAATAATAATAAAGAAAGGTATTGTAATGGTGAGTTAAAAAAAAGTTCAAATAAATAGTCATTTGTTTCCCCAAAAGGGTAGTCATCTAATCGCAAGTCACAACCCATAAACGTATATTTCAACAATCACATCCAGTTAATATTATTTCAACAATCGCATCCAATCAAAATAAACTCACTATATTCTTCATAAAATTTATTTATGTTTAATAAGAAAAATATTTACCCACTTGCATATGTTTCCTGTCGGCAAGGTGTCTACATTGCTTGCTTTTAAGGTCTCGCTGATATTTATTTCCCATGAATCGAATAACTAGCCTCAGTACATGACATAACTATCCCTACAACACGAGTATCATGTTCACCATGAACATTAATTTTAGTTATAGAAACAGTAAACAAAGATGATAAATTAAAATCTTATAGAAACGAATAAGTACACCAAAAAAACTAGAAAGTACTATACTGCTATTTTTCCTATTTATATTATTGATAACCATATAAACATTACACCATTTCCCTACATGATTACCAATTATATCCATAATGTGTACAACTTTGTAAAGATTAGTATTTTAAAAGTAAAGCTAATTTATTGATTAAACAGTCTTTCGTGAATTTATATGTTACTAAAATATATTTTAATTATATGTGAATTCATACTTTATATGTTTAATTTTTTTTAATTATTAGTACAATTCAGTGCTGAAATATTGTTTCATAAAACACGTTAGGTTAATAATCAACGATTTTTACAATTGTCTTTTAAAAATGGCTTGAAATTCGCATATTCAACCTTAAAAAAAAGAAGTGATACGTATTGAAACGCTGGCATGTCTTTAAGAAAACTCCAAATGTTTGGTGGCACTAAAGACTTTTGGATCCATGGTAATCTTAGCTTGGCTATATCATTGCCATTATTGTGTTGTCCAACGTTTATGTGTTTTTATATAACATAAAATTTAGCTGTCCAATTTAAAATTCAAAACCAACAAGTCATTGAAGGAGATCCTGAAACCACTTGGCCTTTTTTTTTAATTATTAATTCGAATTATTATTTCCATAAATAATAGTTTCAATGTCAATTAAAACCATACAATACACAAATACCAACGGAAATTATCATAAAAATAAACCAGAATTAAACCAGATAATTCAATTCAACAATTCCAGGGAATCAAACCAGCAACCTAAACACCAAGTTCTAAGTTCCATAAAACATATAACACAAAATGAGACCCTAAATCATCCTCTTCTCATTGCCATGATTCCACGCTCACACTTTCTCTCTACCTGCATCACATTAGAAAAAGAGATACGTAAGTATTTCATAAATACTTAGTGAGACAGTCATTCAATCAACGACTATACACACAAGCAAATGAACATCACAATTCCCAAATTCAACAACCAACAACCAATATCAAACAACAAATCATCATGACAGACGTTGGTGTCGATCGACACCGACTGCAGGAACCACAAAATCGAGTCTCTCATCTCTTGGCTCGGTTCTGGGTTGCAGCCATCGATCTCCTGCATCCAAAGACACCAAAACCCATACATACAACACAAAAATCACCAGATAAACAAGTATCGACACCAAATTCAATCCACAAACCAACAAATCAAGAAATCAACACATTCATTATCCAGAAAAGCCATGGTTTTTCGGATTGAATGAGAACTAGGACATGATTGACACGAAAATTCAGAGATTCTACTTCTCTTTCTCTCTAAAAACCACCAAAACTGACCAACAATCTCTTTCTCTCTTTTCTTCCTCAAAACTACTCAAATTCTTTCTTTTCTGATAAAAAACACGGCTTCTCGTGTTATAAACACGACCTGGGGTTTCTATAACATAAACCGCACAAAACTGAACGATTAAAAATCGAACCGATTCTGACCCGAAATAAGCTGTGTCGATCGACACACGTACCAAAAATCACATTTTTGGTTCGCGGGCGTTACAGATCTCATCTCTCTTTCCTTCATTTTTACCATAAGTCTCTAATTGAGAATTAATTTGTTCGATCGTTTGTCTCCTAGAGATCTCCACCTTATTGGCTATATTGTTTAACCAATTTTTTTTAATCAACATTGAGTCACAGTTGGCGGGCCCAATAATCTAATTATTACATAATATAGGTAGAGAGACTCGATCCCGGATATGATGGTGGACTCTCTCAGTGGACTCTTAGTTTAACCAATCTTTTAGGTTTACAAAAACACTTCATCTCCTAACTCCAAATCTAACCATATGTTTTTCCTTTAGACCTTTTGGTTTTTTTTACTGTGAAATTTATGTTTTAAAAAAGTTTCAAAAACAAAAACTTTTGGTTTTTTGGCCATTTGCGTGGTCTTTCTTTATAAGTGGAGTGTTAAATAGTTTGTTGGAGGATAATTTTTTTCCTTCCAGAAATTTACATGAAAATTTATGATTATATTATATTTTCTCACGAGGATTAAAACAAATATCAAAACCATGTGAGAAGTGTCTTTTAAGTTTTCTAATACCAAATAAAGAAAATTATATATTAGCACGGATTTATTATTATAATTTATAGAAATTATTAAATCGACGATTCTATAACAAACAAATTTACAATTTATGAAATCACTTGTAAGGATAAATTTAAAAATGGATATATGAATGAGGGTATATTAGTAATTTAGTATTCCTGAGATCACACAGAATGGATTAATCTTCTTTAGATTAATATTATGTAGATATAGTAATTGGTTAGATTTGAGTCAACCCCAGCCGTTAGATCACTGACCCACATTATATTGACCACATTATATTGCTCATACTCGCATGTGTGAGGTCGTAAGTCGCACGTGCCTCAAATCGGATGGGATATGTCAGATATTTTCTTCAATCCTGCTATGTGGCATACATCAACGGTAGTTGATAGATACATCATGGTAATCGAGTGGACTTTTGAAAATTATTCCATTTTTATACTTTAAACTATACTTTTATTAAATAATCATAAATTTATTTACAGGTTCATCATAGTGTTTTCTTATCTAATTAAACATATAAACATTGTTTATTTTTTGAAAAAGATAACAATTTTGAAAACTATTATTTTGAAATTGTTATGTCAAAAAATCAAATTACATCATGGCGAATAGAAACTATACTCCAAAAATGCATAATCGTTTCAGCACGACGATAAATACATGTACTCCAAAATAACCAAAGCACCAAGCCAACTCTGAAACTGGGCCACGAAGATAAAAGTAAGCTCAAGCCGCGACCTGCTTGTCAAAACACTTGCTCAACTTCAACTTCATCTTTACCTCAGGCTCCCAAGTCTCTTCCCCCGCACCGGCACAAAACCACAACTCTCCATAGAAAAAACTTCCTCCGACACAGCACTTTAATTCTCCTTTCGATAATTCTCAAAGGTTTCGCCGCCATTGAAACATCTGGCTGAAGATCCTCCGAAATCTTAGCCACCACTTCCTCCGAATATGCAGGGATTTCCTCAACAACGACACCCGAAAACTTTATGAAATGCCTTCATAATCGGAGACAACTATAATCGGTACGCCATTGGTCCAACTCATTCCACCACCGAGAACGGACCCATAAACCTCAGACTCCACTGAGTCTCCTAAAACGATTTGATAGGACCTCGCAACATAACCATCTTGAGATACGCTCTATCTCCAATCTCCACTCAAGTTCTTTCTCTTTTTATCAGCATAACTCCTCTGCCGATCCTGAGTCTCACTCGGAATCACATACCCAAATCTGAGATCTATATCCAGTCACATACCTATGCCACGATCAAACATTGATTACTCATACTCATCCCGACACCCTCACACTCTCGGGAACACATCCTTTGAGCTAACGATGTCGGAGCCACTCTACTCTCAGGTTGTCTCCCTCAAGCTCTGATTATATTAGAAAAATGCTTCCTTTAGAGTAATCAATTCATACGTGTACAAGCACCTCATAACTAGAACTACCTCCCGTGATACCGACCTGTCATTCCATACTCCGTAATAACACCTCACTGTGACCGAACACCTGGCCAACACAACCAACCCCCTCGAGATCCTCTCTGGACCTCTAAAACTCATCACGAATCCCATGTTTATACGCATATTATATGCATTTATTACTCTTAACTCCCCTCCTCAACTCACACACTCACATGAACACATCCTTTGAGTTATCAATATCTGGAAAAATACTCATCTCCTCGAGAGAAATCATCATCTCTCCCTACTTATACTGGAAAATCCTCATCCTTATATGTATACAAGGAAATCCTCCTTTCCCCTAGAGTAATAATTCTGTAACGTCTATAAACATCTATCAGCAAGAACTACCTCGTGTAGTTCTAAACATGATATTCCCTAACCTGGAATATCATCAAATCCTGACCAATCCTCAGAAGCTAAATGGACAGGGTGTTCCACTAGAGTCCCTCGAAAATAGACAGTCTTAATTTCTCATAAACTTCTATTTTTAGACTCTCCACAAAATTCAACACAACACCACACCCCGACTACTCAACTCGCAAAATAAATAAGAAATACTCATCTTATCAATTTCAAATTATAATAATCGTTTCAACATCAAACAAGAATGCAAAAAAAATCAAAAACAACATAACAGAAGTTAAAAAACCCTGAAACTAGAAACAAAACGGTAAACCATCTCAATCTTGGACCTGCCCTCTCAGGTCCTCTGCGTTCACTACTCCGCTACAGTGTGTGCCACCGCCTGCGCGGCTCCCAGTTGATCACCCACTGGCTGAACCGTCACCACTGTCATCTTCTCCAACTTGGGACACATCGGCCAGATATGCCTCGTCTCTTTGCAATGATAACACACACGCAAGTCCTGAGCCTCGTCCTTTTTAGGATAATTCTCCAGTTTATGGTGCATGCTTCCATACCCGAAGCATCTGCGACCACTCTGACTTGATCCAAAAACATCATCCCGTTTTCTTTTCTGGCCCTGCTCAGGTTCACCGCCCTTGCGAGACCTCGCACCACTATATTGTTGCTGCCTCCTCGGCTGGACGGCAGAAGCAACTGCAACTAGAACTAGTGCAGTTGCCTTACCTCTCAGGTCCTCCTCAATACATGTAGAAATCTCTACCAGCTTCGCCCTCCAGGTGTAATCTGACACTCTGTACCGTGTCCTCAACTCAGCCTGAAGTCCCCCTAAGAACCTCTTCACATGCGTCTGCTCGTCCTCCATGCCTCTATCCGCATAAACAAGCAGTCTACTGAACTCTGCGTCGTACTCACGCATAATCTTGTCACCTTGGACTAACTCCACGATCCTCGTCCCGAGACGACATAGAGCCTATTGACGAAAATACTTAGCGTTGAACTCAGCTAATAATTCGCCCCAGGTCCACACTGAACCTGGCCTCTTGGCCTCAATGCTTCTCCACCACAAATGCGCATCACCACTCAGGTAATGGACTGCCAACTCCACTCGATAATTCTCTGGACATCAAATAAAATAGAAAAAGCGCTCCCTCTCATGCGCCACTCATTCGCCTCCTTAGGCCTAACTCCGCCTAAAAAGAAAGGCGTACTTAGCTTCTACATCTGACCCATCATCTCAAGATAAGTTGGACGCAACTCAGCAACCGCAGCATTCAGCTGCACCTCTGCCACTTGAGCAACAGATGGAGCCTGACTCGGAACCACCGTCGGAAACCACTCAATCAATTGTGTCATCATCCCCTCAATACGATCCAAATGATCCTGAGCTGCCACTGGAACAGTATCCACACATGGGCCTGTCACAGGACCATTCTGACCGGCACCTCTCCCGGCACCAACATTACTCACACTCGCACTGGTCTTGCTCACGGATCCCACATGAGGCTCCCACATGAGGCATCTATAAATCAGTCGTCTGCTCCTGCATCGCACTCTTGGAGGACTCAAACACTGGTCCCTGACCACGACCTCGGCCTCTACCACGACCTTTACCTCTACCCCGACCTCTAGCACCGGTATCCATCACTCTGAATTTCCCAAAAATACAGTCTAAGATACCAGAATCACAACATAAAAGTCAAACAAACACATACCGTGGAATCTCTTTGAAGGCTCGGAGAGGATGATCTAAGACTCTACAACTCACAAAATTAACTAAATACTCATAGCCAATTCAAACAGCAATCTCAAATCAACCAATCAACCTACTGCCCTAAAACCGTAAGGGCTCTGATACCAAAATCAAACAACCAAGATTTTTTTATTATTAGTTAATTAACCCGAATTAGTATTCCCATATATACTAACCTTCAAGGGTTAATTCAACAATAACTAAACCAGCGAAAATTAAACATCAAAAATAAAAATGGCAAGTCATTTAAACCATTTATTCCAGAATATGAATTCTACCATAAAGTAGTAACCTAAACACGAGGTTCTACAATTCAACTCATAATCACATAATCTAGAGATCTCAATCATCCTCTCATCCCAGCCATGATTCTACGATCATAAACTTTTACTTGCAGCACATGGAAAAACGAGTTGCGTGAGTATTATCCCAAATACTCAATGAGGCGGTCATTCCGTCTACCGGTTACATAATACGGATAACGGATGCCAATAATTATACAATCACTCAACAGTTCACAATGTTCAAATTACCAAAATAAGAGCAATCAATGAACAGTTCATGAAGTTCGATTTACTATAAATAGAACAATTAATAAACATCTGCACACAGCAACTTGGTGTCGATCGACACACCACCTCGGTGTCGATCAACACACCAAACACAAAACTCAACAATTTCAACAGGGTGTCGATCGATAGTCCTTCCATAACACAAACCAAACACGAAACCATGATGGATGTCAAATCGACATTACCTCTAGGTGTCGATCGACACCACGACACGAAAACTAGGATCGAGCCAAATCCTCTCGTGGCTCGACTCCATTTCTTCGAGGGTCAATCTCAACAACCACCAGTACGATTTGCACACAAAATCATATGGAAACAGCACATCAAAAGCAATACCAATATCAATTCCATCGGAAACCATCAAACAACAACCTAACATCACTATCCATAATCACGATCGTGCACTCACCTTGAATTTGGATTGGAAAGGATAAGAAAATGAATTGCACACGAAAATCAGACCTCTACAGGGCTGGAAAACTGTTTGAACAATCAACACCACAAAGAACGATCACTTCAAACGCTCAAACCTCAAAAACAACACTTCCTATGAATCATAAACCCCACAATTCTCAAGGACTCAAATGTTTTCTCTCAAAATCCTTATTTTCTCCTCTAAAACACGGCAAAAAAAGCTTTGCACACATTTTATACTCGACTTTAGGGCTTCTCCCTTAGACCACAACAAACCGCACGATAAAATCAAACCAAAACTGGTTCAAAATATTAGTGTCAATCGACACTCTTTACCAAAATCAACATTTTGGTTTGCGGATATTACAACATATGTCTTCTAACTTTGTGCCAAGGTGAAAGAAAACTTAGAAATCAAGTATTTGTAGGGGTCGAATTCCACCCCAAAGATTTAATGGCCTAAACCGACTAAGTATGGACTGAACAGACAATCCAATGAACTGGCTAACCGATAATTAAACTAAAAGACAAGGAGACTAAGTTACTAACCGATGAACCAGACCGAACCGACAATCTTTTGACTTTAAATGGATGGCCCAGTTTAACCATGCTCAGAATTAAAGCGTAGAACACTAAGGCCCATAAAATTTATATCTGACGTAGCTGCCGCCGCAAATAATGGAAAACCTAGAAGAATAAGGAAAACTTCCTTATCCGTTTAGGGCTTAGCAGAACCGACCTAGAATAGTATAATTACTCTTGTACATCCTTATAATAAGGGGATCACAAAATTCTGCTCCAAAACTTTGTACTTTATGCTTACAGTTTTCCAGCTAATAAAACTAACTTTGGATCTTTGTCTTTGTGTGTTTAACCTAGAAGCTTTCAACTCTCTAAAGAACCTTACAAATCTAATTGTGAGATCCAGCTCCCACAATTTGACACTAGAAAGAGGGGACTTCAAAGTTTTATACACGAAGAAACCGTATAGACAAGTTAAAGAAGATGTCTAGAACTACCAAAACAACCCAAAACAACCATACGAACAACAACATGGATCAGAAGGATACAATCGATAACAAAACCAGACAGAATAACGTGCCAGATACCAGATCAACTCTGGTAAGATGGCTGACGGATCTGGGTAAAAGAGACTTAAACGACCACTACGGCCAGCCTGAAAGTCCTCAACAAAGTCATGGGGATGGTTGAAGAGCTACTCAAGAAATCTAAGGACTAGGAGACACTAAACAACGCTATGAAAATAGAGTTAAAGGCCCTGTCAGCGGCTAGCTAAGAACGACCGGTTTACGTCACTCCAACAAATATCTTCTCGACGCACGCCGGTGCACAAAAGGCTCACGAATCTCATGAAGAGCCCAGCAGCTGAGTGAACTAAAGAAAGGAATACGCTAGTCGCTAATGGAACGACACATAATGTTGAAATCATCGATGACACTGAAGAAGAATTCAACACTCACGACTCTGGGCAGCCGCACAAAGAAGAAGCCAATTTGAGCACTGCCGAGAGCAATGATTGAATTGCCTTGTACAGATTTTTAGTACTTAGAATTTCTTGTGAGTATCTCGGTAATGCCGTCTTTGGCTTGGTAAATTGTGAAAGGCTTAATTCTCTGTATCTTTGATCTCTTCGCTCCAGATTTTCTAAGTCTTGTTAATTGATTGCTTGAATTGAAACCAACTTCAACCTATTAAACCTTAATTTGGACTTTAGTTCGTTCACTTATGGAATTTTGACATTAACCATGGTTACCATATACACATTCAATCATTTTTATCCCTTTTTATCGCTCTCTAATGGTTTGAATGGCCAATTCCGATTCGTTTCACCTTTCGAATGAGAATTAGTACCCGACCTTGATTATATCCTAGCCTTTCTTTGAAAGCACCATATTTTCGTTGAGTGAGGCATTTTCTATTTTGCACCTCATGCATAAAATCTTTAGAGATGGAAACGATAAGTTTTTTTCTGTTAAGAGTAGTCTCATTGGCTAGTCTAGGTGGGTAGACAAGTACTTAGAGTCTCATGGGTTTATATGGTTTGGGAAATGGTTATGGGGTGAAAATTGGTGAGAGAATAGTGAGAGTTAGAGAGAAGAAAAAGAATGAAACCAAATGGTTAGTAAGAAATGAATGAAATGGTGAACCAAAATGGTTTAGAGAAAAGAGAAAGAAAAGGATGTCTAGGGAAGAAAATCTAAAGTAAAAGAAACACTTATCTTAGGCTCAAGTGTATCAGTAATGAGCTCCTAGAAATGAAAAGAAAAAAAATGAAAGAGAAATAAAAAGGAGTATAAATAAGATAGCTAGAGTAGTTGTTAAGTGTAAAAAAAATTCTCTAGATTGAATCCTAAGAATGAAAATAATGATGAAGTGAATGAGGGTAAAGTGGTGAGTAAGTTACAAGAGTGTTTGGGTTAGGTGGAGAAATAGAAGAAAGTATTCGTATGCATAAATTGTTTTCTTTTTTCATTGCTTTTGTGTAATGACTTGTGATTTGTTTGAGAGAAGTCACCATTAAACTTGAACCCTATTTTCATTTCACATTATGTCTCTTCTCTTACCAAGCTGATTGGACTAGGTCGAATTTGTGAGACTACACGGTTGAATAATCTTAATGAATGTAGGAAGTTGGTGGATATGATTCGATTAGTTACTTGGCATTGAATCTAGAGGCAAAAGATTGGAGTAGGGATAAGTGCATAATGGTTGATTGAGTAGAAGGTTTACCCATAGTATTGATGTGTATTACCTTGTATTGATGAGCCATTCTTTGGAAATTATTCTCGTGGCTATGAGTTCTCCGCCTTCAAACCTCTTCACCAGTTCTTTGTTCTCTTTGTTTGCTTGAGGACGAGCAAAAAGGCAAGTCTAGGGGAGTTGTTGTAACCGTATTTAGACCAATTTTAGCTAGTATTTTACATGGTTTTAATATGCATTTAGCTTAGGTTTTACATATGTCCCTTCTCTTTTAGCTCCATTTTGTTTGTATTGAGTCTTAGAGTCTTTTAGGTGTTTTCTTACATTGCATTGCATTCCATATTTTGTCTATTTTAGGTACCAAAGGAGTCTTGGATCAAATGAGGAAGCAAAGGATTGAAGAAGAGACAAGAATAAAAGATACATATATAGTCTCGTTCCAAAGTGTCTTGAAGCTCATGTCGGATGAAAATCTTCCCTCGCGTATTTGGATCTGAAATTTGGAGCCCCCATAGGAAATTGAGTAAGATTTCCAATGGAGAAGTTTTCAATTCATTTAGAGTTGTGGTTCAAGAGATATAACACTTTTAGTGAAGATATGTATGCCAATTTGGCTCAAGAACCAAACTACAAAGAAGGAAAATTGTCTGCCACCATTTGACCGACCACTTTTGGTGTTGTGTAGACGTCGGTCAGCAGGATCGGTCGGAAGAGCAGTTTCGGAGCCCAGAATAAAAAACCTTCTGCCAGCATCTGACCGACCACTTTTGGTGCAGAGGTCGGTCCAAGTGGTCGGTGGGGATGCAGTTTTGTTTAAAATTCTGGTTTTCCCCTTGCCTATATATACTCATTTTAAGCTCTATAAAATCCTCAGCTTTGCCTCATCTCTTTTCTTCATTGAACAAAGTAGATTTCTTTGTGTTCTTGATGATTTGAGGATTAAGTGTTCACCTTTTTAATATTTATTTACAAGTTTCTTAATTTATTTGCTTAATCCTTTCATTATGTCTTCATCTACTTCTACCACTATGATTTCTATCATGATTAGTGAGTAGTCTTTTCTATGGATAAAAGGTATAGTAGATTATGGTTGTTTAATGGGTGATTAGTGATGTCTAGGTCTTGGGTGTTTATTATCTATGCTTTTTCATTGATTAAAGTGTGTTCAATGCTAGATTTAGGAGTAGCTAACCTAGAACTAGAACATGATCTTTTCACGCTTGGAAGGTGTTTTTGAAAACGTCCAGGACAACTTTAATCATGCTTTTCTTAGCCTAGCCAATATATAGTGATGTTTAAGTTGATTAGTAAGCTTATATGAACATGTTGAACAATTCTCCTTAATTTGATTAGTTATCTATGCATAAATAAATGATGATTAGTGAGGTTAAGGAAGTGATTAGTGTCACGGAAGTGGGTTAGTCAAGATAAATCGGTTTCATGCTTTGGAAATGATTGATTAGATAGTTTATCATCATTAGTCACATGTTATTCACCCCTGATCTATGATCTCTACCCAAGATCCATGCTTTTATCATTGTTGATCATAGTTGCTTAATTCGTTGACATTTATTTGACTTTTCTTATATTGCATTTCTTGTCTTGCTTTTCATTTAGCATTTTCATGTTTGGTTTCATTTAGTTTGGTTAGTCTTGTTTTGTCTTTTGTTTAGTTTATTTGCATCATTTCATTTAGGTTGCTAGAGTTGAAACTAAACCCAAATCATTTTAATAGACTTAGCTATTAGAGTTCTTTGCATTCTTATTGTCCTAATCAATTTCCTTGTGGATTCGATCCTTAGATGCTACACGACATAACCATGCACTTGTAGTCATTTAGGGTTAAAACTTATTAGTTAGTATAAAAAAACTCTATCAGTTATCTAGCCACAGATCGTCACATCTCATCGAAGATTTGAAAGTCTCACCGCGGCTCGTCACTAAATCACATCGTCACACATGGCTCGACAAAACACAAATCGTTGATTTCTACGTATTGGGTCATCGTCATCGTTATGCTTGGATCGTCATTATTGTGATTGTCGGCTTGACATTGTAAATGGGTCGTCACATCTGTTTTTCTTTCATCACGCATATGCATCTCATCATCGACGCATCATTAGCTCATCATTGTCTCGCCACATATCGCATCATCGTGTCACGGCTCGCCTTTCTTATCATCATCGCATTGCGGCTCGCCATTCTTACCATCATTTTGTCGCAAGTTGCCTTTCTTACCATCATCGTGTCGTGGTTTACCGCTTTTATCATCATAGCATCGTAGCTCGCCATTCTTATTAACATCACGTCGCGGCTCGCCGTTCTTACCATCAACATGTCGCAGCTCGTCATTCTCACCATCATCATGATGCGGTTTGGCACCAACTTCACAAAACGTCATCGCCTCGGCATTTGTTCTCTCTCGGATCGCCATGATGATCCTCATGTATCAGCATTCTTTTCGCGATACATCGGCATCACTTATCATCACCTTTTGCACGTCACGGATCGTCAACGTCCATGTCTTCAGTTCAACATACTCTTAGAGCCACTAATCGGCATTGATGTTATAACAGTTAAATGACCATAAGTTCTTTGACTAACCGCTTTTTATCTTAACACTATCAACACAAACACTGTTGAGCTAGGGAGCTAACGGTAGGGGTCAAATTTCACCCAGAAGATTTAATGGCCTAAAATGACTTAGTATGGACTGAACCGACAATCCAATGAACCGGCTAACCGATGATTGAACCAGAAGACCAGGAGACTAAGTTACTAACCTATGAACCGGACCGAACCGACAATCTTTGGACTTTAAACCGACGGCCCAAATTCAAACATGTTCAAAAATTAAGCCCATAAGACTAAGGCCCATAAAATGTCTAGCTGACCTTGCGGCCGCCGCGAATAATGGAAAACCTAGAAAAATAAGGCTTAGCCCAACCGACCTAGACTAGTATAAATACTCTTGTACATCCTCATAATAAAGGGATCACGAAATTCTGTACTAAAACTCTGTACTTTTCTTCTTACAACTTTCCAACTAAGAAAACCAACTTTGGATCTTTGTCTTTATGTGTTTAACCTTGAATTTTTCAAGAATCTCACAAATCTAATTGTGAGATCCAGCTCCCACAATATTTTTTTTGTAACATGGCCATACACTTTAAGTATTTAGTTAAGTTTCCCACAATCACCATTAGCTTTATACGTAAACAAGTTATCATCAGCAAACAAAAGATATTGATAGGGAGACTAGTAGAGGAAATCCTTATGTCCTTATTCTCAAATATTTTTTTTATTCTCAAACATTTTTAACAGATGTATCAGTTCTCTTTGTACACAAAATAGAAAGAAAATGTGACAGTGGATCTTCTTGCTCACATCATCACAAAAGATTAATTGTTAGGATTGAGAATGTTACGAAGCTGGCATACCATTGACCGTTAAACCATTTCAGATGAAATTCTAAATCCTAGAAAACTTAATTTTATTAAACAAATCGATTATCGAAAATAATATTTAATTTTGCTTTTTATGATATTAAAATAAAATCATACATTGATCTATAAAATAATTTGGAACTTAAATAATCCTAAAGTTTTTAGATGGGATTAAGATTACCCAATCCTAAAAACAATATCGTTTGAATACAATAAAACTGACGGCAGGTCTAATAAACTAAACCAAACCATTGACCAAAAGCAGAACGTACCGTCCAAATTTTAATTAAAAAAATGATAAATTATCAAAAGGTGAAAATAAGAACCGGAAACTTGCTCAACTGCCAAAAATCCAAGGTTTGTTGGTACTAATTTCTAGTATAACATATACACATTACCGATATGGTTATAGAGAGAGAGAGAATGAAAATTAATTTATTATAAATTTTGATTGTCCTCTAAAAATGTTCCCTCACACGTCTCCTTCTTCTCTCCCCTCCTCCTTTAAAGACTCCTTTTATTAACACAGTCTCTCGCCACCGGTAACTTTTTTCCGGCGACGAAAAATCTCATCTCTCATTCCTCGCCGTCCAATGTCGTTACACCACTAGGCCTTTGAGACCCCCTTTACTCTCTCACGCTCTATCTTGTTTCCGCCGGAAAACCGACTCCGATCATCGGATTTATAACCACGGGAGAAAAAGATGCTGGATCTTAATCTGGACGCTGACTCGCCCGAGTCGACTCAGTACGGTGGTGACTCATACCGGCAGACATCAGACGGTTCCGGGAATCGATTGGAAGAGTCAGGGACGTCGACGTCGTCGGTAATCAATGCCGATGGAGACGACGACTCTTGCTCGACTCGAGCTTTCACTCTCAGTTTCGATATTTTAAAAGTGGGAGGCGGGGACGAAAGCCCCGCCTCAATCACTAAGGAGTTTTTCCCTGTGGGTGGAGATTGTGGACATCTACGAGATGTTGAAGGATCAAGCTCTAGAAGCTGGATCGATCTCTCTTTTGACTACGGAGAGACGAAAGAGTTGGCTCCGGCTCTGGCTCCAGCTCCGGTACCGGCTCAGGTGAAAAAGAGTCGGAGAGGGCCGAGGTCGAGGAGTTCGCAGTATAGAGGAGTCACGTTCTATAGGAGAACTGGCCGATGGGAATCGCATATTTGGTAAGCGACTCTTTTTATTATGTAAGAAAACGTAACACCATTTCGACTGGCCAAACCTGACTTAAAGAGTTTCCGGTCGGGTCGGAGTTTTAAGCCCATCACTAGGCCACTACCACTTGGTTATTCCACTAATCATCCAACTCTCTTTTGCAGGGATTGTGGGAAACAAGTCTATTTGGGTAACATAAACTATTTCAATTTTTTGTTAAATTCCATAGAAGAAATACTCAGTATGTATTAATTTTTTTTGCTCCATGGTTAGGTGGTTTTGACACTGCTCATGCTGCAGCTAGGTAATTTAGATCATTTATAAGCCTTTGTGTTTGGATATGGAGTTTTATTACCTAATTTAAAGGTGAGTGTTCTCTTTTTAATATATGTATGTAGAGCCTATGATCGAGCTGCTATCAAATTCAGAGGTGTTGATGCTGATATCAACTTCACTCTAAGCGATTACGAGGAAGATATGAAACAGGTTTGGATAGTATGTATATATTTGGTTTATCCTTGTTTAGTTACGTTGGTTATAAGTGTTACTTTGGTTATGATTCCCAATAGGTACAAAATCTGAGTAAGGAAGAGTTTGTGCACATACTCCGTCGTCAAAGCACCGGTTTCTCACGGGGCAGCTCGAAGTATCGAGGTGTCACATTACACAAATGCGGGAGATGGGAAGCTAGAATGGGGCAGTTTCTTGGTAAAAAGTGAGCAACTTTGTCTTTGATCTGAAACCTTGGATTCTTGTGAAATGAGAGTATAGGAATGGTTTCAAACTTAGAAATTAGAATGCTTAGGAATGGTGATTCTTTTCATCTTGGAGATCACAGATGCTTAACTTGCAGGTATATTTACCTTGGGTTGTTCGACAGCGAAGTAGAAGCTGCAAGGTCCTATAACGATCATAAAATTTAATTTGTTTGCCTAAAACATTTTCTTCAAAATTGACACTCTCTAATTAAAGAACCTCATTTGGTGTTTTCAAATATCCAACATTGGTTTCTTCTCTCTTGCTAAGCAATTTCTTGGAAAACAGGGCGTATGACAAGGCGGCCATCGACTCCAATGGTAGGGAAGCAGTCACCAACTTTGAGCTCAGTTCATATCAAAACGAGACCAATGACGAAGGTAAATCATGAGACTTCCATATCAATCCATGAAACGGCTCTTATTGTTTTCTTTTTTCTTCTTGTATGAAGGTGGTCAGGACAAACTTGATCTCAACTTAGGAATCTCTCTTTCTCCCGGAAGTGCCACAAAGCAAAACGGGAACGGGAGGCTTTTTCACTTCCCTTCTAATACTTATGAAACGCAGAGCGGAGTTAGCTTAAGGGTAACTTCCAATATCAATCTCTCATGAATCCTTGAAGAAAGGTTTTCGAAAACGTTTCTTATTGTGTCTATGTATATGACAAGTGCAGATAGATAACGAATACATGGGAAAGCCGGTGAATACATCTCTTCCTTACGGAACCTCGGACCATCCCGTCAACTGGAACGGGTATAATAATCCCGTCGAGGTAAAAAAACATAGAATCTCAAGTGAAATCGGGATTGCAAAAGGAACAATATTGTTTGCTAATTAATATGTTTGGTTTTAGGGAAGAGCAATAGAGAAGAGAAGTGAAGGTGAAGGGATGATGAGTAACTGGGGATGGCAAAGACCAGGACAAACAAGCGCCATGAGACCTCAACCACCACCAGGCGCACCTCCGCCCTTGTTCTCGGTTGCAGCATCATCAGGATTCTCTCATTTCCGGCAACAACCTCCCAATGACAATGCCTCACATGGTTACTTTTATCCACAACCTTGAACTTGTAAGGGAGGCTTTAGAAACACACAGTTGGTATAAGAGTTTTTAGCCCCTTGCAAAATTTGTAATTTGGGTTAGAATTACAAACAAAACAATCATGAGGAAGAAAAAAACAGTCGTTGTGGTTTTGTTAATACCAAATTTGGGTAGTTGGTTATATCAACCAAAATGGGGGAAAAATGTTTGATTGTTCTTAAAATGGATATGCTTTCTTGATCCTATAATGTGGTCGTTTTATGTGAAGAAATGTTTCCTTAAATTTCGACTCTTGGAAATTGGAAGGTACAATTTGTAAATAAATAAGAATGAGACTGGTTTGTCGTTATGTGGTTTGATTAGATATTTTTTTAATAAGACACTGTTGAAAAGAAAAGAACAGTAAACAGAGAGAGTGAGAGGAAGATGTGACAATTTTGGCTGCCTCTTCGGAACCCCCAAAAGTTTTGGCAAAGCAATAATGCCTATTTGTATACTTATTGGGATTTAACCATATAAGTACTTATTCTATAGTCACGTATCTAATATAGTACATAACTATTTATGTTCTGTCTAATATAGTACATAACTATTTATGTAGATAGTCAGGCGCATGGTGGTTTAACTTTTGGAACAGAGTGGAATGGATTCGATGTTATAAATTTTCTAAATTTAACTATTTAAACAAATAAATTTTGACCAAAATAATTCATATAACTAGTTTCATTGGTGACATAAAAAATATATTTTAACAGATAAAAAGTACTAGTAAACAATATAAAATAGTTGTAAGTGGTAAACAAATAATGGTAAAATAGAATACTACTAAAATAAAGATAGCATTTTATCCGAATAATATAGCAATGTTTTTTTTAGAATTCATAATTATTAAAACGGTATATTATTATGATAAGAGATTATTAATGAATCAAACACATTTTTATATGAATAGCCGATTTTGTAACACAAATAAAAGATTTAGTGTATCTTACAAAATTAATCATCGATTACTCTTTATTTGGCATTTTATCGCATATTTTTTGTTCAACATTTCCTCAAATTTTCAATATTTATCGATACCTTCATAAGTGAGAAGACCCTAGGATATTTTAGTTGCGCCATTTGAAATAAAACTAGTACATTTTTTAAAAAAAACAAGATCTAAACCAGTACGTTCAATATATATATATTTGTATTTGCCATGAAATATTTAAAGATATTTGTGCAGTTGTTATGCCAATTGTCAAGCTAAAAGCAAGAGATTCCCGATCTTCTGTTCTGTCAAATCAAATCTCCAAGTCTATCTACCGTTCCGACTTCCGAGTAATGTAATGTAATGATATTCAGAAAGATGTCATGTCTTGAGAAAATTAAATTATTTATTCACAATATTCTAAATATGGTCCTTTCCTATGACTCCGTATCCTATGCCTTTACCAGTAATCTAAACTCGCATGTTTCTTTAAACATATTATTTTTATCCTTCTTTTATAATAAAATAGGAGAATAAATAATAATACCCATCTTCAATCCACGATTCTTTAAACAAATAATCTTTTGATGAAGAACGTATTCAAGTGAGGGGAATTAGCATTGATTGTTTTCGTGTATAATCTGTGTTGCAGCTATAACTAATGCATTTCATACATTGTATTTGGAGGCTATGGTCAAAGTATTTAGTGATTGTTCGGAGAAAATGATAGTGAAATCGGAGAAACTCTAAAGGGGGAAAGAAGTTTCCAACCGGAAAGGACACAATCGAGTTGGATTTGGAAGCGGAATACACAAGTCTAGCTCTTGATATTATAGGTCTTAACGTATTCAACTACGACTTTGGCTCTGTCACAAAAGAGTCTCATGTGATTAATGTTTTGGCTTTTCACTAGGTTTTGAGTATAAGCTGGTCTATTGTTTGTTGATTTTGGTTTTTGTTACATCACAAGCGGTTTATAGAAATCTTTTTGAGGCAGAGCAACAGTCTACTTTCCACTTCCCATATAGGAACTTACCTCCAGCTAGATGGATAATTCTGAAGCAACAAAAATTCCGAAGCGATCTAAAAATTATAAACGATTGCTTTGATGGACTTATTCAAAATGCTTAAGAGACAAGACAAGAAATAGACGTAGAGAAGCTCTAGCAAAGAGACTACTCTAATCTCAAGGTTCTGCTATTTTTTTACTTGGAAGTGTAACCAAAAAAATCATTCCTTTTAAGTCTCAGTTTTGAATACCTTATGATTGTGTACTCTTGGTACCATAGGATGCAAGTCTTTTACGGTTCTTAGTTGATATGCGTGGTGTTGATATTGATTACCGGCAGGTAAGATTTATCACTTTCTGTATCCTCTAATGTGTTTGATTCTCCATTGTAAACAAAGAAAGAAAAGAAAGAGATCAAGGTAAAATCATGTTTCGATCACCGATCATTATCTTTCACAATTTACATTAGAACAATACAATTTATTACTATATGATCTGTAGGACAACTGGTTATGAGCGGAGAGCAATCGTAAACAAGGAGGATTCACAATGGAGAATCGAGTTTTCAAATGTTGACAGCAGCTTATTCAATGGTAGAAAGCAAAATTGTAGTGACGGAGTTTTTGATTTTCATGTCTGATAGAAATAATTTGGTAAAGAGATAGATATTGGAATTGCTTCTATTCTAAACCAAATTTAAGCACCAGATTTAACTGTGTATTTAGCCACCATAGTGTAAACATGTGATTAAACTCTTGGAGCTTATTCAATAATCATCATTTATAGAACGGTTTAAGTTTGTGTAAGTTATATTTTTAAATAATCATCATATAGTTGGTAGGATTTCCTTTTGTGGTCTTTGTCTTTGTTGGAAAGTATTTCTACTCCCGACCTTCAACAACAAACTGACTAATCTTTCCAGTTTGTTGTCTATGTGTTTGTAGGATAGTTCAATCCAATTTCTTTTGTTCTACTAATAGTGGAATATCATTTGTTAAGCAAGCTTCTTAAATGAACTCGAAATGACTATATGGAATTTAACGATTTGAAACGGAAGGTTATAGTTCTTATGCTGATGTAAAGCGAGAATCAAAACTGGGTGCTCAACGAACATTGATAAATCCATAGAAAACTTAGAGATTCCACATGGTTCGAGTAGAGGCTAGATTCACAGGATTTGACATTTGCAAAAAAGTAAAACAAATGAACAATAAGATATTATATTTCTATCAATTATTCCTCTATTTTGGAAAACTGGTGTTTGTTTTCCTATTTTTGGGTCTCCATGGTATCGGATGGTCCACATTTGGAAAACAACATAGATGAAAGTAATTGTAGTAGTAAGCTTAAGTTCCATACTAAATTGTATTTCCACTTCAATTCTAAATACAATTTTCGAAACGAGTTTTGTTTAGCTGCTCTTTATCTTCCATACGAGCAAAAACTCTAAATTAGTCCACTACCGTCCTACAAAAAAAAAGAATTAAAAATTTTAAATAGAAATAAAAATTTACAAAAAGAAGCAACATAAACAAATAAAACCTTTAAAATTTTAAAATTTAAAGGTTTTGTATATAATAAAAAGATGTTTCGTGATCATTAAATTCCAAACATTGAAACTCAATGATTCAAAGATTTTATGAGAAATTGAAATAAGCATAAACGTTTAAGTGATACAAAATCAAAATCACTACCATGATATCATTTTATTTATACTGAAATAGCTATGAAAACTGAATATGAAACCAAAGCCAATTTGAATTGATTTGAAACTTGGTTTCCAACCACAAACAATACACCATATCTTTAAACACATCACCACGAAATCAATAATCTTTACGAACACAATACAATAACAAATAAGGAAAACATAAACAATAAATAAATATTCAAAACAAATATACAACACATTATAATAATAAATAAGAAAAACATATGTTGCGAATAACATCAGAACTTTTGAACAAATCATTTACAAAAGTTTACCACCCAACCCACGCGTAGCGTGGGTAATCCCCTAGTAACATTTAAAACTGTTGGAGCATTCTTTGAGGCATGTTTTAAGCTTATTTATCACTTTTATTTATGTTAATTAATCATTCATACGAATGGTTTAGCTTAGTTTAGACGAAACATATAACACCATTGGTTTTATGTCTATAATACAGACCTGTGTTAGAGGTGTTTAGCCTCGTGAGAGGTAATTAACTAAGTGTGAATGATAATAAATTTGTATAACGTCAAAAAAGAATATATATAAAAAGTATACATCTAGGTTATTTATGTACTACTATATTAGCCTATAGGCGAGAATTGTGGACATGAGAAAAGGTGACCCCGATTGTGTGGACGTTTTGTATGCTCAGCCATATATGGAGCAAGAGATATGGATTGTATTGTTTCTGTCGAATTAAATACAATGAGTAAAGACTATGTTTTAGAGTAGTACCAAATATACATATAATAATGATTTCACTTATACTATTAATTCTGGAGTTACGTAGGGTATATGGTGGTAGTCTGCAGGAACAAGGCAACAACTGCATAAAAGCAAATAAATACCAATCATGACCTACATTGTCGGAGAATCCTTATTATAAGTATTGTTTTTATTTAGTGGCACAAAATGAGACAACGTGAGACGATTGCGAAACATAATGGGTCCAATCCATTAAACAAAAAAAAAAAAGTCAAATTATTTATTTTATAACCAAATGAAAAGAGGTGTCTCCTAAAATTTAATATCTACCTAAAAGTCTTAGAACATTTTTTAAATGCAAGATCCTCATGTCATTTTATGGCTTTTTTTAGCAACACAAACATCTCACTTTGTTTTCCTTCTTTCGTGTCATTTTATAGTCGATTAATGATTCTTATGCCTCTACCTAAAACAAAATCCATGACTGAAAATCCATATTCGACACATTTCAAAACCAGAAGAAAAATATTAAAACAAAATGCATAAATCAATAAAACCTTCCTAAAGCTAAGCTAAAATTACACCCAGCTTTCTTTAGCTCTCAGTTTCTAAGTAACGAGAAGCCAAGATTTAAGTTCGAGGGGATCTACGCGCGGCCCCTAGACCAGAGCTCACTGAATTGGTGTTAAATCCTGAACTTCCCATTGTAACCAGCCATCAAGTTTGTTGAACCAACAAGTCTCTCATTTTGGAGTCTGTTTCGACTTTGGATCTCGTTACTCAACCCATCCCAATGACCATTAGGCAAGGCCAGATTTCTAGACAGTATGTTATTCCCTTGAGCTTGATTTGTTAACCTTGATGCCATTCCCAAAGTACCGTTGAGGCCAGTGAATCTACAGTTTTGATGCGAAGACAAAGGGCTCTGCATTACCCGTTGTTGTTGTTGTTGTTGATGTTTTACCTCGTTTCCATAGATGTTTGTGTTTCCTTGAAAGTTTGATCTGAAATTTAGGCTTCCATTCTCAAAGCCTTGACCAACAGCCAAAATGGCAGGATCCATAAACTGAACATCCCTGACACCACCACCAGTGTTTGGGACTGAATGTGACTTATATGGATTACCGAACATTGTTGAATCAGAAAGACGATGGTTTCCTACAGGTAACGAGAATGGATTTTCAATTTATCACTGTGATATATCATAAGAACCCAAACAATAAGGCAAACTTCAAAATAAATATAAACTACCTGAAAAGCCATTAAATGTTTGCTGTTCTCTCCCATTGGACACAAAGCCTGGAGGAGGAGGAGGTCGACTTGGAACTGAAAATCCAGGTGGCGCTGAAACTGGACATCTAGGAACAGCTACAAAACAAGACAAAGGAAACTAAGGTTAACTAAATACTCAATAATACATAATAATACATAGGCACTACGGTGCACAAGCTTAATAAAACACACCCAAGTCAATATCTTAGAAGCATAACATTTCCATAACAATGAAAAGCATCACTCGACCAGTGAAGATATGCTGAGCAGATGAGTCACTTACTAATGTTGCGATACATTTAAAACTAGCGCTAGAGGTTATAAAGGTTATTCTGGTGCAGTGTAAGTAAACATGAAATGGAAAAATAAAATATAAATACCAAGAAGGCTAAAAGCTTAAGGTAAGAGGACGAAAAATCACACTCACAAGGAGGTTTATAAGATGAGGGCATGCTGGAGTTTTCCGAGACATAATCTATTCCCTTAAGATAACTGGATGAAAAACCGTTATACATCCCACGCATATCCATGTTAGGACTCTGTCGTTCTGAAGAATTCTGGTATAAGTCACTGCCATGTGATACTTGGTTGAAGGCGTTATAAGAACCAAAAGCTTGGTTCTTTGATTCCTCTTGCCTTGCAAAAGAAAACCGGGATTGATTATTCTCACTGGAACTAGCTAGCTTAAGAGACCTCGCCTCTACATCACTTTCCCCGAATAGATTCGCCACGTTATGAGGTGAAGCTAAGTATTCATCAAGATCTAAAGACAATATATTTGCAATGATCCTGTCATCTATGTCACTGCTTGAGTTTCCTTGTGAGTCAGCGGAACATTTTTCAACTGGTTGGGTGTCCCTTGGTTTGTCATGAAACAAAGTAGAATGCTTAAGACTGCCATTTAAAAGACGCGTCTCGCTAAATGGCAACTCGTTATAACCATGTGAGATGGGGGCCATATTACTTCCTCTGCTGTCAGAAGAGGAGGATCCAAATACATTCCTGGTTTCTTCATGCTCAACCTTATACTGTGTTGAACAAGGCTGCATATCGTTTGACGTGCGTAGCATACCATTGGGCTGACAGCTAAGAACTTCTGGATCCTTAAGTCTTTGTCTATTGAACAATGATACATCATCCTCGGCTTCTGTTACCAACGGAGAAACCAAAGCAGTACCTGCATTAACTTCTTCTCTCGAGACAACCTCCTTTGTGTTAGTTCTACCACAGTTCTGCAATGGCTGAACTTCGCTAGTTTCATTGGCGCAATGCTGTAAACAGTCTCGGGACACTTCTGTACAAGATGACTTTATGGAAGCGTGATCAGAATGTGAACTGTCAGATCTTATTTGCCCGTGATAGCCATCTACAACACTATCTGCATCCACTGACACAGCATCGCCGCATACTCTCTGTATTCTTCCATTAACTATTTTGTTTCCATTGGACAGCATGGATCTACAAGACTGAGACGTATGTTCTGGAAAGTCTGCGCAATCTGTAGGCATACTAACAGCTCTCCTATTATCCACACTTGTAGAATCTAATGCCCTAGTATGACTGACATGTGTCCTATTAGACGAGGAAAGCTCAGGAAAATCAGACTGATTAGCCAACAGCTCTTGCGGTTTCAAGGCATTTCCATATGCAGTATGAGTATCATCTAATGCTGGCTTCTTTACTACATCACTATGAGATGCAGAAATTTGCACTGAATTTGTCGGAACTGCAGATGAAACTGTGACAGCTTTGTCTTCTTGTAAGGGTTCCCTAGAACACTGAGTATTCTGTACCGAAGACTGGCTTGTAGAATGCATTCCCCTGAAAATCCAGTTACAGTTTCAGGCAAAGCAGGTACGCAAAATGGAAAATAACCAAAACACAATAATTCAATGTACCACAACGCTCCAGGAGGAAGGGTAACAGATCGCCCATCGCTGCCATTTGGGGGAGAACTCTTAATGACACTATGTGCATTCTGCAAAGGAAAAAAGGGGGAGAAATAAGAAAGAAGCCACAAGCAAAATAAATCATACTCAATATGCTGACAGAAGAAAGAATATCAAAGTTTTCTTAAAGCCTCCATGAAGCGTTGGCAACTTACATTCAAAATAACTTTTGGAATTTTTCTTGTGCTAGACTCATTATCAACATAATCATCGACTGGTGGAGGTAACATACTCCCTGAGCGCCGCATCGAATTATCCACCGCACCAGTAATTTGTTGAATCATTCTCCTTTTCAAACAACAAAAGAATTAGATAACCACCTACTAAAGCACCATTTATAGAGCATAACAAAGAACTGATGCAGAAAGAAAGGATGAAAGTTAAGGAAAAAACAGCTTGTTAATAAGTTCACATCTGCATCTACAAAACATGAGTTAAATGCGCCTATTAGGGTCAGTTGAAAGATTCATCAGCATTAGAGAAAAACAAGATATTATCCACAATCCATTGCGGTTAACTGAAAGAGGCAAAGTGCTTTCAGGAACATTGGCGTTAATTTACCTCATGTGCACTGACATGGTCTCATCTTTTGTGAAACTATCCTCTTGGGCACCAATTTCATGCAAATAAAGGCATTCTGAATTGTTGCAAGGCTGCAGAAACAAAAAGGCATCCACGCACACAATTGGATTCGTATTTAATTATTTATAGGGAATTCATAAGGGGATTGAAGAAAATATCTGCTCACCATGTTTCTTAACCATGCATGACAGTACTTCATGGTCCCAAAACAGGCCCTAATGATATCCAAAAGTTATTAGAAATAGAACGAAAACCTACAATGACTAATCTTGAAAAAAAGGAAACATCACATACTTCAAAGGTCTACTATCCAAAACAAACGCATGTACTGATTGGATACATCGAATTGCTTCCTCCTCTTTGGAGTAAGTAATATATCTGGGAAATTCCAATTTTGGAGACAAAAGGAAGGAAGTGTTAGCTCAAAGAAGTTTGTTAACAAACATGTCTAATAGACCACAGAAAGAAAGATGTTCTGCTTAACTATACAGAATCCAAAATATAATTTCATCCACAAGTAGATACCATTGATGGAATGTGAAAAGAAATTCGAATACATACACACTGCAAGTATTGTTTGAAAATATTTGGACAGTCCCAGCTCCAGTACGGGACATAGCTACCTTTACGACTTTCCCATATTGACCAAAGTGGTCTTTACGCTGACAAAGCTGCATACATTATAAAAAAAAAAACCAAATTAACGAGACGAAAAAAGTGATTTCTTTTCAAAGCATATGTGAGTGCCAGGGAGATAAATTTAGCTGGTAGACTTACATCTTCATCTGCCAGATCAAGAGGCAAACCCATAACGTAAACCAAATTTCTCTGGATGACTCTCACACCAATTAGCTCTTTCCTTCCCTCAGAAGAAGGTTTAGACTTCACCTTCTGTGATTTTTTCCGGTCAATGTTAAGTTCAGCAGCCAACCTGGGGGTAAAAAAGAGGATAACTTTTTACAGGAACCAAAATAAAAAAGACACATTTGTTTTCAGCTTCAGAACTACCTTTCACAATTAGCAACAATCTTTTCCTTATCATAAGCGGTTCGACATGCAGGACAACGACCCTCTGTCTTATCTTTCTCGGCCATCTCTATAATATGATGCCAGCAATACACACATATCTGCAAGGACAGAGATTTACATATAAAAAGTTGATCGATTATAGTGCCACACTACATAAAATGAACATATAACAAGATAAAAAAACTGGTCTTTGCAACAATTCGAATGGAATTTATCAACTGCCAATTTGGTTTGAGACTATAAACAAGAACCGGAAACATTCTGCTCGAACATTGACAGGAAACAAACCTGATAGCCACATTTGCAAGGTTTTAGATGTTGATCAGTCCGGTCCATCTCCTCAGTACATAGAGGACAAGTCTTTTCTCCTTTGTCATTCATCTTTACCTAATCATCATTCAATAAATAAATCATTTAAAACATGCAGTGGTTAGATCACAATTTTCAGTTATAAAAAAAAAAAGATAACAGGGAAGTTCTCTAAGCTACTGCAACCAAACTAGTCCTAGTGTTTAAAATGAACACAAATCTCAAAACGAAGAGAAGAAAACCCAAAAGAACATTTTTTCGAAAAGCCCTAATTTGAGAGATTTTTGCAATTTACCACCAAAGAGAAGAAAATTCGTTCAAGAATCAAGCTAGAATTCGTAGAAATCTCTACATTGTGTAGCGAGAACCTGCAATTGATGGAGAGTTGAAGTCGCAAGTTCCGAATTGACGAAGAAAAACCCTAATTCGGACGTTAGGGTTTGAGAGAGAGAGAGAGAGAGGAATTGGAGAGGAATTGAGAGGAGAGAAAGTAACGGTTAGGGAAGGAGACGATGAGATTGAAGACGAAGTTGGGAAGAGAACGAAAAAACTGGAGCGATTTATGTTTAGTGGCTAAACCTTTGTTCGTCAATGGCTGGTGTTTTTTCTAGAGGTAAAATTCAATTGTCAATTAATACCCCAGATAATTTTAATATACCTAATTTTATTTTTCAAACTCTTTTTTTTTTCTTTTTGACGGTTTTCATGTTAAAATTGGCGTCAATTTCTAGGTTTCCTAGGTTTTTTTTTTTTGTAATTAAAACAGATTTTTGGATTGGTTTATTGATTTTTTTTTTTAACGGCAAAAAATTTAAGAAAGATCATTCATTCCGGTTATATTTGGTTAATATCGTTTTACACAAAAAAAAAAAGTATTTGAATTGAAGAAAATTGGTTTGCTTGGACTCGTTGGATATATAAAAAGTAAAATTAAATCAGTTTAATTTATTTTCTATCGGTTCGATTTTCATGACTTTGATTTGTAATTTGTTTCAGTTTAGATGACCTCTTGACGACTCTTATCAATAAGAACTATAGTAAATGTCAAAACATATCAGTATCATAAATTCGAATTTAATTTCGTGGTGTGGAAAATGGAAAAATCTGTGGAATTATTGTGTTGAAATTATTTAACTTAATCCATCTAATAAAAAAATATATAATTATTTGATAGGGGTTAAGGTTGTCTTAAAATTAATTTATTTTATTGGACTAAACTTAAAAAGTTTAATAACCACACATGCAATTAGTTAAGGTTATCTTCAATCTTATATACAGTCAGTAATGGACAAAATGTCCATGAGTCGACTTGTGGTTCGGTCCCCGCATTATTTCAGACAAATCAGGAGTAAATTCGCTCCCGCAAATCCATCCTACTTTATTACTCATTACTATTCCAATTTTTTTTCTTTTGATAAAAGCATTACCATCACAATTTCCATGTTAAAAGATTGTATTTATGTATGTTTATAAAGCAAGGTAAATGATTGCCAACATAAAGGCTCTCACCCCTCCAAAAATCCATGACAATGATGTATGTATATATATTTAAAAACAAACAAAAATATATATAAAAAAAAAGGTCCAGAAGTGATATCTAACTTGTTCTGCTTTTAGGGGAAAACAAAGACATTCTCCACTTCTGAGATTAATAACTACTACCAAATGCCAAATTTAAAGATTCGGTTAAAAAAAAAGTTGAAGCAAAAGGGGACTTGTTACCGTATAATCTGTTTTGGTGGGGTTTGTTTGAAAAAAAAAACCAATTTTCTTCTTCTATATATATATTTTCTTGGGGGAGGAGAGGAGGGGGATGGTAATTGGGATGTGCAGATTGTGGGATTTTTATTCATCGTCATCGGAGATTAATGCGAATGAGAAAGGCTTGAACTTGTAACCGTCTCCATGGAAGAACTTTCCCATGAACTCTACCCAGTGAAGACGCAGAGCATGGAGAAACGCGCTTAGTGTTTCCATCATCAATAGTATAAACCCTGTTGCAAACGCAAACACTGCTACTCCGATTAACCGGATCAATATGTTTTCATACCTGTTTACACAATCATCTTAATTTTCAAAACGAGACATGGAAAGCATTTGAATCAATTTGAGAAACTTAAATTACTCACCCCCAGGCAAGAAGAAGAACTTTCTCATAGAAGACCGTCGACAATTCCGAATGAGCCAAACTGTAATGCCAAATTAAAAGTCAAAAAGACTTATATTGGTAACAATAAGGAAGGATTAATGTAAAAGCAGAAACGTCGGTGATATACCTAAGAGCCCAAAGACGAAGGTAAGATGCTGTGTTAGAAACTGAACCTAGAACGAATTCTATGGAGTGAATCAATTGATGTACAAAAATCTCGCTGAAGTTAAACTCTTCTTCGTGATGGTGGCCTCTAGCAGAGTCTGGTTCTACATCGAGATCCACCTCAGAAGTACCAAGAACACCGTAAGTGCGACCTTGGAATCTCTAGATGCATAAATATAAAATCCATTCATTGATAAGCCAGAGTAACCAACAAGGGCCGTAAATAAAACATATAGGAGTGAAAAGTCTAAAATTGGGATACCTCCATGTGAATTTTCCTGAGGGCAAAGGGTTTTGGAAAAAGCATCCATGGGACAGCAATGAATGCCATAAGCAACAACAGAATCTGTGGAACAGTATCATGTGTGAGTCTCAAAGATGAGTAAGGATGGTACAAAAAAGAACATATGTAGCACAAAAGGGTGAAGAAACCGTGCCTGAAGTGGACGCTGGCCCCAGAACAACTCATTTTCACCAAGTTCTTCAGTGGGACTCAGAAACATGTAGATCATCACATGATACAAGTCTGCTTGAGATCCAGTACACCACTTGATGATGATGAGCAGTGAAAGATAACCGAAAAGACTGTTTAGAAATATCATCTGCGGGATAAACTGATACCTGATCATGACACAGTACAAAGACATACGTCATCCATGTGAGTGTTAGATACAGGGAAGAATTTGGAAGCACGGGAGAATAAGATGAAAAGAAGATGAAACCTAATGTCCAATGAAGAGCCGAAGAAGCGAGCATTGAAGAAACTTAGTATTAGTCCCAGATTCATCTGAGCAATGCCCAGGAGAATAGACATCTTCATCTTAAGAGAGTTTAGGTAAGGCAGTTCTGTACGACTTCCACGCCAACTAGGATCTACGCCAAAAGGGTATGGATCACGGTACTTGATTAAACCCACAGTGTATGCATCGCTGGATAAAAAATAATATGCATATCAGCAACAAATAGAGTACTAATAGCTAAAAATGTGACTCCTTGCTAAAGACATGAAAGACAACACATACCTACAAGTAGTATCTCTGCACTTGTAAGCTGAACCACCAAAGATGTGGAAAGGAACAGAGAAGAACTCGTTGTAGATAAGCCCACAATATATTGAAAAAAGTGCCATTAGTAAGATTACATAGCGGCCTCCAAAGAGCATCTCCATAAAACTTCCAAGTTTCTGGTAAAGATTAAAAAAACAGAAAAATCATACCACATATGTAAAAATTTCACACCACAAAAAATATTTTTTCTCAACTTAACCTCTATCCTAGTGTGCAATTCGCCACATAATCTATACCATTTCAAAACAATTGAATATCACCATCTCTCTCATTTGGAAAACAAAAAGCCTCTGTGAGCCTAGCACAAAACTTTGCATCACAATTTGAGCACAAAAAGAGCAACATAACTATTGCTGCAGCCCACAATAAAACCAAAGGTACAAAACCTCTATCAGCCTTTGTTTCAAATTGATACGTGGCAATTTTCTCATTCAACTAATACAACAAAGATTGGGAACCAACCATACCTGCGAACTCAGCTTTCTTTCACGAGCAAGAAGATACAACGCTCCTAGCAGCAAGCATAGACCATGACCCCAATCCCCAAACATAACAGCAAACAAAAAAGGATATGTGACAACTGAATACACTGCAGGGTTTGCCTCTTGATATCTTGCAACACTGCCAAGTACGCATCAAGTCAAAGATACATGAAATGGTGATCAGCAGAAATAAACTGGCATATGCAATCAACAAATAACTTGATTAAGAAGATGTGGGATGAAGAAAGTTCATTTTTGTTAGAAAGCAACCAGTTATTCTAAATCATGTTCGTATCATGAGGGAAACGCGGGACCAAACACTTGCATCTAAAATATGAAGTTTTTCCATGCTCATGGAACAGTACAATTGAACGAGGTAATTATCAGAAGAGGAACTAACCCGTAAGCATCAATAATTTCCTGGAACGCATTTGTAAGTTTGTTCGTTCTGAAATAGGTGGGAGGAGATTCGACCGCTTGCATTACATGAAATATAACGCCCACCTGTGAATTGCTGTCGAAAGTGGCTCGCTGCAGGACCTCATGAATCTGCACATAAGTTGTTGACGAATTTCAGTTGTAAAGAAATAATAGTCGCTTATACAAAGGGAAAAAAATTGTAGTATACCTGGGTCTTAGCAAATGTGGGGCACCAACCTTCGCCAACTAGGCATTTCTTTGTTACATCAAAATTTAGCATATTGAGGGTATCATAAACAGCTTTTTCTCTCCGAACCTAGCAATAAAAGGCAAGCTAAAATCATAGATGTTCCATACTGTATGTATCAGTACGATAATTAAGAAAAAAAAGAAGTAACTGTAGAAGCTATTAAAATAAGAAAAAGAAGTAACTGTAGAAGCTATTAATTACCGTGGTCATCCATTTGGTCAAGCTATAAGCAACAGAATTCAGGGCATTGTTCCGATGGCGAGTTCCAGCATCTAGAGTGGCTTCCAGATCAGAGAGTCGGGATAACACCTATACACCAGATACATTCATATTTTTGGAACAAAATAGGTTGATGCAGTAACTAACAGTCACTAGTACTACTGATCAGGATAAAACCTGGTACTCTAGAAATAGCAGTGTGACACAGCAACTAACAATCGCATATAATTGGAATACAAAAGTCAACAAGAAAATCATATGAACAAGAAGAAATCAACTTGCAAGAATTGTTTAAGAAAAAAAAAACACATACAAATATATTGGAATAGCCCTCGCTGAATAAAGATAGGAAAAAAGAATAAATTTTGGAATATCCAACTTACTTCTCTCGTCAGCTGCCTTTGCTTTGTTGTATCCTCAGGGACAGGATAGCAATTTGCACCAAATGCTTCACATATTTTCAATATTTTTGACCTTGCTTGCTCCCCAGAAAAGAATACCACAAATACAATTTTCTCCACCTACGAGCACCAAACCAGTTAGTAAATAAGCATATCACTGATGAATATTATGGTAATCAGAGATTATGCACTGAGAAAATAAGATATCAATATCACCATTTCTGAGGTTGAAGGATCCATGATCTCCTCATCAGAGGGAGTTTGGTTGAAAAGCATATTGCCTCTTGTTGCACGAAACAACATTCTTTCAAATCTAAGAAGTTTGTCTTTGTTAATGATTCCACTAATAAATCTCAATCCTGATTGATTAGAGGGTCCAGGACTCATTTCCTGTGAAGAAAATAAGTGTTATCTTAGTACATATAATTATGAGATGTCAGGTAACTACAGTAAAATGGAAACTTTGACATGCAAGCACCTTCTCTAGTAAAGATGCAGTCTGAATAAAACCGTTATCCGAGTAGGTGCTTTCATGTAGTTCTGTTTCCTCTCCAATTGCATGAGCATTACTTGAGACAAGAAAACCACTTGCCTGAAAAGAAGTAAGAAAGCAATATATCATAAATTTAAGCACAAACAGAGGAAGGTGAGCACACAGCTCGTAAAATTTGGATTAAAGCTGAACAGCATCTACTGCACTATATAACCTTGATGACTGATCAAGAAAATTTTAGATATTCTAGATGGAGAAAATAAATAAAAAAAAAAACGAAAAAACATTTCCCAATTAGTGGAGATAAATCTGAGGATGAAAGGAGAATACAGCTACCTTTTGAAGAACTATCTTGAATTCAAGAAGTTCATTATATGTTTGCCGAAGCTTTTCACTGTTCGAATTCATTTCCAGTACCTCATGCTCGTGATCAGCAAGTTGCCTCTGCCGAAGAAATCAATTGACAATACAAAGAAACCAAAAGTGTCATAAACAACATCATGCCTCATTCCCCAATAAGGTAGAACAGACTCTCAAAAATATAATTCTGACCTCTAAATCTCCAAGCTCAATGTCCGGTTCTAATTCATGACGCGGTGAACATCTTAGACCAGCTTTATCAATTTGATCTTTAAAAAACCGCAGCTTCCTTGACATCTCACCGCATCTCTTCACCTGTTAAAATCCCCAAGAATTTCCATAAGCAAAGAAAGCTATATATGCCAAAGGAGTTTTCACCACATACCGCTTGATATCAAATACTACATAAATATGGTTTATATGATTTTGTACTGTCATGTCAGAGTTGTATTGCAGAATACATTTATCAGTGCATCAGTTAGTAATGACCAGCCCAGATATATTCACTCCAAGTCACTAAATCAAGTAATAATAACTTAATCACATACAACAGAGCTCGAATTACAGAGAACGTTGAGTTGATACCTGATTAGCAAATGTTCGCTGAAATGGACTTTTATCTGCATTTAGCTGTTAAGGAAACGAAGATTAGCAAATTTCCAACACCAAAGGAGATTCGTTAATGCTAAATAACATGAACAATTTGAAAGATCATCATCATCATCACTAGCAATCAGTGATTTGGAAGTAACGCATCAGTCTCGACGGATCAAATACATAATTTCTCCTACATTGTGAGATCAAACATCTGATTTCTCACTGATTTCTAATAACCTAAACGGAGAATAACGAAGAGAACAAAAAAAGCAAGAGATTCGATGCCGGATCTGAGTTCACACTCACGTCGCGGAACTGTAAGAGGCCGAATTCGCCGAGATAAGTGATGGAACGATGAGCGGACTCGACGGGGATGATAAGCTGAACAAGCGTCATCTTCTCCGAACGCATCAGATCCATCTGCGGCAACTTATCTAAGAAATCCTCCATCTCTTCTTCTCCTCGCTCTCACTCTCTCTCTCGATTAAACGAAATTTGAAATGGAGAGATTTGAAAAACGATCAGATCTGGAAATTTTCCCGTCGAAGATCTGTTTAGAGTTCAGTTTTTGTTCCGGTGGACAACTGCCATGATAAAACGAGGATTTGGCATCTCTAATGAAAAGAAAGTGTTTTTCATTTACTTTTCTTAGGGTTAAAGTCTGGTTAAAAACATTTTTTTAATTAGAACGCAAAAACAAATACTTGCACAACAAAAATTTATTTTCTTTTCGATTATATTGGAAGATTGTTATTCTTAAATTTTTGTTTTTATCATTCAAATCTATAATTCATAAATTTTCCAAATCTTTCATGTCTTTTTTTGTTTGTTAACATCATTAGAGTTAATAGTTTGCCATATCACAATGTTTTTAATTTCATTGTTTGCGATGTTTTCCTTAGGGAGTTGATTTGTACATATACTCTTCTATATGTATAAATGTGAATTTGACTTCGTCATATAATTGTTGTTATTGGTTGATTGTATACAAGTATCTTCTCAATGTGCATTAGATGGTATTTGATATGGATGAGTGATCGAAAATAACTTTGTGAAACCCAAGACTCCAAACTGATTGTAATGCCCAAATCAAACTTTCACTTCTTCGTTTTGATTGAATCTTTTAGGAGTTGTAAAGCTTTCATGTCTAGAAGTTCAAAAACTAGAAGTACAAAGTTTTACATATATCGATTAATTATAGATTTTGAATTGTATCATAATAACAATTTTAGTAAATTGATCGGGCTTGTTTATTTAGTGTCATTGAAAATTTATAATATGGTGATTGACTTCGTTTGTTATTTTTTTGTTCTTTTTGTTCGTCAAAAGACTGTCTTTCTTAAATAAAGTAAAGGAATAACTGATGCAGTAAATGATAGAGTTTGCGGATTCAATTGTTTATTCTAAGAATGCCCAAACGAGTCATGCGATCTTGAGATCGTTGAGAACCTATTTCTAGCCGACTTCAAGAGAGATATAAAAAGCAAAAGCTTCTTTGATTAATGAATAAAAATTGAGACCTTACAACCCAAGGCTATATTTATAGTAAAACATAAGTCACTAATAAGCTAGGGTAAATACAAAAGGCAAAGTAGTGTTATCTTTTTGTTTTGATCAACACTACTTTTTTTATAATTAAGCTTTAAAACATTGTTTAGTGCCTGTTTGGCTAACTCATCAGCTCTGGCGTTATCCTTCCTTGGAATAGCCATAAACCGGATAAAATCAAAGCAGGGAATACAAATTGAAATGTCGATCAAAGCTATTTCTGGTAAAAGAGATTTCTTGTTAATCCTTGGATAAGCAGCTGAGAATCGGATTTGACGATCAGCGATTCAATTCCTAGTTCCTTTCCGTGCATCAGGGCGCCTCTCACCGCCAGAGCTTCCGCAGCTAGAGCCGACGCCACCTCTGAGATCGTTGTTGAGTGCTCCGTACGGCTATGGTGGCTAAATCGGAGGAACCAGTCAATTCCAGTTGTTTTGAATTCTTTCTTCCAGGCTGCATATGTATGACAAATAACCAAATCCAGATTGGGGGTCTCTGGCGGTCGAGCATATACCGATTTGCTTCGAGCGATCGGTGAATCGTGGATCGATTGGGCAAGCTTCCATTCCCTCGCATCCATAAGAGCTTTGCGGATCGTTTCCAATGCCGAGAAACATCCATTGCTAAATAGCTTCTGGTTTCTGGGTATCCATAAAGCCCAGAGGATCCAAGGGGCTAGAATTCCTTTCTCGAGTCCTATAGGGGGTAGAGAGAATTGATTTCTCAATATCGATAACCCGTTGACTAGCTCTGAGACGTTGGAAGAGTCAAACGGGCTCTGGAATGGGGTCAGTCGCCATACTTCTTGGGTGTATTGGCACTTGAAGAGCAAGTGAAGGATGGTTTCGCTTTCATTACATCTGCAACATTTAGGATTGATCTGGGCAACTCGGATTTGCAGTTGTTCTCCCACCGGTAAAGACCCATGTATAGATTTCCACATAAACATCTGGATCTTAGGGGTAGTTTTAACATCCCAGACTTGTCCCTTCCAATCAATCTCAGAGGTAAAATGTCTTGGCTGTTTCTCCTCTTTGTCTTATGCAGCTGCAAAATAACCGAATTTAGTGGAATATTCTCCATCTTTGTTCTTTAGCCATACTCTTCTGTCTTTTGCTCCCAGTAGGCTAGGCTTTATAGCTAGAATGACTGATTTATAATGTGGCAAAATCTGATGAATCTTCTCAATATTCCAGGTTTTGGTGTGACTATCCAACAAGTCATGCACCATAAGGTTTTGGGTTTCCTTAGTTGGAGGCCCATAGGTTGTAATTTGCCATGTGGTGATAACCAAGCATCGTACCAAAGACTGATATCTCTGCCATCACCCACGACCCATCCGAGCTGCTTTAGTAGTAAGTCTCTTCCATTTAGTACACTACTCCATCCATGTGAGGCTGTTTTAGGAGCATAGCAGTTTAGAATGTTGTCTTCTTGGGAGTATTTTCCACATAGAGTCTTTACTATCAGGCTAGTAGGATTGTTTATAATTCTCCAACTTAATTTAGCTAGTAAAGCATCATTAAAGGTGTAGATATCTTTAAACCCTAGTCCTCCATGGTTTTTCGGTTTTGCCATCTTTTCCCATGCTATCCAGTTGATCTTTCTCTTCTCAGCTATAGAGTCCCACCAAAATCTTGTGAGTGCAGACTAGATCCTTTTACATAGGGATTGAGATAGTTTGAAACATATCATTGCATAGGATGGCATTGCTGCTAGAACACTCGTTAACATGACTAGATTTCCAGCTCCATTTAGCCACTTAGAAGACCAACTAGCAGCTCTTTGGGTTATTCTGTTCACAATGGAAGTGAACAAGTCCTTCTTTGATCTTCCAAAGTGTTCAGGTAGCCCTAAGTACTTTCCAGCTCCTCCCTCATTTGGTATCTTTAGGATTCTGTGAACTGTGTCCTTAAGTTGTTGAGGAGTTTGCTTAGAGAAAGATATTGCTGATTTCTGGTAGTTTATAGCTTGTCCTGAGATAACTTCATATTGTGATAGGGTTCTGTTCAGTTCTTGACAACTTCTCTTATTTGTGCTACAGAAAAATATGGTGTCATCGGCAAAAAGGAGGTGGTTTATTCTTGGAGAGGCAGAAGCCACTTTGATGCCAATCATTCTTCCCTTTTTCTGAGTTGTGTGACATAGACGTAAGAGCACTTCTCCACTGATTATAAACAGGTAAGGAGATAAAAGATCACCTTGTCTTATCCCTCTGTTTGGTTTAATGAATCCTCTAGGTGCTCCATTGATTAGAAAGGATAGGGAAACTGTTGATATGCATTGAGTAATCCAGTTGATCCATCTTCTATGAAACCCCATCTTAGCTAGTATTCCTTGAATGAAATCCTATTCTAATCTAGCGTAGGCCTTGCTCATATATGTCTTAACTGCCATCACACACTTTTCTTGAGCCTTAGATGTCTTTAAAAAGTGTAACACCTCATGTGTAATTAAGACGTTATCTGAAATGGCTCTCTTTGGCACAAAAGCAGACTGATTTTCTGAAAGCATTTTAGATATCAGTTTATACAATACATTGCATAGAGCAATAGGTCTATATTGTGACATTTTTGTTGGACTTCTAATCTTTGGAATCAATCTTATATAAGTTTTATTGATTGACTTTGGCAGCTTTCCTTCCTTGAAGAACTCAGTGATATCCTTAATCATCTCTGGGCCCACAATTTCTCAGTTAGATTGGAAGAAGCATGCTGAGAAACCGTCTGGACCAGGGGCCTTATATGGGTGAATATCAAACATTGCCTCCTTTATTTCGTCTGGTGTTGGATCTCTAGTCAACTTGTTGTTCTTCTCAGTGGTAATCACTGGCTTTAGAGCCTTATTCAGCACCTTTCCCTAAGGGAACCAGAGGAATTTTGAGAGGTAAACATCTTTCCAAAATACTCATTTATAACCTGGACTATCTTATCTTCTTCATACACTGCTTCACCTTGCTCATTTTCAATAACTGAGAATTTATTGATAGCAAGTCTTTTTTTTAGTAGAGGCATGAAAGAAGCTTGTATTTATGTCTCCTAGGTTTAGCCAAAGTTGTCTACTTTTTTGTTTCCAGTAGCTTTCCTCTGCTAGATAGGCTTCTTTGAGCTGCTTTTGAATTTCTTATATCTGCACTTCATGGTTGCCTCTATCAGATAAGGCATCATCTAGCTTTTTTTAAGTGCTTTAATTGTAGTTTGACTGTTTCTCTGTTGTACTTTGTTCCAAAATACAATAGCTTGTCTGCACTTATCAATGCGTTGCTTGACCTTTAGCTCACTTGCATCTGCCCATGTTTTGGAGACAATCTCCTTAACTTCACTGTTGTCTTTAACCCTTCTATCATATCTGAAGATTCATGTATGAGTCGTAACTCGCACAATTGAATTTGTAAGGTTGTTGAGAAAATGCGAGACTCCTGAGTGAATCACAATGCACAAAAATGTAAACACTTGCGTTTGCTGTTAAGAGAGCTTTATTCCTTTTGATGTGAAAATTCTGATCCCCTTTCTAGGTGAATACAATGAGTTATTTATAGCTTTTTAGACTAGGGCAAATAATACATTTGGGCCAGGCTTATTAAGCATTTAAATGACTTTTGACCCATATTATTATTAAGCCCATTTTAATTATGGATTTAATAATATTATGGGCTTATCTTGAATTGGACTTCTCCAAGCCCGTTTATGATTTCTTCAAGTCTTTTTGCAGAATCGTTCTTGTCGTTACATCGATCTCTTAGGGGTGAAATCCGACCCCTACAGTTAGCCCCCCAGCTTGGTAGTATCGAGCTAGATGATGCCAAGGTATAAAACTGTTGAAATTTGAGATCGATGCGATGGACCATGAAGCAGCCAAGCGTTGACGTCTTATTAGCGATTTCTGGAAGTTGCAGTAATTCCATGTTAAGTTGATGCTATCGTGTTTTTTGGACATGCTTGCGCTGTTGAAAATGAGGTTAATAGACTAAAAAGACTATTGGGCTCATTTAATTGGACTTTAAAGCCTGTTAGGAAAGTTTCAGGAACTTTTCCTAAAAAACCCTGGGGATTTCAGGCAACCCTTCTGGTATAAATAGACCCCCTAGGCAGTCTATTTTTTTTCACCAAGTAGGCTTTTCTTCAGTAAAAAAGGTAAAAATTTCAGAATCCTTTTCTCAATTTTTTTTTTGTCCTGTAGTGGAAAACTAGGGTTTTGCAGATTTTTTTTTTGTCCTTTTGTGAACTGTCTTCTTCCTCGTCTCCGGTCGTCTGCCACCGCCGGAGGCTCGCCGGAATTGGCAGAACCACCGTAAATCTTCACGCCGTCATCGCAGGAGCTCACCGTGATCTCAATCGTCGCGGTCCTTCCCTGCCGTGATCTGATGCCGTGGAGTTTTAATCGCCGCTGCATACTCGCCGCCGCAGATCAGCCGTTGTCAACGAGATCCAACCACCGTCGGCGATACTGCGGCCAAGTCGTTGTCGTCGAGGGAAACTCACCACCGCGGGAGCTGCAAGTCTGCCACAGATCCACCACAGGAGCTTCAACGCCATCGCCGCCGCGGAGCCTCTCTTCATCGTTGCTGCCGCTCTACATCGCCACTGCCGTCACCGCCTCGACCCGTCACCAGAGGAAGAGGAGCTCGTCGTGGGTCATGGCTGCCACTATCCAGACGGAGGAGGAGCTTCGTCCCGATTACGGCGGCTTGCTCGACAGTCGGATCCTTAGGCGGCGCTCCTGCAGATCGGACAGAGCTACTGCGGGTCATCTCGACGGGGCTGCTGGAGCTGGAGACTTGTGGTGAGGCTTCGTCAGTAATCGGAGCTCTGGAGGACGAAGAACTTCAGATCTGCGGCGAAAATCGCAATTTTGAGCGGAACGCTATTTTGAGAGGCGGCGATTTGCAGCAAAATCACGTCTGGGAAAGCCCTAATTTTCTGTCAACATTCTCTTTGGTCAACGGTCTGGGAAGCCCTAATTCCGGGCTTTCATCGCAGTAACGACACATCTCGGCGCAAATGTCTTTTAGTGATGACGGCGGTTCAGGAGACACAGTCTTCCAGAATGCTCTGGTAGTGTTCGACGATACCGAAGTGGAGACTCCGCATACTACTAAAAGAGACAAGACGCGCAGAGGACCGGAGTCTTCGAAGTCGACTTCGACGTCTTTAACAGACATTCTTGCACTTTGCAATGCTTCTAAAGATGTCGAGTTTTGCACTCCTATCCTAGAAGATCGTGCTGATAATCTTCCTGAAGGTTACTTCACGGTGTATGAAGCTTATTTTCTGATATGTTTTTTGTGGTTTTCGATCCCTCGCGCGATCTCGAATATTTCTGGAAGAATCACCTTGCCATTTCTCAGATAACACCTTGAGGGATGTGATGTTTAGTTGGACTCATGATTCGCAGTTACGAGAATGGTAGTGAGCTTTGAGTGGACCACTTGCTGAATCTCTTGATTGTCAAAAAGTGTGGTCGCAAAGATAAACTTCATTACTCCATTGACGGTAAACCTGATCTTCGCGTCATCAAAGACTTCCCTCCCCTAGAACGCTTTTGGGAGAAAAAGTTCTTCTTTGTGCGAATAAATAGTGACTCAGTCGGAGACAATCCTAAGATTCGAAAGAGATGGGGTCACTGTGGTAGTTGACTTCGTCGCATTTTTGTATTTGTATTTTGCCTTATGCTTATTTTCAGTTTAGCAATAGTCTCTATCTTGCATGTAAGTTAGTCAAGTTCTAACTCTTTTACTTTTTGTTTTGCAGGCTATAACAGCGCTGACAGGTTCCTGATAGATTTATTTGATCTTCGCGCCGATCTCATCACCGAGAAGTGCAGTTGGACGCAAGATTTTACTTTGTGTCGTGTTCGAAAAGCACTCATTAATCATTTTGGAACGCAACTCCTAACTTCTCCACCAGAAATGTTGAACAACGGGAAGAGATTAACCGCACGCGAGAAGAGAGATGCTCAGAATAGAGTGAGCACTACTATGAGGGCCCCGCAAGGAGCTAGATCTATTGATGCGCCTAAGTCGCGTCGTACTGAGCTTGAGCGCAATGTTGCTGTCCCCTCCAATCATCGTCATGACTCGCCACCAAAGCATCGCGATGTTTCGAATGCAAATCGCAAGCGTCCTCGAGATGATGATAGGGAAGTTATCGGTCCAGGAGACTTATTTAGCAGCGGGAGTATGGCAGCGACTAAGATGTCAAAGATTGGGTTTCCAGGGAACGAATTTCTTCCTCCACAAGACATGTCGAGGAGAGACATTTACAGAAAGGTGGCCCTTCATGGCATGACGGTACGTATCTCTGTCAAACTTTACGGCATTATCCATTTTGCTTCACTTCCGTTGACTTATTATCCTTTTGGCAGTTCATTGCTTCGGTCAACGAGCTTACCAAGGGATACGAGACGGATGCCACCTCGCAGAAGCACCATCTTGCTAGTGTTCAGGAACTATGTGATGATCATAAGAAACAAAAACGTCAAGCAGAGGCTTGAGTTGCTACCTTGGTAGCTGCTGTGAAGGAGATTGAGGATCAGCGCTGCAAGATATATGGCACGTTTTCAGAGTCTAAAGCTGAAAGGAGAGGCTTGCAGCAAGAAGTCTCTAGTCTGACCGCTCATCTAGAATATGCAGCCAGGCTTCAAGATGCAGCCGTTTTGAAAGCTGTTGATCGGGCGAAGCACGAGCTGATAACAGAGTACGAGTCGAGGATGGAGCGAGCGAAAGAGAAGCTTAAAGTGCTCAACGACTAACCCTGGACTGATATGTTAGATTTTATCCAAGTTTAGAGCAACATTGAGTTTTTGGGGCTGCTTCAGAGTGACAAGGCGCCCGATCTTAGTGAGGAGCTTGTTGAACTTAGAAAACAAGAAGAAGGCTTATCGCAGGTAGAGGAGACTTTTGGGAAGCATATGTGCGAACTTGAGGAGATCCTTAAGACTCCAAGATCTGATGGAGGGGCTCATGTTGCAGCAGATCCTATTCGCCAGGTGATTCAACCGGCTTCGAGTTCTTCTAGTTCGTCTGGTGATGAGGATTCGTTAGATTCTGAGACCAAGGTTAAAAGAGCTCAAGTTGAGGAGACCGTTATTGGATCTTGAGGCGATTTTGCCTTAGTTTACTTTTGGTTTTTTGCTTTTTGTGTTTTTCTTCAGTTTGGGTGGTGTTTGCCCTTTTCGCACTTCGCTTTGCTTTGTTCTGAACCTTGATTTATTCGTAATGATATGATACACATTTTTACTTCTCGCCACAGTTTGCAGAAATGTTGTTTATAACTTTCCTGATCCAGCAATAAGCTTTTTTTTATGTTAAAGCCAACGTTTTGTACTGAGAGAATTTGGATGAACACTCGGGTTTACGGGTGCATTTTCTACTAATGCTTCCGCTCCACTTAAGCGAACATTCTCTAGTGAGCTGACCAACGCTTTGTAAGTTGGGTTTCTGAAATGATCGTTTGGGTTCACAGACACGTTTTCCTCTAACGCATTCATTCCTATAACGAACGTTATGTATTTGTAAAGCGCGCTGTGCGATCCTGCTAAGGATGTAAAAGTCAGATCTGAAGTGCTTAAAGTAAACCGTCGTTGTGGCCAACAGCGAGGTGTTATGTCTGTTTCTGATAAGACTTACGGCATCCGCGGAGGATGTAAACAAAGATTGTTTGTGAAGAAGTCTGTTTCTGTTAAGACTGTGTTATAAGCAAAACTGTTTAGTTAAGTTTGTTTTATTTGATTTTTTCTTACAGAAAAAACCAAATGAGAGAGGTGAGAGTATACGAGTATACGTATCCCACTCCCCCCCCCCCCTTTAAGGAGAGGGGACAGCTGAACCCATCTGAAGACGAGCTGCCTACGTAGTTCAAGTGAAATACTTAGTGATAGTACTTCTTCAGGTGAGTCGCATTCCAAGACCTCAAGATTGGAGTGCCTTCCATGGTGGCAATTTTGTAGACTCCTGGTCTAACTACCTTAATAACTCTATAAGGCCCTTCCCAGGTGGCGCCGAGTTTACCAGCGTTGCGCTCTGCCGTGTTCTGGAAGACTTCTCGTAGCACCAAGTCGCCTTCGTAAAAAAGCTGGATTCGCACCTTAGAGTTATAATATTTGATCATTGTCTTTGATCATTGTCGCCGAATAGTACCCGTGGTGCTTGATCTTTAGTGCCAGTGCTCGTCCTCCAGAATGATTACCGCAAGAGCCGCTGTGAACTTCCTCCATGATTTTGCGAGCTTCTTTTCCTTCAACGCAAATTAATAGCGGACTGGACAAGCTCCACTTGAATACGTTGCCATCTAATAGAATGTATCTGGCTGCGTGGGCTCTCAGCTTACGAGCCGCCCATTTATCGGTGGGTTTTATGCCATCTTCAACGTATCTGCGAATGTTCTCAAGCCAGCGTGTATCGCAACCATATTCTGATTCAGGTGAATCTTCTTCCATTGCAATTGCTTCATTTGCCTCGGAGGGGTTAGCGTTGGCATCGACTTTGTCTGGAGGGGAGTGGGAATCTTCATCCATGGCAACCACCTCCTGGTCGATTTGAGGCGTAGTTAAAGGACCGCTGGGTCCAACTACATTAGGGTCGACTAAGTCATTTTCTATGTCCACCTCATAATCCGGCTCTCGTCGCCCGTCAAGTAGAGGCTCGCTTTCTTCGACTTCGCTTATCCGAGTACTATCTGCTTCTTCCTGGACTTCTGTGTTAGCGACAGTTTTTCAGAAGCCGTTGCAGTGGTTTTCTCCTTGGCTTTCTTGGCTGCTTGAGATTGAGTCAAGATGTTAACCACTTCTGGAATATGGATACTTGGATGCTCTATAAACTCCAGTGGGATGATTCGCATTAATTCAGGGTCGGAGGTTGAAGCGAGGACTGCGAGGGCATCAGCAAGGGTGTTATCGCCTCTAGGAATCCGAGTAAGTGTGAATTCTGTAAACAGCACGGCTAACTCCTGGACAACTTTAAGGTATGCTTCAATGCGTTCATCCTTTGTAGCGTATTCTCTGCTGAACTGGTTTGCAACCAGCTGGGAATCGCAAAATGCGTGAACGTGGTCGAGTTTAAGTGCGTGCACAAGTCTTATGTCGGCTATAAGGGCTTTATACTCTGCTTCGTTGTTAGATGCTCGAAAGCCTAGGCGGAATCACTGCTTTAGTATTTCGCCGGCAGGTGATGTTAAGCGAATCCCGACTCCCGAACCAGTTTTAGATGATGACGCATCGACATGAAGTTGCTAGACTAGGTTCAGACTCTCTTTAGCGACTGCCTCTTCCGAAAGCTCGATTAGAAAATCAGCTAGAACTTGTGATTTTGCGCATGTTCGCCCGCGGTATTCGATGTCATACTCACTTAATTTGATCGCCCACTTAGGCAATCGTCTTGACTGACTAAGGCTGTGCAAGACAGAGCGGAGAGGGAATGTGCTATCTAAAGTGGAAGGCATAAGTAACAAGAATGCGCTCAAGGCGCTCAAGAAGTCACTACGGCACGACTTTGAATTTTGGAAAGAGATGATCTTGAACAAACCCTTGATAATTCAAGATGCTTTGCATCGATCAACTGACTTTGCAACAGTCGAGGACGAGAAGAGCATTTTTGCCCAAGCTCAAGGGACAACAAAGCCTACGCCTCACCCTCTACCTACTCAGAGTCAGCCACAAGCTAAGAAGAGTAACCAAGGATCAGGATTCGTGCATCAAGCTGAGGACCACGATTGAATGTGACTGAAAGCATGGTGTTAGTTTTCTTGCAGACATGATGACTGACAAGGCCGGCTTCTCCATTTGTGGATATCTTATCTTGGCGTCGGTTAGAGATTTGTTGACATAAAAGATTGGCTTCTGCTCGCCTCTCTCTTCGCGAATTAGCACTCCACTGACTGCAGTATCTGAAACTCCGGTGTAGAGAAACAAAGGTTCTCGTTCTACTTGCTTTGCGAGCACTGGCGGACTTGCTAAGTATGCTTTCAGCTGTTGGAATGCCTCTTCACACTTCTTTGTCCATTCGAACATTTTGTTCCCGCGAAGAGTGTTGTAGAAGGATAGGCACTTATCTGTGGACCACGAAATTATCCGATTTAACGCAGCTACTCGTCCAGTGAGCTGCTGCACATCCCTTTGCGTTTTCGGTGAAGTCATCTGGATCAGGGCGTCGATCTGTTTTGGGTTTGCTTCAATGCCTCGGTGAGTCACTAAGTAGCCTAGGAATTCACCGGATGTGACTACAAATCTGCACTTTGTCGGATTTAGCTTAATGTTGTGCAAATTCAGTTGCTTGAAACATTCTTCCATATGTGCTACGTGATCCTTTTCTTTTAGCTACTTGACAAGCATGTCGTCAATGTAAACTTCCATGGTGTTCCCGAGTTGTTCTGCGAACATCTTGTTTAAAAGTCTTTGGTACGTCGCTCCAGCGTTTTTGAGGCCGAAAGGCATTACTTTGTAGCAGTAGATCCCGCGATCTGTGATGAATGCCGTTTTCTCTCGGTCTTCTGGGTGCATCATGATCTGATTATACCCGGAGAAAGCGTCCATAAATATCAGCAACTTGTTACCTGTTGTAGCTTCCACCAATCGGTCTATGTGGGGGAGTAGAAAACTGTCTTTCGGACAAGCTTTGTTGAGGTCTGTAAAGTCTACGCATACTCTCTACTTCCCATTCTTCTTCTTTACAATGATGGGATTAGCTAGCCAGTCGGGATACTTTACCTCAGTGATTAATCCGGCTCGTAGGAGCCTCTCTACCTCGTCGTTTACTGCCTTTGCTTTCTCTAACGTGAGTTTACGTCTCTTCTACTTAACGAGTTTGAAAATTGGGTCGACATTCAACTCATGGCAGGTCACGTTGATATCGATTCCTGGCATATCTTCTGCCGCCCATGCAAAAGTGTTGATGTTCTTCTTCAGAAGTGAGACAAGGTCGTCCTTGATCTTTTCGTCAAGTTTAGCGCCAATTTCTACGCATCTTTCTGGATGAACGTCGCCTATGCAGACTGAGATAACGGGATTGCAGGCGGGTTGGGTTTCTTCTAGGCGATCCTCGTTGAGCTGTAGTTGCTATAAAAGTTTAGAGAGCTCTTTAACTGGCTCTCGATCCGTCTTCATCTTCTTAGGCTGTGTCTTAGCACTAGGTTCATTGACCGGATTACAGAGCTTGTGTTCAACGAGGAAACAATTCCAAGACTCTCTTTGATATCCCTATATAGTCTTCACCCCACTTGGGGTTGGGAACTTGAGACACAGGTGATAGGTAGATGGCACAGCGCGCATTGAGTTGATCCAGGAAGTGCCTAAGATCGCGTTGTAGATGGCAGGGTGATCCGCAACTTAAAATTCTATAATTTCTGTAATTCCACCAGCTTCGACGGGAAGTTTTATGGTCCCATTGTTAAAGTTGTTTCAGAGAAACCAGTAACAGGCCTCGGTCCTCCTTCTAGAGTAGAGAGGTCAACATCCATCCTCAGGAGAGTTTCGCGAAAAATGACGTCCAACGAGCTTCCTGTATCGATGAGGATGTGCGACATGTTGCAGTCGTTTACGACGAGCTTGAGTACCAGGGGGTCATTGTGTGGGCGGTCAATACCTGCTGTCTCTGCTTCTTCGAAAGAGATTACGTCGTTTGGTAACTTAGATGACTCTGATAGATTCTTGCTGACTTCAGCTCTCCGCTGGTAGGCTTTGATAGAAGCTGCAATATCCGAGCAATAGCGAGATCCTTCCATGATCATTAGTACATCTCGACGAGCTCCGCCTCCTGCTGGCTCGTCATTTCTCCTTCTTGGTGCAGGTTGCTCACCTTGCGCAGGTTGCTGCTCGTTGGATTCCATCTCGAAGTCCTTGATTTTGATGTTGCCTATAAGCTTCCCAGTGGCTAGCGCAGCAGCAAGTTTTAAACCAAGGACGCGATACTTTGCCGTCGAATGACTAAAGGATTTATGGTGCTCACAGTATGCCTCTTCGTCGAATCTGCTCTGCTCTCGCGTCCATGTGTTTGACCAGCTACCGCGGCCTCGACCACGGCCGCAACCTCAGCCTTTTCCTCCGCTGTAACCTTGGGCTTCTACTTGGTAATTGTGGGCGCCCTTGGATTCGTGATGCACGAATCCTGATCCTTGGTTACTCTTCTTAGCTTGTGGCTGACTCTGAGTAGGTGGAGGGTGAAGCGTAGGCTTTGTTTTCCCTTGAGCTTGGGCGAAAATGCTCTTCTCGTCCTCGACTGTTGCAAAGTCAGTTGATCAATGCAAAGCGTCTTGAATTGTCAAGGGTTTGTTCAAGATCATCTCTTTCCAAAATTCAAAGTCGTGTCGTAGTGACTTCTTGAGCGCCTCGAGCGCTTCTTGTTACTTATGCCTTCCACTTTAGATAGCACCGTCTTGAAGCGCTCCATGAAGTTCTTTAATATTTTATTCTGTCCTTGTTGCAGATTCCAGAGATTAGCGTCCGACGTTTCAGGTTCAATGAAGATGGCGTAGTGCTTCAGGAATGCTGCAGACAACTGCTTGAAGTTATCAATGGAGTTCCTTTCCAGCCTTGAAAACCATTGAAGTGCTGCTCCCTTAAAGTGCTCCACGAAGAGAAGACAGCGCCCAGCATCTTCTTCGCCTTCCCTGAAGTTAGCTCGTCCCAGAGCAATTGTGAATGCCGTCAAGTGTTCCAATGGATCCGTTTTGCCTTCGTAGAAAGGCACTTTGAGTCGTCCTGGATCGGAGAATTTGATTTGCCTGATATAATTTGTGAATGGGGTGTTCTGGACCTCCGCGAGTACTCGATCAAGGTCAGGTGCTTTGCTGACTGTTTTGTGCAGCTCGGACCGAACGTCCCTCATTTCGAAAGCCGCTCGTTCTATGCTACGTCGCATCTCATCCAGCTCAGCCTTCTGAGCTTGGAAAATTGCATGTCGATCTTCTTCGAACTCGGACTGCTCTGACCAGGTTATGTCGTCTTCTTCGTCGTCGAAGCCTTGCTCTTGCTCTGCGTTGGCGTTGCTTCGCTCAGCATTTGTTGTCGCTCTTCCAGTACCGATGTTCCTTGTGTTACGTTCAGCTCTCAGATTCTCCGAATTATTTGTCACGGTTGCTGTGACATTCGGCCGCTCAGTTTCAGTTTGGGCAGTCACGCCTTGCTCGCGTTGCGGGGTTGGCGGAGGAAGAGGTTGACGTTGCCCTCTTGGTGGCCTGATTGGAGTTACAAAATCCATAGACGTCAGAATTATGCGTGCCGCGGGTTGTCTGAACATACCTGGTCTTCTGTTGCCGACCCAGTTCGCTGTTGCGAGAACGTGTAGTTCTTGATTGGTCTTTTCTTGCTCCTCTGTCTTCTTGAGTAGTGTTTCTAGCATCGTCTTCATACCAGTGAGGAACTCAGACGTCACTGTTGTGGCTGCTGTTGCTGGAGTGTCAGGAACAATCAGTGTGTTGTTTGTCGTTTCCCCAGTTCCAGTGTTGTCGTCTCTCGATCCGTCGCTGGTGTTGTTGTGATTATATTTACTGGCGATGCGTTTCTCTTCAGCGATGCGTTGCTCCTCGGCAGTGAGTTGTTGACTGTCGTCTCTGGGCATCTTTGCTTGCGTAGTTTGCACTGTGATATTCTTGTGTAAGAATGTCTTGCTGTTCCCCTTAGTCGGCGCCAAATTATAGGAGTCGTAACTCGCACAATTGAATTTGTAAGGTTGTTGAGGAAATGCGAGACTCCTGAGTGAATCACAATGCAGAAAAATGTAAACACTTGCGTTTCCTGTTAAGAGAGCTTTATTCCTTTTGATGCGAAAATTCTGATCCCCTTTCTAGGTGAATACAATGAGCTATTTATAGCTTTTTAGACTAGGGCTAATATTACATTTGGGCCAGGCCCATTAAGCATTTAAATGACTTTTGACCCATATTATTATTAAGCCCATTTTAATTATGGACTTAATAATATTATGGGCTTATCTTGAATTGGGCTTCTCCAAGCCCGTTTATGATTTCTTCAAATCTTTTTGCAGAATCGTTCTCGTCGTTACATCGATCTCTTAGGGGTGAAATCTGACCCCTACAATTCCTCTTCTCTTCTTTATCCTAGACTCAAAGTAGGATATGATGGGTCTATGATCTGAACCCTCAAATCTCAAATATTCATAAGTAGCTGTAGGAAATAATTCTGCCCATGCACTGTTTGCTACAACTCTATCTAATCTGCATCTCACTTTGTGACCTTTGCAGTTACCTCTCCAAGACAAACTACATCCCGTGTGACTCAGATCATAGAGGTCACCTTCTGAGAAGAAAGTCCTGAAGTCTACAAAAATGTATTATGCTCTTTCTGGTCCTCCTTCCTTCTCATTATTATCCACGATATCATTAAAGTCCCCTGACAGGAACCAAGGGCTATCTCTGATTCCAGCTAAATCAGAAAGGTAATTCCAATCTCTATTTCTCAATTTCTTATCAGGATTTCCATAGAATAAAGTATAGTAGAAAACTTTCCTTCATATGTGATTTTTGTATCCATAAATTTATAGCATGACTCTATTACTTCCATCTTGATATCTTGTTTCTTAAGTAGTGCCAGGCCCCCACCTCCATGACCATGTGGGGAAACTAATTTATAGTTACAGTAGTTTATCTCCTGAATCTTACTATGCACTGTTTCATCTAGGTTTTTTTTGTCTTTGAGAGGTAGATAATGTCTGGATCTGCTCTCTTTTTTATCTCCTTAAGACGATGAACAGTCTCAGGATTCCCTAACCCTTGACAGTTCCAACATATAATTTTTAAGGAAGAGGAGAAGATGGATTCTGAAAATTCAGCTTCGCCTTGAAAGTTCTTAGAGTACCTAGTGAATTAGGTCCAACCACTTTAGGGGGTTTATGAATGTTTAGAAGAGCCTGAAAACCATTTGATTCAACTTTGATTTGTGTATTTCCTATCTTAGCTCTCCTGCTGATTAGTTGGATCTGTCTTTTCTTAGGTGAAGGCTTTATAGCAGGAACCTTTCTCTTCCTTATTCCTCCAGTCTCCTTACCAGTATTAGATTTCCCAGGAGGTATGCCTTTCCTCTTCTTTGATGGTAGCTCAGGTTGAGATTGAGTCATATTTCCAATGATGTTGTCAGGGTCTTCATTAACTGGTCCTAGCCTTTGGCTTGCAGGGGTTTTTTCCTGGCTTAGAGGGGATTCCAGAGATTTTCCTCCTGAGCTTATCACAATATGAGCTTTAACTTCCTCAAATTGACCTTGCTCCTGAGCTAGTCTAGTTCTTTCTCTCCTGGCTGCACTTTCTGTGGGGGCTGTACAGTTAGAATACTAGATCATTACATCTCTTACTTCCCCCATGGCCACTTGGAATGCTTCCACATGTCTAGTTTCTTTCTGTCCTAGATGTTCATTTATATTCTCTCTCTCTCTAGTTGAGGTCTGCGTGGTCTTGAGGATTCTGATCTCTCTGAGGATGACAACAGGGCTCTTGGGAGAGGTCTTCTCCTCTTTTCCACCCAAATGGGTTTATTTTTCTCTACATATTCTTTCCTCAGTTTAGGTTGGACAGATCCTCTGAGGGAGTTAGAAGAATGTGCTCTTGAAGGGTGAGAGTATCTATCTGATTCTCATGAGGTATGGCTCATTCTTCTTCTTTTATGGCTTTCCACCTCTGGTTCTCTGGGAAGATAGTTTCTAGAGTAGTGTTCTCTTAAATTTTGAGCATATTCATATCTAGACAGGCTCCTTTGATCAGATTTCTCTGAAAATCTTCCTCTGCTCTGGCCTGAATCTCCTTCATAATGTCTTGTTCTAGTAGGTTCCTTTGAGACTCGCCGAGTTTGCTATATATCCTTAATAGAGGTTTCAGGACAATCTTTAATATCATGGCATAGAGAGAAGCATATGTAGTAGTGTTTCTCTAGCTTCTCATAGAGCATGTATGCTGTAACTTCACCCCCAGAGGCAAAGTCCAGTATAGATGACATTATCAATGGTTTTAAACCATCAATTTCTACCCTCATTCTTGCTGTTGTGATAGTAATCTCAGACTTTTCATATTTTCTGATATTTTCAGCAATACTCATTAGCATTGCAGTAGACCATTTATTGCTTCGGACTCCTTGGATCTGGATCCAGAAAGGAATTTTATAAGGAAAGGAGCTTGCTACCGTTGGCTCTTATCTCTCTATGATGACCATCCAATGTGCAAAATGGTAAGGCCTATTATCCAGCACCTTTTGCAAGTCTTCTTCATTCGCAAATTAATACTGGAATTTCCCTTGCCCTAGGTCAGCACCAATTGGACGGGAAGAGACTTTCCAGTGGTCAGCTAGGAATGGGAGGATAACCCACATCTTCTGGATCTTGGGGTTAGTAATTCTCCCAACTAGCATGAGTTCATGATTATGGATCAGCTGCTCATGAGTGAGATCCAGGATTTTAACCCTAACAGCTCTTGGAGGTTCTTCAGGTATAACCTTATCTTTACCATTATCTTCTCTTGAGAATCTTGGATTCATTTCTTTAGTTTCTCGCTTCTCAAGATAGTAATTTCAGTCGAATTCGTTGAGTGGATGAGTCTAGATTCTAGAGTTTCTACTTATGTTTCCTTGTTTGCAGAGTCAAACCAGAAAAAACCACCAGTGAATTTGTAGGGAAGAGCTTCTTCTATAAATAATCTTGTGTTCTTTGCTTCAGATTTTCGCCGGTAGTAGGTGTTTTCCGATCTCAAAGATGTATTTCCGTCCAGATCTTCAAAGATTTTCCAAAAGCAGAGACTACTTTTGGTAGGTGAAAAGAGAGTTTTTGAAACACTTACCAGATGGGGTAACTTAGAATAGCGGTCACTAGCCGTTACCTTCGTTGTCTCCTGCTTAATGACCATCCTTGGGCTCGGGTCTGGGAGAAATTTTTTAAAATCTTGTGCTATTCAATACTCAAAGTAGTGTGATCTAGAAAAAGGAAAAGATTCAAAGAATGGGAAAATAAAATAAAAAGCTAAAACGTAATAAGAAGTAAGTACACGCTGAATCAGATCACCCGGGGTAGAGAAAGATTCGTCCTCAAATTTTCAACCTCGTTATTTGCAATGTATGGACAAAGATGCTTCACATTGAAAACATCAAACGAACGTATATCCGGCGGAAGACGAACACGATAAGCATTGGCGTTGATTTTCTCTAGAACTTCTAAGGGCCCAATCTTACGTGCTTCAAGTTTGTTATACGCTAGGAAAACGGTCCTTGGTTAAGACTACCATACGATTTCACCAACTTGAAACTGGATATCACGACGATGTCGATAGTAGTTATCTTGTACTTGGCCGAAGATGATTGGAGATTGTCATGTACTTGAGCATGTATATGTGATGTCTGGGGCAACCCTAAGAGCTAAAGGACCACGAGGAACAATGTCGTAGACGACGTGAAAAGGGCTAAAATTGTACTACGATTCACAGCATGGTTATGCAAACTCGGTTTTGCACAAAATGGTATCCCATGACTTAGTATTATCACCCACTAAACAACGCAACATATCACTCAATGAGCGATTTGTGACCTCCGTTTGACATCAAATTGTGGATGATAAGCGGAGTTCATATCAAGACTTGTACGGAGTAGTTTCCACAATGACCGCCAAAAGTGACTTAGAAACCTCGAATCCCAATCAGAAACCATGGATAATGGAAGGTCATGAATGCGATATATATCACAGAAAAATAATTGAGCGACTTACAAAGCATATGTGGTCTTCTTGCATGGAACAAAATGCGCCATTTTTCAAAATCGATCGACAATAACAAAGATAAAATCATTATCTGGTTGAGTTCGCTGTAAACCAAAAACAAAATCCATGCTAATGTCGGTCCACGGTTGTGTAGGGATGGGAAGAAATTTGTCTTTGTTAATGATTCCACTAATAAGTCTCAATCCTAATTGATTAGAGGGTCCATGACTCATTTCGTGTGAATAAAATAACAGTTATCTACACAAACAAATAAATCACAATGGAAAACTATCAAAATTGAAGAAAAAGAAAAGAAGAATGCATAAAAAACTCTCTCTCTCAGTTCGCCCTATCGCTCCTTCTTCCCAAGGAGCCGTCGCCGCAAGTCCGAGACAAGATGAATAGCCTCCGCCAAAGCTCCTCCGACCAAGCCTTCATCTCCTCTTGAAGCACCGCATCTCTTTTCACGGCCGTAGTTCCTTTCGAATTTCCGATGGAATACTGTTATCTTTATCTCTCGTGTCTTCATGGCTCCTAAATCTGTTCAAATGGTCGTGTTTCCAAACCTCTCGATGCGAATTTCCTTTAATTTGACTGCGTTTTCCTCTCATCTACGAAGGATAATATTCCCGGCACCAACGGAGCCTCCAGTTCCGGCCTGGAGAAAACTCGTCACCTTCAATATATGCTCAAATGTCAGTTCCGCCGGTCTTGATTCCAGTGAGATATCAGAAGTTCAAGCTTCTTCTATGGTCGCCTCCTCCGAGCTCCACTATCCATGTGACTTGGCAAAGCTTCGGCTTCGACGTGCTCTCTTCCGGAAACTTTCCCGATGATGTTCTTATATTGGGTTTGGACAAATGCAAGTTATTAGGTAAACTCTTTAAAGAGAGACTTTCCTCCTTCATGGAGAGACTCATTTAGTCCTTTAACGAAAGAAAGACATTCCTCCTTCATGGTGAGATCTCATTCCTCCTTCATGGAGAGATTTCTTTCTTATGTTACAGAGACATACAAGTCACAAATTCGCTTCTTTATAGAGCGTTTCTTACAAAGCTCTGCCATGGTGTTAACCGTGCAAGCTACAATTGACCACCTTTTGGTTTTGGGAATCAAGAAGGTTGTCTTCTCAGTTTCGACAAAGACTTCAAACCGGGACTTGTGCTCGGTTTTGCGGAGTCGTGTCTCCTTACTTATCTCAAAGGCTCCTACAATTGATTGTAATTCCTTTGTTCTATCCTAGTTTTATCTAGTTTATGTTTTACCAATGTTGTTATTTTTTTCTTTATAAACTCAGCCTTGATGGTTAGTAACAACTTCTCCTTTATGGAGTGTATTCTTGTTTGAGTTATAAAATCCGATTGTTAAACAAACAAAAAAATAACTGCTATCTTAGTACAAATAATTATGAGTCAGGTAACAACAGTAAAATGGAAACTATGACATGCAAGCACCTGCTCTAGTAAAGAGCAGTTTGAATAAAATCATTACTCGTGTAGGTGAGATGTCAGGTAATAAGATTTTGTTATTGAAAATGCATAATGGGTCCGATTGGTAACCTAATCTTTTTTACGAGCTAGAGCGGTAAGCTGTACAACATAGTGCAAAACTGTATAGATAAAGCTGTAATAGTATTGGTAAAGCTTTTGGTATCCCTTTGGTGATTGGTACAATTTAAAGCGGTACAAATTATAAAGAGACGGTACGTTATAAAGATGGTTACCGATCTGAGCCAATATGGTGATTGGATTTGTTTGTTATTTTTTGTTTTTTTTATCTAACAACGGTCTTTATTAAATAAATTAAAGGGATAACTTAACTACCAACATTTTTATTTATTTGGTTCAACTTAATTATTTTTTATTTAAATTATCCAAAAATACATGGAACAAAATAACAAAAAATTGTAATAATTCAAATAATAACCTAAATTGGTTATTTTTATAAAATTTATCCACAATATCCTAATTGATAAATAAATAAAAAACCATAAAAAGACCTATATTACATGAACATACCGACTATAACTCTAAATATCTTTAAGTAATTTGTAGAAAATTGGTTCGGATAATTTGTGTTAGAATCGGTTTGATTTTTTGGTTTTTGGATTTTAGCCCACCCTAGTTTCAGTTTCGTTTGAAAGGTGATAATTACTCATTTTCTCATTTTCTCCGTGTTCTGAATGTTGTTTAAAAGGTGATACTTACAAACGTAGCAAAAAGGAGTAAGCTTAGAATTACGACCTTAATAAAAGAGAAAGTTAAAAGAGTAGAGCATGTGATCCAAATTCCGCAAATATTTGTTTCCATGACAAACACAAATCATAGAGATGGCAAATTACTACTAGTTACTTAGCTTGCAAATCCCTCCAAAAGCTTACTTTGTTTTCGACTTCTTGGATGATCTGCGGCTTTCAACTTTTCTTTGTGCAGCTTCGAATTCTTCTTCATTTGGCTCTGAGTCATCATCATTGCTACCATACTTAGAGACAAGTGACGAAAACATTGTATCGAACTTCTCTTTCCTCGCATCTCTCCTCTGTGAAATTACAGCGTAAAGATCTTTCTCCGCACCTTTTGCTGGTCTACAAGTAGGGAAATTTCGAAACAAAGTTAAAACCCAAGAAAGGAAATTATTAGAGACAAAGGTAAGCTTACTTCCGTCTCATCTTCTTCGGAGGACTTGTGGGAGGTTCTATTTCTGAGATTTCCTTTGCCCATTTCTTGTAAGCTTTCGTTGATTTCACTTCTCCTGAAAGCACACAAACAAAATCAAAACTCAAATGCGTTTTGTAAACATCATTACTGTAATGTAAGAGAGGAGCCTACCCGCTCCAATAGCCTCATCGATAATATCTTTGAAACGGTGTGAATCAAGCTTTGGGTTAGAGCAAAGCATCGAGCAGAATAGCCTGAAAGAAATAATATAGAACCAGTAATGTATATATATATATAAGTTCAACTACACAAACTTAACAAGGTCATGATGATAAATATACCTGCTCATTTTACCCTTAAACTTGGTATACAGCTCAATCAAATCTTTCTTCTCGGATTCAGAACCCCGGTAGTTCGCCTCAAACTCATCGATATCTTCCTCGGTGACCTATACAACACAAGAATCAGGAAACAGTAAAGTCGAAAAAGGAACCAAATGTGAATGGTGTTTAAATTTGATACCTTTTTGTACATGGCCTTAAAGAAGTCCCTCAAGTTATTAACCACGTCTCCCGAAAGAACCTAATGAGATTTGAAAGAACTTATTCCAATCTACAAAATGACTTGCAAAATCTACAAAATTTACTTACATCATCATCAACAGAGCCAGTTTGATCATAGACGGCTCTTTTCTCTTCATCACCGAGAATCGATATCACCTTTTGCAGCTGCTGAAATTTCTCTTTAGCTTCATCGTCGTCTTTATTTTTATCGGGATGAAGCCTTAGTGCTAACTTATGGTATGCTTTCCTTATCACTTGTGGAGATGCTGTTGATTCGACACCAAGAACCTTCAAGGAAAGACGAATTGCTTGAATTCTTCTCTAATCATACAATTATTAATCACAAACAAGAATTGCAACAACTAGTGTGCAAATGCAAACATTGGATCATAAAACAAGTAATAGAATTTCGGTAATTCCAATAACCAAAACAATCCAAAATAAAATCGATTCCGAAACACTAAGTATAAGAAAGTACGGCCTCTAATAAACCCTAATTTTGGGGGAAAACGAGAACCCCTGATTAAACCCTAATTGCGTGAAAATCTGAAGAGAATTGAGAGAGGTAGGTACCTGGTAGAGAGTTTTGTCGCTAGATCTCGCATCGTTCTCCATTTCAACCTTTGTCGATTCCACTACTTTTTTTTTTTTTTTTTTTTGGACAAAACGATTCCACTACTCTTTCGGCGATTAAGAGGAGAAGCGTTTCGAGTTATTTATGCGATTTATGGCGCCAATTATTTCCTCACCTTTTCGTGTTGCCGCCTCTTATTTTCACTTTCTAAAATTTCTTATCCACTCAAGTAAATTGAAAAGTTAGGTGATTAATTACTGTAATATGATAACTATTCATGTTAGGTTTTCACTCTTTCGAATTTGGTCCATTAGAGTATAAAAAGTCCAATCTATTTTAGGGTTTCGTTAGAGTTTGGCCCATAAGTAAGAATAAGAATCTAAAATGATTTTTAATTTGAATTGAACATCTGAACAATAAATATGAAATGGCCTACTGCTAATTGACTCACTACTTTTTAACTTTTCACCAGGATTCGATCTACGCCAAGGTCAATGTAATTAATCATTTTACTATTAAATGCACAGTTGTTTTAGTAATAGAAGATTAGGTGTTTTAATTTTATTGGTCTATTTTTAAATAATTGATGACTTGGAATGGTGACATGAAATGATCAAAAAGATGACATGACTTTAAAGTGCTTTAAAACTATTTTAATCATTTGTTTAACTTCAAAAACTATTTTCATTTGTTTAATCATTTTCCTTAAACAAATTCAAAAAATTTCACTTAACGCTTCTTTGGAACCAAAAAAAAAAAAATTCTTTATTAATTTAAATGCTAATGAACAAGTAAAATAAAAATAATTATTTCGGATATGTATTTATATAAAAATTCAATTTTAATCACTAAAAATTCGGAAAGATACTCTCAACAATATATCATTTCCTGTTTTAAATTTCAATTAATATCATTTCCATTAAAAAAAATCAATCTCTGTGCACAAAATATGTCAAGATTAGTTATAAATTCAAAAACATTTTCTGTTTCGGAAACAAATATTAATAAGATTTTTTTTTTAACATACAAGATTTTGTTATTATGTATTCTCTAATTGATAATGAAAGAAGAAACAAATATCCTATGTACATTCTACAAAGAGTCTACTCATAATTCTCAAAACATAATTTGAGTCTTATTCTTTTGATTATTGGTTTTTGTTTTGATTAGATTGTCAAATCTTAGTCCACTATATATTTCTTCTTAATCTTTATTAAGTTTTTCCTTTTTGTTTTTCTTGTGTTGTTTAGGCTAAGTCATCTCTTTTGAGCACATTTAAGCAAGTGATAGATCAAACTGAATATCTAAAGAATGTAAGTTTCTACGTAAGCTTTGTCTTCATATATTTTTTCCATTATGTGTATATCATCCTTCTGACCAACTCATGAAACAAATGCAGCATTATATAATCTTTAGGGTACGTGAAGAAAACTTGTACCATTAGTTCCATAACAGTGAGCATCTCACTTGTAGCAATTAACCTTAAAAGTTAAAACCAATCATCTAAATTGACAAATTAGGTTTATAATTAGAGATCCTACCATCAAACCATTATATCCTTAATTTAAACTTGATCGTTTTTTAATTTTTTTTCTTCATCACATGTTTTATAATGATGTTATTTGTTGATGTAATTAATAGCTAGGAAGATGATAGAACTCGAGAAGTTCTGCCAATCTAAATCTCAAAAATTGAAATATAAGAGTGCACCTACCAGAACTTTATAGACAACGAGTTTGAGGTCTTGCAGGTTAAATTAAAAGTTAATATTTTAAACATTGGTTACCTTTGGTAGTTATCTAATTTATATATTAGTTTACGTAAATTATTTGATTAAACCAAAACAAACTTGAAGCACAAATATATCAAGTCATAATCAAACCAGAAAAAAAAATGGAGCAATGTGGTGTGTGTTTTGTATGAAAAAATGTATTCTTTTTTTTTTTTGCTAAACGAAAAAATGTATTCTTATTTATATGTCAGTACTTTGCATTTTCAACTGGTACAAATATGCGTTTTGTATCTCCTTTTATAAACGATGCAAACATATCTCATAAACTTACTTATAACTCATATTACTATTTGAATATAAACTACATAAATAGAAAATAGGTATTACCTAACAAAAACTGAATTTAAAATCATAACTTCAACTATCAAATCATAAAACAACCGACACATTTCTATAAATCTATGTAATTTAATATGTATGTTTTTAAATACATTATAACCCGCACATGGTGCGGGAAATCACCTAGTTAAATTTAAATCTTAAACGAAACAGCGTTGTTTTGGGTTATTTTTTGTTTTTTTCCAAAAAAATAATAATTCAATATGTAAGTATACAACAATAAAGTGTTGACAAATTAAGTAGATAGCAATACATTTCAAACAACTCCGATTTACTCTTTGCGATTATGTGGCAAATGACCATTCTCCCATTTCTTCACTTTCCTTACATATACAAACACAAATATAATTGGGCATCACTGGTAAAGATTGTGACAGTAGACTTTTGACTTTAGAATTTGAACTACAGAAAAATGGATATTTTGATTAAAAAAAAAATATGGATATAAAAACTTTGACTGTTATTTTTAAATATTAGCAAAGTTTGATTTGTAATACAAGCTGTAGAAACTGTTACTATAACTTATGACTTTAAAAATTATAATATTATATTAAAATATAAATAAAGACAAAATAGTTAAGATTATTTTGTTACAAATTTAAATTAAAAAGGAACAAAAGAATATATAATCCAAAAAGATATGAAAAATATAAAAACTGAAAAAGAAATTAAAAAATAAATATCAAACATAAATAAACTTCATCTATATTCATTATTTTATGTTTAGGTAATAACTATAAATTGCATTAACAAGTGAAATAAACTGATTAAATTTGACCCATTATTGGATCTTTTGAATTATTTTAATTGGTTTTTTTTTACTGGGATTACTTTGAATGTTTACTCTTCTATAAACTAAACATTTATTCTTATAAAATATAACTGATACAATTTTGGAGAAGTAATAAACATAATGAACAAGAAGCTGAATTAATTAAAATACCAACAAAATGGATTTTGATTAATTTGTTAAATTTTTGTTTTAATAAAAAAAAAAAAAAAAAAAAAAAATATATATATATATATATATATATATATATTGATATATGGACCTCAATCATCTTGGAGGAAGAAAATAAATAAAATTTTTATATTTTTTTTATAGTCATGTTTATGAGACTTTAAAAAACAAAAGAAACAAAAGAAGAAAATAGGGAAAAATGCCTGGAAATACTTTGAAATTTTTAAAAAGCCATAAAACCTAATTGGCTAAAAAATACTATAAAAGTTGTGCAATACTCTAAGGAGGGGTTATTGGATTGAGGATTTTAAAGTATTATGTTGGATTTGTATTTGAGAGTATTCTAGTGTGTTTTGATGGATTCTTCAAATTGTATTGGTATTCTGATGTATTTTGGTGTTCATGTATTTTAAAGGATTTTGTTAGATTTTGTTGAATCCTTGCTCCTTCAAGAATCTGGAAATCAAAAGCTACGACAAAACAAAACATCGTCAAAACAAAGAGCTTGCACTAGTCAATATTTTAACATTGGTGGGAGTAATCACAAGCTCATCTAATGTCTCTATCAAGATTCAAGACTAAAATTCATGGATTCCCCATAAACTTCTTGAACCCCTCGTCCGTTTTCCAACCCAACTATTGCTGCTTCGATTTCTTCTCCTCGTCCTCCCTTTCACTGGTTTCTGGAGAAGGAGGCGCATTATTGCTCGTGTGGTCCTCCTTTTGTTGCTCCTCCGCTATTGCCACCGGAGACGAACTGTTGTTTGCAGATTCACGAACTCAATCATCCTCCGTTGAACGTCTCAAAGGGGAGGCTTCTTCGTCTTGTTGTCTGATTCAACCAAGTTTTCGAAAGTTTCAGAGATATGGGTTTTTAACTGCGACAAAGACGCGAGCTGTGACAGGTTTCGAGAGTAAATAAAGATGAAGAGGAAGTAGATACAAAGAAGGAAGCCATGGTTTTATGAAAATCTAGAAACTTTGAGTTGTGATGAAGAGAGACATCTCCCTGAGGAAGAATTTGAAGGGAGAAAAAGGAAAAGTGTGGAAAGTCTGAGAAGAAACTCAAACAATACAGGTGGATTGGTTTTTGTGAGGAAAAGTGACAAAGAAGCTAAGCAATGAGCCAAATGTGTCACATCATCTAATCCAATCCACATACTGAAGAAGAAGGTATCTGATTCACTGAGAAATAATCCAAGGGATCTTGAGACATCAATCAATTGGATAAAAGCTTAAGTCATTAGAGATATGTAGGAAACAAGAATCTTGTAGGAAACACTACAAAAAGGGATCGAGCGAACATAATTTTTTTTATAAAGATATGTAGAAATTCAAGTGCGGTTTGTGTGGTGACTCGCTCTTTTCTCTCTAAGAAGATGCAACAGCTGTCTCTCCAGCTACAAGTTCTGGAACATCATCATCGTCCTCCTCCTCTTGAATAGTCGCAGAGGCATTTCCTTCACCAGGAACTTGTTTCTGGAACTGCTCTGCTAACTTCTTCAGGTTGTCCATGTTGTCTGGTCCTGCAAGAGATCAAGCCAACATATTTAAGGACCTTTTATTCGGGGAAGAACATGTAAGAGGTACACAGTTCGATGGTTACAAGTTGGCTGAGGATCTGAGGAAGGATATCTTGCAATTTGCTACACAAAGATAAACACCACAGAGAGAATTTAGTCAAATGAGGCAAAAAGAAACAAAGGAGACAAAAGGCAAAGCCATAATCCAATCTTTCTACAGCTCAATATTCTTCGTCCGACTTAAACTCTTGCTGTATTCTAATCCATGCAACAATGAACAACAATCAATGTGTATATGTTTGTTCATTTGCTAAGAAAACAGAAGTACCTTTGTGTTAAAAGGCCCTCACGCTCGAGCAGTTCTTCAAGCGACTTTCAATGGATCAGTTTCAAACAAGACTCATGATTATATTCAGCATTCCTTCCATGACTTGAATACTGCATCTCAAACCATTAAGTTGATTATGGTGATTCCCATACTCCTAATACATTACAGATGCCATTCTTACAATGACTTGAGATCCAAAAGTTGATTCATTGACTATCTTCTTCATTATCTTTAAAACTTGTGAAACCACTTAATATTCAATTACTGCCAAAAAAAAAAAGATTCTTCACACTAAATAAATCCTTGAATTTCAGTCTTGAATACTCGAAAAGATTTTCCTAAAATCAAAAGCTGATTCAATGGAATCTATAAATTGCCAGAATATTGTTTCGCAATTTTTTCAATTCTTATCACTTTCAACAACATTTTTGATTGGTTATAACATTTATCGCTCTACATTCAATTCAACGAAAGCATGAGTTAAAATCAATATGGAAACTATGATTCGAGATGGAAAATCCAAAAGCGAAGAGAAGACGAAAGAAAAATGAGCGAGCTTTACCTTATCGATCTCGTTATCAATAGAAACGAAACCAGGAGATGCCGGAGAAGAAAACGCCACCGTAGATAACGCCACCGTAGGTTTAAACCCTCAGATTTTGAAACCATCAAACCCTCGGAGAAGACGAAAGCAATCGTTATTTTCCCGAGGAAGAAGAGATTGAGAATCCATCAAAAGAACAAGGGAAGACAAGGTATTTTGCTTGTTCACGTTTGAGGAAAAAAATGCATCAGAATCTATTAAAATCAAAATCTCCTAGAATCAACAATAAATTGAATAACAGTTGTTTTTGTTGTATTTTAAAATACACCAAACAAATGACTAATCCAATAACAAGGGATTTTAATGTATTTTTGTGGAATACACAATTGAATAACACATGATTTCTTCTGATTTTAAAATACATCAAAATCCCCAATCCAATAACCCCTCCTAAAAGTCACAAAATTTTGTATACCAATCACCCTCAATATAATATAATATAATATATATCACACACTCTATATCGAGTATATCTATCTTTATATGTAAAGACATTGGAGGTCGTGGTGGTGGTGGATACGGTGGTCGTCATGAAGGAGGAGGTGGTTACGGTGGATTTGATGGTGGTTACAGAGGAAGTGGTGGTGGATATGGAGGCGTTGGTGGTGGTTACGGAGAGAGACGTAGCGGTGGTTACAGAGAGAGAAGTAGCGGTGGTGGTGGTGGATACGGTGGTCGCTGTGAAGGAGGAGGTGGTTACGGTGGAGGTGATAGTGGCTACGGAGGAAGTGGTAGTGGATATGGAGGCGGTGGTGGTAGTTATGGAGAAAGTGGTGGTGGAAAATTCACTCTGTCTACGGTTTTGTGTAAATTGACCACATGTAAATAGTTCATGTGGAAAATTCAAAAATATAACTAATTCATTTGTGTTCTCCCCGGATTTAATTGTTCACACGTATAAATAAACGGAAATCTTTAAGTTCCTGGGGGGGGGGGGGGGGGGATTGACCGTTTTTCTTACCAAAACTAGTCATTTATAACTTTTCATCAAACATGTGAAAAATGAAATAATAAGACTTTTTATCAAAGGTAAAAATTTTAATTTCTAACCATTACATTAAAATTTGGATTTCTAAATTTAATCTATTTTGTACAGAATATACATTCTGCTGGCTATATATGTTCCTAAAAATTTAGAAAATATAATCTATCGATTGTACATGTTCTAAAACTTTTAGAATTTGTATTTTAAAATTTGTTCTTCGTTCTAAAAATTTAGAGCACATGCACATTCTAGACGATTTAGGAAAAAATTTCAGAATACGTCATCTGCACATTGGTCTAAGTTCTAAAAATTTAGAGAACCACTAATATTATAAAATTTTTAGAATCAAATTTCAGAATACATAATCTTTACTTTACTCTACGTTCTTCAAAATGTAGAATATGTATTCTTCAGTTTGTTCTATGTTTTGGAAAATTTAGAATACCAATTCTAAAATTATTTTTCAAATTCCAAAAATTTAGAAAATCAAATATTTCAGTTAAGGAAATCAAATATTCAATATATTTTTCAAAAATGATTAAAAAATTTTTTTTCTAGAAAATAAAATAATTTATTTTTCGAAAATTATTAAATATATTTTCCTAAAATTAAGGAAACAAAATATTTAAATATTTAATTATAATAAGCGGTTAAGGAAATTAGATATTAATTAAGATTTAATTACGCAGAATTTAGAACATGCATTCTATTTTTTCATAATACGGTAAAACTGTTTATGTCAACTCTATATACCTTCGTTATCATGACTGATTTCATTTTCATATCTTTACAACCTTGAGATGATGCATATCTATGTAACATGTGGTGTATGGAGATCATCTAAGAACAAGGAGTGGCAATTTGTGGTTGATGAAGAAAATATTTATATATATTCCGAAAATATTAATATTTTATGAAAATAAGATTTTCCAAAAATTAATATTTATATTATAAATCTTAAAAAGTTTCATTAATGTTATTAACAAATAAATAAATTTTCAGAATAAAATTAAAATAAATCCGAAATTATTAAAAAAAATCAGAATTAAATATGAAAATCAATTTTCAAATCCTACAATTAAGGAAAAAATCTTATATTTTGGAAACAAATCACACAATTAATAAATTTAAGGGTATTAGAGGATTATAATTCCAACTAAATTGTATGTCACCAATCTAAAAAAATAAAGGTGTAGATCACCAAATCCAAAAAATTTTGTCATAAAAATCCAATTTTCCCTTTTATTTCGTTACTTTAGCACTTTCCCATTTAAATTTTGAATGTGGGTTTTAAATATCCACAACTTAGTGTCATTTGTTGGGAACTAAATTTTCTAGTCACAAAATGATAGGTCAGAGTTATCACATCCTTGAGATGGCAACTTCTGCAAAAAAATCTAACGGCGTGGGTTTGGTTAAAGTTTCACACAAGGGAATGATATTCACACCAACAAGTTATATTTTTTTCTTTCTCATGTTAGTTAAACTTTATCCAAGTATAATAAGGGTGGGAAGTTCAAACGCCGTATAACTAGACCAATTCTATTATACAATTGCAATTCAGTATTTCACACATTTGGAAATCAAAAAGCCTCTGAGGGCATATGAAATTGCATCACAATCTGATAACAAAAGAAATTGAAACATGATAATTGTTGCAACTCACTTGGACATCAAAGGTACAAAATCTCTATCAGCCACAAAACAAAACAAACAAAACATTTTTACTCCATTCCCCAGTCTTTGTAGTAAGTAGTGCACTGTACAAGAAATATTTTTGAACAAACATAATCTTGAATTAAACCCAATTATCCAATAAAATCCATAAATTAGCAGAGCCTATAAATAAGGTTATCTAACAAACTTACTCACGGTTAAAGAAATTTATGTCAATGAGTTTATAGATAACCTTATTTATAAGCTCTGCTTATCAATGAGTTTTCCGACTCCTATGAAGCTTTCGTTAACGAGCTTGGAGATGTGTCTCTTCTTTGTCAAGCCGTAGCGACTGTAGTCTCTAGAGTCTACTCTCTCTCTCGTGCAACGAAAATCCCTACCGTCATCGGCAATCTATCCGTGATCCAATTGTTGGCGCTCGTTTACCTTTACACTGGCTATTACGTTGGTTCTTTGGGATGCTTCTTCACGTGTTTTGAGCCGCTTAGATCTGTAAGCAATCTCTACGTTCCGGTGGTTTGCGTATCTGCTTATCATCACGTCCTGATTGTTTTTGCGATTTTGCGTTGGAGAGAAGACTATGGAATTTCCAAAGGATGTTTATTCACGGTTATTCGTGTTGTGTCCCCAATGGTTGAGACAAACTTTCAACGAATCATTGTCGTTTTGGTCACAGTTTTTCTTTGTAATCTGCAGGTTCACAATACTCCACCTCCTCTCCCCCTTTCTACGGTTGATAGTTCGCCACATGATCTAATCGGGATAGAAATTTCAAGGAAGGAGTGGAAGGAGTTTCATGCGTGGAGGAGAAAGAGACACACTGAAAGTCTTCACTCTAGAGAAGCCAATAGAGAAAATCTTCACGACGTGTTCACAGCCGTTAAAGCCATTCAATGATTCTTGAACTGTTTTCACAGAAGATGCTCCAAATAAATGTTTTCGTTTTGACAAAATGCATTTGCAAGTAAAGAAATTCAAAGAATTTGTAACAAAAGGATGGAAATCACCAAACATGAGATCAAACCCTCGAATTACAGACCGAATTCGAGAATACATAAAATTGTTAGCAAGATGTCGAAGAAACACCAAACTAAATGCTGCAGAGACAATTGAACAACTTGAAATAGAACTAGAATTTGCCTTATCTAATTCTCGAGAGCAAATTATGATGCCATTTTACATATTCAAAGAGAATTATTCCGTGAGTCATGGAACATTACAAAAGAACCATGTAATGCTCATAAATGGAACTAACTCGTAAGCATCAATAATCTCCAAGAACGAATTTGTAAGTTTGTTTATTCTGAAATAGGTGGGAGGTGATCCAACCACTTGCATTACATGAAATCTGCCGTCTCCACTGTCGGAAGTGGCGAGCTGTAGGACATCATGAATCTGTGCATAAGGTGTAGGTGAATTTCATTTGCAAGTAAATAATAGTAGATCATGCAAGAAGGGAAAAAGTTAGCTGAGTCTTCACAAATATCTTGGTTACATCAAAATTTAGCATATTCAGAGAATAATACACTAACGTTGAAAATCCATCATCTCCTCATGTTGCTCGGAACAACCAAAGACTTGTCTGCCGAAACACAAGTGAAAATTTTGGATTTTGTATCGTCATGTAAAAGTTGTACTACGGAAACCATATTATTAGTGCAGTAACCAAAGTGTATATATAAACTACAAGTCACTAAGCTACATCCAATAACTCCTAGACCTTTGAGTATAATTCAGCTTAAACCGTACAAGAACTAATAGGACTATTATAATTGAATAGCATTCAATGGAGAAACTAGAAGAAACCAAATAAAACAAGGATAATCCATTCCACTGCATTCTTCAGTATCATCTTGATACAAACCTAATAAAACAAGGATAAACTGGAAAACGCCTAAACCAAAAAAGAAGATATTGGGCCTGTTTGCTTCATATGGGCCTAATTGGTTTGAATTAGAACATGGACCAAGGTTTGTTCAAACCCAATAACAAGAAGCTTCATTCTCACGTAAGTGTTATGGAAAAAGGTTTCTATTTTCTTTTCTCTTTAGTCGGTTCATAGGCAAAGAAAGTAAAGTCTTCAAAGAAAAAGAAATATGATGATGCATCATTGGCTATATAAAGAAGACGTCCATAAACCCTAAAGATAATCCCAAGAAGAAACGATGTAGCAATAGAGGGACAAAAGAGGCAGAAGAACAAGAGAGAAGTTGAGAGAGAAAGAGGCTTCCACATGAGAGAGGAAACAGAGTTCGAGTCTTCGTGTTCCTAAGCGTGTGCTTGGTATTGTAATCTCCTTCTAGTTCTTCTTACAAACCTGTATCACAAAGAAAACATCGTTCGTACGTTGTGTTAATCCTTGATTGATAGTGAAGTTGAGGAGCAAGAGATCCCCTCCCCAGAGGTACCAAAAGGGAACTGGGTGAACAAAGTTTCTTGTGTCTTTTAGTTTTTGCTAAAGTCATCTCTAATCTAGCTAAGATCAAAGCACTAAGATTGGTTAAAACCCTAACAAGTGGTATCAGAGCAATCCAGGTTTGATTGCTAGTGCTAAAGAGAATCTTAAGGAAGAAAGATAGGCTTATCTATTCTTCGAGGAGCCACTGCGTGTTGTCTGCAGATTTGTTGAGGAAGAAAATCGGGACCAACATAAGTAATGAACAAACGAGTTGTTCATGTGTTAGAGATGAAGGGTTCTAATAGGCAGCAAGATGGTGATTTCAAGGGTTTGTTAGTGGGATGGTTCTGTTGATACATGAAGATTTAAACAAAGGTTGGTATTTGTATCGAAAGTCTTCCTAGCCAGGTGGAGTTAGGCGGCGTGTTCTGCTGGAAACAGTAGCGGTGCAAAGTGATGTTCACATTCAGGGTGTTCAAACAGGTTAAAGGAAAATCAAATATTGTTTCAGGGGAATGAAACATGAATGATTTAGCGTCTTCTGCAGTTGATTAAAGGATAATTTGTTTGTCAGCAAGGTTATGATAAAACATGTTGCTCGGAGCATAGTTGTGTCGAAAGTCTACTTAACAATATTGATAGTTAGATGGCGTGTCCTGTCAAGTATAACAGCGGTACAAGGAGAGCTCAAGACTAACATGTTTTAAGAGAGACAAGAAGAATACAAGGATGATTTCAGGCTTGAAACATGCATATTCAAGGTTAAGCTGCAAACAAAATATATGAATTTGATTCAAGACTCAATGTGAATGAGTAGAATCAAAAGGCCAAATAAAGGAATCAAGTTGCAAAAAGAAACAAAGGTTTATTTTAATCATTAAAACAGTTTCATGAAGATAATAATGATCATGGAGGAGGCTGTGTGATTGATTGGTAAAACAAGAGAAGCAAAGTAGCCTTAAGGCGTAAGGCAAAGATGTTTGTGGGGTTGAGATCAAGGTTAAAAAGAAGAAGTCAAAGAAGGTGACATTCAGTGAGAACCTAGTTCAAGGACCAACTCTAAATGGTTATGACACAAGAAGTTTATCAGCTCAAGGTGGAGACTCTTCTTCATCAGAAGAATCTAAAAATTTCAGAAGAAGTTGAAATTTTAGAAGAGATTGAGTCTAAGGAGAGCAATGAAGAATCTGAAGCGAAATCTTCACATGAAGATGTGTTTACAGAAGATGGAGTTAGTAGAGATATCACACTATCATCTAAGGGGGACGATGATGATTGTCTGTTTTATTCTTTTACTGTTTTAGAAGAGACTAAAACATTGGAGGTGATAAAAAACAAAGAAGAGATGCACTGGACAAATCAGTTGGAAAGAGAGATAAAATCTCTTAACAAAAATCAGACGTGGGTGTTTAAGGGTAAATCTGACAAGGATAAAGAAGTGCAGGGTAAATGGATCTTAAAAGAATAACAAGAGATACAAGGAGTTAAAAACCAAAGGCAGAAAAGGAGATTAACTGCAAAGGGGTTTTCACAGGATGCAAATATCTACAACAGCAAGGACATAGTTCCTAAAGGAGGTTTGGTTCTACCTAAGATTCATCTAACCAAGGTTCCAACAGACTATAAGGAAATAGCCATAAAGATTTTCTGTTGTGATCTTCTCAACGGCATCTGAGGAGAAGGAAGACACTCCAGGTAACTCCATTATCAAAGTCTCAATCTGGCAGAGACAGAGAAAAGAAACAAGGCAGTTTCTGGTTATGGTTATAGTGATAATGGAAAACTCAAAAGGATAAAGGAGTTAGAGATAGTTACCTGAGAGTATGTGAATGCATGAGAGAGGGTTATCTGTTTTAGGTGGAGGAAGATTTAAGAGAAGAAAGGCTAGTTCTTCAGGGTTATGTTCTTGAATCTACAAAGGTTAGATATCTCAGAGGTAAAGGAATTATCTGAAGATAATCGGAAGCATGAGAGAAGGTTAATCTCTAGTCAGAAGATGACATAAAAAGACTGAGGTTCCAGAAGCAGTCAAGGTTTCAGGTGTACTCATTGTCGAAAAACATGCTAGCAAAGACGAAGGACAAAGAAACAGGTTGGTTTCTCTTGTCATTCGACAATGATATCCAAGGTAATGGAGAAGAAGATAAGTTACCTATAAGGAGGAATCATAGATATTGGAATGTTGATTATGGTTCTAGGTGGAGCTGCTTAAGAAAGGGAAAAAGGAACCAAGTCAGAAGTTGTATCAAGGTTTGAAGATACAGGACAAAGAAGATGATTCATGGTTCAGGTTCTTGCAAATGATTCAATAAGAGGTTGATTCAAAGCTCAATGCACATGAGATGGATTAACAAGTCGACAAAGAGAATCAGTTTTTGTGAAGAAGGTTACCTGAATTTATCAAAGGAGCAGAAGAACATGGTCGTTCGAGAAGCCGCAAAGACAAAGGATTTGGTAAACTGGAATTTCAGAAAATTCGAACAAAAAAAAAAAGACAAGGAGATTGTCATGGGTTCGATGGTTACTGAGGGAATTTCAGTGGAGACAAGAATTAGCGACAGAAGAATCGCCGGATGATGCAAATTTCATATTGAAATTGCATACGGTTCACTATCAATCAAGAAGAGAAAAAGGGATTAGAGTTTGATATCTCAAAGAGCATAAAAGTTTAAGGTAAAGTGTACCTGCGGTTTTCCTAGAAGAGTGGTCAAGAAGAGAAGTCATCGGAAGAAGCAGAGCCGTCATGGTTTTGGGTGTGATTTCGCGATCGGAAAAGAGAGCCATTGGCAAAGGAAGCTTGAGGGAGAGTCGCGAACTCTCTTAAGCTACCGGAGTCCAATATCCAGATCGAGAATCACATTCAAATTTTAAGAGAGTCGTGTCTGAGGTGGAGATGCTGCAACATCGAAGGCCATCTCAGGTCGCTGAAGGTTAAGACGGAAGCTTGACAACGGCGTCAGAGCAAATCGCCAGAAGTGACAAAGAATCTTGCCGGAATTATCTCGCCATAGGGAATGAGGAATGTTGCTTATGTCGGTATCATCGTGAAAGAAAAATGAAGCAAAAGGTGGAGTTTATTGGGCCTGTTTGCTTCATATGGGCCTAATTGGTTTGAATTAGAACATAGAGCAAGGTTTGTTCAAACCCAATAACAAGAAGCTTCATTCTCACGTAAGTGTTATGGGAAAAGGTTTCTGTTTTCTTTTCTCTTTAGTCGGTTCATAGGCAAAGAAAGTAAAGTCTTCAAGGAAAAGGAAATATGATGATGCATCATTGGCTATATAAAGATGACGTCCATAAACCCTAAAGATAATCCCAAGAAGAAACGATGTAGCAATAAAGGGATAAAAGAGGCAGAAGAACAAGAGAGAAGTTGAGAGAGAAAGAGGCTTCCACGTGAGAGAGGAAACGGAGGTCGAGTCTTCGTGTTCCTAAGCGTGTGCTTGGTATTGTAATCTCCTTCTAGTTCTTCTTACAAAGAAAACATCGTTCGTACATTGTGTTAATTCTTGATTGATAGTGAAGTTGAGGAGCAAGAGGTCCCCTCCCTAGAGGTACCAAAAGGGAACTGGGTGAACAAAGTTTCTTGTGTCTTTTAGTTTTTGCTAAAGTCATCTCTAATCTAGCTAAGATCAAAGCACTAGGATTGGTTAAAACCCTAACAGAAAAAGAAGAAATAGTTAATAAAGCAATTGGAAAACAAAACAAATCGTGCAATTAGAAAATTATTTGTTGTAATTTGGAAATTATGAAGTTTTTTCCTATATAGTTTAGAATAAGGCAATTTCCTTTTAACAAATTTGTTAAGGGTTTAAGCTATAAATACGTGTGCTTAGAAGAGAGATAATTAATCGAAACAAACACAAGCTTTTGGAATTCAATTTGTTAAGGGTTTCTCCAATCGTCTCTTCTCTTTCTCCAATGGCTGTTCTACTCGGTTTGTATGGTCTTTTCGTTAACAACCTTGGAGGTACGTCTCTTCTTTGGCTAGCCATCGCGACTGTATCCTCCATAGTCTACTCTCTCTCCCGCAGAGAAATCCTAACCTTCGTCGACAATCTCTATCTCATCCAATTGTTTGTCCTCTTGTACCTCATCTCCGTCGCTCTCTACATCCGATACTGTCGAAGCAACGAGTCACAACCTCCAGCGCCGATTCAAATTCCCATTCCCCAAACCTTCTTTATCTTGTGATGTTACGTCGCCTCTTTGTCACTCTTCCTCGCGTGTAAAGAGATGCTTAAATCTGTTCGGAGTGTCTACGTTCTGGTGATTTGCGTATCTGCGTATCTTCACATCTTGATTGTTCTAACGATCCTACGGCAAAGAGAAACCTATGGAATTCCCTTCTGTTGTTTACTTGTGAGCAGCTCCGTTGTTTTTCCAATGGTTGAGACAAACTTGCAATGATTCTTTGTCAGTTTGATCGTGTATTTTCTTTGTCTCATTAGTAATCTGCAGTTCCAAACTCCACCTCCTCCTCCCCTTGCTACGGTTGATAGTTCATCACATGATACACTTGGGATAAGAATGTCAATGAAGGAGTGGAAGGAGCTTGAGGCCTGGAGGAGAGAGAGAGACACGCAGGAGAGTCTTCACTCTAGAGAAGCAATTAGAGAAAATCTTCATCAATGTGTTTGCAGCCGCTAAAGCATTCATGAATTGTTTCACATATTATGCTCCAAATAAATATTTTTGTTTTGACAACATGCTTTTTGCAAGTAAAGAAATTTAAAGCATGTGTAACAAAAGGATGGATTCCATATTTTGGTGCTTTTAAGCTATACTCTCTGTTTCTTATTTAGATGTAGTTTAGGTATTTGCACACATATTAAGTAATCATTTAGTTTTTTTTTTAACAATACATGTTTTATCATCAATTCCAATACGACTCAACTAATAAAAAAACAATATGAAGAATTCAAACAGACAAAAACAACAAAACACAATTAATTTCGCATAGAAAATTGAAAATAACACTTAAAATGAAAAAAAAAAAAAACTCTACAAAACCACACTTAAAGTGAAACGGAGGGAGTATTCTTTTGTTAAGAGCTTGGGGGATTAACATTGGCTGGGGCATTATGTCTAATTGTCTACCCCTTCTTATGGTCTAACATTATTGCAAATACGCTATCCTCCCTCGAATTACAGACCAAATTCGGGAATACAGAAAATCGATGTCGAGGAAACACCAAACTAAATGCTACAACTGGAATTTGCCTTATTCTCAAGCAAATTATGGTGACATTTTATACATTCTGCGAGTCTTTAATCCGTGAGGTGTCTCATAAAGAAATTAAAGCGGCGATCATATCAAATCAATAACTGGAGCTGATGTTACAAAGGAAGTCAACGATTTCTTTCAAATCAAGATGCGGGATAAAGAAAGTTTGTAGGGGTCCGATCCCCCCTCGAAGAATCGACAAGCCTAAACGACGTCGTATTCGCCGAAACGGCCCAACAGTCAAGTCCAGAAGATAGAGGCCCATTAACGTCCCATTACTGTTCATCCGAACCGACCTATTTTCTCTATAAATAAACATGTACCCCCTCACTTGTGAGGGATCAGAAAAACTTTGTAAAACACTCTGATCTTGATGAATAAGAACCCTAGTTCATAATCTAATTCTAAATCTTTCTAAGTGTTTGAAACCCTAAAGAAGCTCTACTTCATAAGAATCTTCACAAATTCGATTGTGTGAATTTCCAGCACGCACAATTTGGCGCTAGAAGGAGGGGGCTACTCGCAACACTAGCTTCATACACGAAACAAATGCTTAGACAAACTCGTCAACAAGTCAATAACGAACCCGCAGTCTTCAGCGACCGAAGATGGTTCAGGTCCGAGCGAGCCCATTGTAGCTGGGCTAATCAACCATTCCGCATTGGAGGCGGAACCAGGCAGATCTGTCCCTGCAGAAAACCTGGCTACCGCCAGTGCGAACTCGACCGATCTGGCAACACCGCAAGCTTTCGATCAGCTCAAAACAATGCTCGAGCAATTGCTCAAGCAGTCGTAGAAACAGGAAACTATCAACAGCAACCTGACTGCCGAAATCAGGGCCTTGTCGACAGCTCGTCAGCCTCAAAGTCTACCTCAGGATGTCGCACGTCGCGTCACCCCGATCACTCTTGACTTCTCCCCAGCGGCATCGCCGTCGGCTCGCGGCGCTCGCGAAGATCATATGCCAACGCCCATAAGAGACGGGGCCGTCCTCGTCGCAGATGCAACTGAAGGAATAGTTGCAGTCGCAAGTGATCCGGAAGGACGCGAATTCGGAACCACTCGACCCAGTCGGCCGTCCAGCCGTATCCAAAGTCGAGATGAAGGCCAAATCGCAGAAAATACGCGATGGATGGAGCAGCCCGAAGCCCCGATCAGTCGCGGAGATATCGCTTCGCAACAAAGGGAGATGGACGAGCTCAAAGCCATCATGAAGCAGACAGCTCGCGATCTCAAAGCCATCATGAAGCAGACAGCTCGCGATCTCAAAGATATGCGATCACAAGTGCATCGCGCATCTAGCAAGGCACCGGAAATCGACCGCGTCCTTGAAGAAGCTCGCACTACCTCTTTTACCGAGCGTATAACAAAGACACGTATGTCCGATCCGGGGAAGATGAAGCTTCCTATTTATGACGGAAAGGGCGACCCCATAGAGCATATTAGGGCCTTCTCGATCGGCATGGGGCGAGCTAAGTTCTGACTCGACGAAATCGACGTTGGCTGCTGCCTCCTCTTTGTAGAGCACCTCAAGGGGGCAGCTCTCTATTGGTTCACAGGGATGAAGAAAAATTCGATCGACAGCTTCGCCCAGCTCTCCGAAGCATTCCTAAAACAATACGCGATCCTAATCAAGCGCAGGTCGTCTGAGGCGGATCTTTACACCCTGTCACAGGCAGCCGGCGAACCCTTGGGAGTCTTTATTAAGCGCTTCAAGGCAATGCTTACTCAAGTGAAGGGAATCGATGACCAATCCGCACTTAGCGCTTTGCGTAAAGCCCTGTGGTACAACTCAGATTTTCGAAAGGAAATGGCAATCAACGAGCCTTCGTCCATTCAAGATGCGCTTCATCGCGAGTTCTGGGCCAGAAGCATGGGAAAGCCAAAAATCCTAACCCTCAGGAAGCCCCGGCTACAGGAAAGAAAAAGTAGGGCGATTTCGTGCGACACGAGGGAGGTTTTAAAGGTGCCCATAACTATCAGGTGGACTCGCCCGGCTATGGTCGAGGAAGAGGGCGAGGTCGCGGAAACGGCGCTTCAGGCCGTAATAATGGCTACGCTTGGCCGAGGATCTCGCATTATGATGAATCCGCATATTGCAACTTGCATAAGATGGATGGACATTCGACGGTTAACTGCAGAGTGCTTGGCATGCGACTCGCAGCAAAGCTAGCCGTTGGACAACTTAAAGGAAACATAAACGTAAACGATTTTTAGCTCGAGCAGTTCGACGATGCAAGAGAAGAAGACGGTCCGTCTGGAGACAATAACAGGAATAACAAACGAGACAGGCGGAATAACGACGGAGTCGACCTCGGCAAGCGAAACAACGATAATGGTCGGGGCGGCTCGAAGCAAAAAGTCTGCGACATGATCATGGGCAACTCGCGTTATTGCCCAAACACCGTCTCGTCAATCAAAGCTTATCAGAGACGAGCTGAGATTGGGGCGAACAAACCCGTCCCATCCAAATTTCCGAACGATGTCATCAAGTTCGAAGAGGATGAAATTGATGACATTGATAAACCTCACGACGACCCGCTTATCGTCCGACTCTCCGTCGCAGGATGGTACACGGGTCGCGTTTTGATCGATACTGGAAGCACAGTTGACATCACCTACATAGGCGCTCTTAAGCGTATGGAAATCGACCTCGCTCAAGTCGAATCTTATCCTATGCCGTTGACCGGATTCAATGGCGAGACGACAATGACACTCGGCACGATCAAACTCCCTGTATGTGCTGAAGGTGTGACAAAAATAGTAGAGTTCGCAGTGTCGGACAACCCGACAATTTACAACGTGATAATGGGAACCCCTTGGCTCAATTCGATGCGTGTTGTCGCTTTGACATACCATCTCTGCCTTAAGTTCCCAACCAAAGGCAGAATTAAAATAATCAGAGGAAGTCAGTCGGCGTCGCGATCTTGCTTCATGACCGCGCACAAATTAAGGAGTCAGGCGATAGTGCCGATTCCGAGCGAGCCGCGAAAAAAGATTAAGACAGACAGGGAGCCCGTTAAAGAAATCTCAGACCTATTATAGCAACTACAGATCGCAGAATCCGCTGAAGAGGAAGGAGCGTGGCCCGACATGCGAACCTGTCATATGTGTTTGCATAGACGATGAGTCCCCAGAAAAATGCGTGGAGATAGGCGCGACACTGGATGAGGCCGTCAGGCTCGACCTCATCGAATTTCTTAAGAAGAACGTCGATACATTCGTATGGGCCGCAGAAAACATGCCCGGTATCGATATTGGCATCATCAGTCATGAGTTGAACGTAGACTCGACCTACAAACCTGTAAAACAGAAGCGAAGGCGACTCGGTCCTGATAGGGCTCAAGCAGTGAACAATGAGGTCAACAGACTCTTGCAGGCTGGCTCGATCTCTGAAGTCAGATATCCGGACTGGCTCGCTAACCCAGTCGTCGTAAAAAAGAAAAATGGAAAGTGGCGAGTCTGTGTAGACTTCACGGATTTGAACAAGGCATGCCCAAAAGGCAGTTTCCCTCTTCCTCACATCGACCGCCTCGTCGAGGCAACATCTGGGAACAAGCTGTTATCATTTATGGATGCCTTCTCTGGCTATAATCTGATCTTCATGCATCCTGGCGATCGCGACAAAACATCTTTCATCACAGATCGCGGGATCTACTGCTACAAGGTCATGCCTTTTGGCCTTAAGAACGCTGGGGCCACTTATCAACGGTTGGTCAATAGAATGTTTGAAGGCTTACTCGGTAAAACGATGGAGGTTTACATAGACGATATGCTCGTCAAATCGCTCGAGGAGAAGGATCATGTAGGCCACCTCGCAGAATGCTTCGCGCTATTAAATGAATATAACATGAAGCTAAATCCGGCTAAGTGTCGCATCAGTGTAATGTCTGGCGAATTCCTCGGCTATATGGTAACCCGTCGCGGGATCGAGGCGAATCCAAAGCAAATCAACGCGCTCATCCAAATGGCCTCGCCTAATTCAAAAAGAGAAGTCCAGCGACTAAACGGCAGAGTCGCGGCATTGAACAGATTCATCTCGCGCTCTACTGATAAGTGCTTGCCTTTTTATGAAACACTCAAGGATAAGAAGGGAGCAGCTCGACAAGCTTTCGAGTGGACTGAAAAATGTGAAGAAGCCTTCTAGAAGTTGAAACAATATCTCGTGACTCCACCTGTTCTGACAAAACCGATAGTTGGCGAACCGCTCTATCTTTACATCACGATCTCGGCCTCGGCAGTTAGTGGAGTACTAATTCGTGAAGGCGGCACCGAGCAAAAGCCCGTTTTCTATATCAGTAAGTCGCTAACCGATGCAGAAACAAGATATCCTTTGACGGAGAAACTTGCACTCGCAGTTATTACGTCGGCTCGAAAGCTTCGACCGTATTTTCAATCACACTCGATTGTGGTTCTAAGTACTTTTCCACTACGAACTGTTCTCCACAGTCCGACTCAGTCCGGGCGACTCGCCAAATGGGCGATTGAACTAAGCGAGTTTGATATTGAGTATCGCAGTAGGACGACGATCAAGGCACAAGTATTGGCCGACTTTTTAATCGAACTACCGGAATCGATGGCCTCGTCCGAAATCGAGGACACACTCGCAGACAGTTCTGCATCCCAAAACTGGCAATTGCATGTCGGCGGCTCGTCATCTAAACACGGATCGGGGGTAGGCATTCGACTATCGTCAGATGGAAAATCTCTAGAACAATCATTCCGCCTTGGCTTCAGAGCATCGAACAACGAGGCAGAATACGAAGCCTTACTCGCGGGTCTTCGATTGGCGAAAGCACTCAAAATAACAAGGATAAAGGCCTTTTGCGACTCTCAGCTCGTCGTGAATCAGTTTAACGACGAATATGCGACAAAGAATGAACGCATGGAGGCATATCTCGCCCTCGTCAACACCTTAGCAGTGGAATTCGAGTTTCTCACTTTGACAAGAATTCCAAGGTCAGAGAACTCTCAGGCGGACGCCCTCGCGTCACTCGGCTCAACCGCGAAACCAGATAAAGATCTTCAAAGAATTATCAAGGTCGAGTTCATTGAAGAACCAAGTATCGCAATCGCAAAAGAAGTCAATGTTCTGACAAGATCCCAGGTAGCGAAGCGAAAAGCAGGTCTAAGCAACGACTCGCCTCCTCGCTCCACTGCAGACCTGATGGACCTCGACCAAACCGAAGATAACGTCGAACTGGTTCCGATGGATCCTGATCAGTCCGACGCGATCGGCGCAGACGAAATGACGGATGTGATGGCAAAAGACAACGAGCTCGACCCGAATAGCTCGACCCCAGAGGATGCCTACGCGTGTAGCGAGGAGCCGCCACCAGAGCACGAAGTCGTCGACATTCCCATAGACGACAAGATCGCAGTCTATGGATGCGACACCAAGTAGATGGCTGACATTCGCGTTTATCCCGCAGATGGCGAAGTTCCAACCAATAAACGGGCTGCTCGCGAGTTAAAGGCGCAGTCGTCTCGTTACATCTTACTTGACGGAGAGGTGTGGAAATGGCGACTATCCGGGCCACTCCTCGTCTGTGTTGAGGGAGAATCGGCTCGCAAAATAATGCACGAGGTTCATGGCGGATCATGCGGTAACCACTCGGGAGGTCGCTTGCTCGCCATCCGAATAAAAAGACATGGATATTTTTGGCCAACCATGATAAAAGACTGCGAGCTGTTCGTAGCGAAGTACGAGAAGTGTCAACGACATGGTCCGTTCATCCATCAACCGACAGAGTTCTTGAGCTCGGTCACTTCGCCCTACCCGTTCATGCGATGGGGAATGGATATAGTCGGACCGCTTTATCCGTTTCGGCAAAAACGATACCTCTTAGTCCTAACGGATTATTTTTCCAAGTGGATTGAAGCGAAATCATTTGGATCGGTCAAGGACAAACATGTCGAAAAATTCGTCTGGAAGAATATCATCTGTCGACACGGCGTGCCCTACGAAATAGTGACGGATAACGGTTCGCAGTTCATATCTAAACGTTTCGAACTTTTCTGTGATAAGTGGAAAATCACAGTCAGCAAGTCGACGCCCCGTTGCCCTCAAGGCAACGGCCAGGCAGAGTCGTCAAACAAAACACTTATTCACGTCTTGAAGAATTGACTCGACGCTAAGAAGGGCTGTTGGGCAGATGAGCTCGAAGGCGTTTTGTGGTCCTACCGAACAACGCCGCGTCGTGCTACTGGCGAGACGCCTTTCGTCCTTGTCTACGGAACAGAATGTGTGATTCCTCCCGATATCTATTTTCCAGGAGTCCGCCGACGACTGCTACCAGAACAGGAAGGTCTCAATCATCTCCTCATGCTCGACGAGCTCGACCTTATCAACGAAAGGCGCGACCAAGCCCTTATAAAGATGACCGAATATCAAATTGCATCATCCAAGTATTTCAACTCCAAAGTGCGAGTTCAGCGCTTTTACGAAGGAGACCTCGTCCTTCGCGCAGTGTTTCAGAATACTGCCGAGACGAATGCCGGCAAGCTCGGCGCTCACTGGGAAGGACCTTACCAGATCACGAAGGTAGTTCGCCCCGACGTTTATGAAATCGCCAACATGAAAGGCGAGATGATCCCGTGTTCCTGGAAGGCGCGACATCTAAAGAAGTATTTCTGCTAAAAAAAAAAAAAAAAAAAAAAAAAACTAAGTCTTCAGACTTGAACTATGGGGCGACTTGATCCCTTCATTGGGTACGTAGGCAGCTCGTTTTCGGACGCGTTCAGTTGCCCCCTCATTCAAAAAATGGGGGAGTGGGTCCGTATATTCATACTCCCACTCGCAGTATGTAACGACTTAAGGTTTTAACCAAGTCTTGTTACGATTCGTTTAGCTCGCAAATGACTTCGGTCTAAACGCGACAAGTCAGTTCGCAAACGACTTCGGTCTAAACGCGACAATCGATAACGAATTAAGGTTTTAACCAAGTCTTGTTACGATTCGTTCAGCTCGCAAACGACTCCGGTCTAAACGCGACAATCGATAACGACTCAAGGTTTTAACCAAGTCTTGTTACGATTCGTTCAGCTCGCAAACGACTTCGGTCTAAGCGCAACAAGTCGACTCGCAAACGACTTTGGTCTAAACGCGACAAGTCGACTCGCAAACGACTCCGGTCTAAACGCGACAATCAATAACGACTCAAGTTTTTAACCAAGTCTTGTTACAATTCGTGCAACTCGCTAAACGACTTAACTGTCTAAAATGCGATGACATCAGTTCGCAAACAACTTAACTGTCTAAATGCGACGTCTATGTCAACTCGTCATTACTAGCTATAATGACGATCTATAAAACTTCATCAAAAAGTTTTTCATATACATCCACAAACGGATAAAGCGCGCTATATAAATTTAGAGTTCATTTCTGGGATAGACATATTCAGTGCGAGTATGTCCGTTAGCCAGGATGTTCATCTCGCGAGTCCATCTCGGGATAGACACATTCAGTAGAGTGTGTCCGTTAGCCAGGATGTTTGACTCGCAAACCCAGTTTTTACTTAACAAACTGGTCGAACTTAGCAAATATAATCGGTCAGAAATTCTGTCGAACTCTTCTGCACCGATATTTGCCTGGATAAGATATATTCAGTAGAATATAACCAGGGTGTTCGTCTCGCAAAACCCAGTTATACCTAACACTGGTCGAAAATGGCTAATTTTACAAAGATACGATAAGTCGTATCGCCTCTAAGCGTCTTAAAACAGCCTCGCCTCAAAGCGTCTTAAAACCGCATCGCCGTATCGCGTCTTAAAACCACATCGCGTCTTAAAACCGCATCGCCTCTAAGCGTCTTAAAACCGCCTCGCTAAACAAACTCTAACAGGCCTCGCCAAAAAACGGCGAATATCAAAAATGAAATTGCTTAAAAGGCTTTCATTTAAATCTGCTCGACCAACTGGGCATGAAAAAATGTCAGGTTGGATAAAGCCATCCAGGCACAAGAACAAAAATCGAGTCTTAAAACCCGAAGCAAAAACAAAAGCAAAATCCTAAAAATCTATTAGAAGTTAAGATCAAGCGACCAGCTCGCCTTCTTCAACACTTTGAACTTCGGCTTGAGCAACGATGACCGCCGAACTTGCCTCTTCGCCGGTATTGGGATCCTGTTCTAAGGGAGCCGGCTCGTGCTGAGACTCAGTTATTACAGGATTGTCGGGATCGACCGTCTCGTCCGCCTCGCCCGACTCACTGTCACTTAGCTCTTCGCTCGCACTTCGCAGCCGCATACCCAAAGAGTCGTCGTTAGAGCCAGAAGCTACATGAATACCAACAGACTTAGCACTGACCTCGACTCGCGGAGAAACAACTATATCCGCTACATTAATGGGGACGACATAGTTCATACCTAAAGTTTTCCTCAGCTCGGCAGCTATCTCATCAAAGACTACATCGGCGTCTCCCAGCTTGGCCTTGCTCTCTTCAAGCATGACGCGTTCAGCCTTGGGATCAAACGGCTCATCCGCATTAGGCTTCTCCATGTCGTCAAGAAGCTGAATATTGGCAACAGCTTGCGAGAGATAGACCATGTTTTTTATCGGCTTTTTCATCATCTGACGAAACAGCTCGTAAGCATGGTCCAATTTAGCCTGAACCTCGGCAGCTGCAGATCGCCTCGCAGATGAAACAGCCGCTTCGAGATCCTTCTCGTGACTCGCTTTCAGAGTCGATAGTTCTACCTCCAGCTCGGCGGTTTTCTCCTCAACCTTCTTCTTCTCTAGACCGACTCTCTGAAGATGCACGCCCAAGTCGTCGAACTCTTCTTGTAGGCGTCGCGTTCAGCAGTGATGTTTTTCATCTTCTCTGCGAGTCTCTTCATCTCGGCCTCTTATTTCCTCCTGGCCTCGTCAATAAAGGCCTGCCTAGACCTCACCTCTTGGTCGTACGCAATCACCATTCTATTGCAGTGGGCGATAGCCTGCAGAAAAGTTAGAAATATGAGAAACAAAGCAAAACGGAACAATTAGAACAATAGAAATTTACCTTAGCCTGGCGAGACGCGAACTCTTTGTAGAGCTCGCTCTTTACCAGCATCTCCGGGATCGGTAGGTTGTCACCCGGGAATGTGACCTTAGCCATTAGAGCAGCCGCGGCTAAGGGATCGTCATAAAGCTCGGCAGATTTTCCAGATCGCGGACCCGGAGGAATGGACTCGCCTAGAGGCAGAGTCGGCAGCTCGCGACGAGACTTCTTCTCACCAGCTTTACCTTTGCCTTTCTCAGCAGAAGTATGCTTTCTTTTTTGAGTCAGCTGTTGCTCGGACTCGACGGCCTCGTCAGTAATGGTAATTGGCTGTGAAGCAATAACAGCCAAAGTACCGCTCGCGGCTACAGCAGCCGCTTCGTCGCTCCTCGCGGCAGGAGTGTTATCTTTATCAACACTCCGCTCAGACGTTTTAATAGCGGAAGCGACGGCCTTTGAATGGACCTTCTTCTTAGCCTTCGCGGCTTCCTGCTTGGCGATGTCGCGGAAGGTAGGCTTGGGTGGCATTGTCTCGAGATCTTCGGACTCGCTTAAATCAGACTCGTCGTCCTCGTCGTTTAGAACGGACTCGCGAGCTCGCACAACTCTTCGATGGTGGAAGTGACGATTCCAGAGACACTTTCGAGCCTTTAACTTGTCGTGCAGGTCATCAATTCCAGGAACATGAGTGAATAGCGTCCTGTTAACTGTGAAAACAATTGAACAAAGGGTTAATATAAAGCATAAGACATCAGTTCGCGCGATAAACATCAAGAAAATCTACCAAGTGTTCCCCACTTTGCCACCACCCGGTCTTCTTCTTCAACAGACGCGGTTGACACCGACACAAAGAAAAAATACTTCCGCCAACTGTGGTCTTTGTTCGGGAAGTCGTCCAAAACTTTGTAGTGGGGGCGACTTGCCAGATTATACAATTTCTTGCCACTCGGATTGACATGCTTGCGAAAGTCAAGAAAGTTACGAAGATGGCAAACTCCGATGGGCTCGCCACATTCGGCAGCTCGAGTCTGAAGCCCGACTAGTTGGCGAATCCCTCTCGTGTTAATCTGCGCGAGCGCGATTCTATGAACCCACGTGTACCGCAGAATCAACTTAGGAATGGGGAATGTGAGGTAATAATCCCTGAACCAGCACTCATATGCGGTGAACGTACCAAAAGGCGGATTGTCCTCTCGCTGCTCAGGAGTCGGCACAATCATCTCGACCGCATCAGAGATTCCGCATTCCTGGCGAAGGGTATCCAAGGAGTCCTCGTCGCACCAAGAAGAGCCAAGAGGCGGGCGTTGCTTTCGCCTCGACTTCTTTTTCTTCTTGACCACCTCGGCCAATCTGGATCCAATCCAGGCATCCAATCTTTCTGCTTCTACGAGCGAGTTGTAATCCCAAGCACAATCTTCGATCTTTATTCGGGGAGGCAGCTCGGCAGGACTAAGGGACTCGTCACAGAGTTGTGGAATTTCCACGACTAGCCTTTGCTCGTTAGTAGCAGAGGTCTCGCCAATTAGCGAGTGGCGCGAGGTCCCAACCCCCTCTCCGAGGTCTGCTCGCGGAACTCGCATCGGTGAAGCAACCTCCCTCGTCTCGCGACTTTGCCTTAAGACAGGGGAAGGATAGGAGAACAATTCGGCAAAAGGAGAATGGCCTCCAGCTCGATCCTCTCGATTAAAAGGACTCGCATCCTTGCGACCAGAAGCATTCGTCTCCTCGCAGCCACGGAATTGACCACAACTCGAACTCGCATCAATGACCGATTCGCTGTTAGCAGAATAATCCCAGATCGACTTTCTCTTCTCGACGAACTCCGCAGATCTCGCAGACTCAAAAGAACTCGTTGACGACATTATTTCTTTGGATCAAAGCTTGAAAATTTTCTGAAGAACACTGCGGCGGCGATGAAGAACACGGCGGCGGCGAAGTGATGGGACAGCAAAAATCCTATCTAATACTTGAAAGAAAAACGAGAGAAAAAGGAGAGAGAGCAAACTTGTTTTCGGAGAAATGAAAATAATGAGAAGTATCTGAGGAGCATCGCTCCTCATAAAGGCATTTTTGACGGTTCGGGTTTCGAGGTAGGCCTCATTTCATAATGGGCCCAAAAGTCTGGACTCGGGAGATCAGTTTCGAGGGAGGTTGATCCGAACTTGTGATTCTACGACTTCCAACTGGCTTAAGACGCGACCCCGCGAGCTCACCTCTGAGTTAATTCGCGATTTCAGGACTTCACTTTCTCAGGACTTTGATTCTCAGCAATTACCGTGACCTCGCGGTATTTACGGAGTTAGTCAAGTCACATCCTCTTGTTCAAATTGACCTCTTCATCAAATCAACTCGCTGACTCGCGATTTTCTCTCCATTGAAATCAACTCGCCGACTCGCAACCTTCTTTTCGTTGAAATCAAGTCGCAAGTTTCTCTCCGTCTGCTTCAGTTCGCGACTTCACCTCATCAAATCAACTCGCGGACTCGCGATTTTCTCTCCATTGAAATCAACTCGCCGACTCGCGACCTTCTCTTCGTCGAAATCAAGTCGTGACTTCATCTCCTCAAAATCATTTCCCGACTCTCATCAAATCAACTCGCGAACTCGCAGCTTCATTCACCAAACAACCGGAGAACACGCAAAACTAAAATTGGGGACTCGGCGACAATGGCGACTTGAACGAGTGTGTGACTTGTGCTCTTTTCCCCTTGGTCCGGTTTTTTCCCACCGGATTTTCTAGACAAGGTTTTTACCGAGGCTTGTTCACGCACTTATACGCGACTTTGTCTCACCGCCTAGCATCGTATCGACCAGATCGCCGAAGTTGGACACAATCTCGTCATCTCGCCAAAATCAATTTGTGACTTCACTTCGCCATTTCGCACTCGCAGGTTTTGATCTCGATCAGCTCGCAATTTCGTAATCAACCATTATATGACACCGCATCGGTCAACTCGCCGACATCGGGTGCAGACTATGTCATCTGGACTCGGCTATATCATCATCAACACGTAAACCGTCTAAACGGAAATCGGTTCTTCACTCGGACACCCTTACTTCAACACTTTTATTTATAAAACTGTTGAACTGGGGGGCTAACTGTAGGGGTCCGATCCCCCCTCGAAGAATCGACAAGCCTAAACGACGTCGTATTCGCCGAAACGGCCCAACAGTCAAGTCCAGAAGATAGAGGCCCATTAACGGCCCATTACTGTTCATCCGAACCGACCTTTTTTCTCTATAAATAAACATGTACCCCCTCACTTGTGAGGGATCAGAAAAACTTTGTAAAACACTCTGATCTTGATGAATAAGAACCCTAGTTCATAATCTAATTCTAAATCTTTCTAAGTGTTTGAAACCCTAAAGAAGCTCTACTTCATAAGAATCTTCACAAATTCGATTGTGTGAATTTCCAGCATGCACAAAGTTCAGCTTTGTTAGAAAGCAACCAGTTATTCTAAATCAGGTAATGCTCATAAGTTGAACTAACCCGTAAGCATCAATAATCTCAAGGAACGCATTTGTAAGTCGTTTAGTTGGGTCTTAACTGTTAACAAATATCTTGGTTACATCAAAATTTAGCATATTCAGAATACCAGACACTGCTTTAGAGGTCAACTAGCTAAAATCATGGAGCAGCCATGATGTATGGTCCATGCAAACTCACTGCAGTTGCTATATTTTATAGTGGACATTCATAGTTAAGCTACAACCAACTGAATAAAAGATTATTAATTCGAGTATCTGAAAATCCATAGATTAGAAAGAAAAAAAAAAGAACTGATTATTAATAATACAATAAAATCCGTAAAATAATGGATCCCAAAATTAGAGCTGAAATAAGGCTAAGGAGAATCTGGATCGAGAAGTGGAAATGGTGTTCACAAAAGCTAAACCAAAGAAGAAAAGAAAAAGTTAACGAAGCAATTGGATAACAAAACAAATCGTCCAATTGGAAAATTACTTTGGAAATTATTTAGTTCCTTTTCACAAAATTCTCAAGGGTTTAAGCAATAATACGTGTGATTAAAAGAGAGGATAATTAATCGAAACAAACCAAATCAATTTCGGAATTTCTAGTCTCAAATTCATCTCTTCTCTTTCTCCAATGGCGACTCTATTCCACATACTCGATGCGTTTCTCGGTCTATACGCTCCTTTCGTTAACAACCTCCAAGGTTCGTCTCTTCTTTGCCTCGCCGTCACAACTGTATCCTCCTTAGTCTACTCTCTCCCCCGAAGCGAAATCCCAACCTTCGTCGACAATCTCTACCTCATCCAATCGTTCGCCACCGTCTGCCTCGTCTATGTCGCTCTGTCCATCCGATACTGTCGAAGCAACGAGCCACAAGCGCCGATCCAATATCCTATCCTCCGGATCTGCTTTATCTCGGTCTGTTACGTCGCCTCTTTGACTTTCTTCGTCGCGTGTAAAGAGCCGCTCAGATCTGTACGGAATCTCTATGTTCCCGTTATTTGTGTATCTGCTTATCTTCATATCCAGATTGTTCTTACGATTCTACGGCAGAGAGAAAACTTCCAATGGCTGAGACGAATTTGCAACGATTCTTTGTTGGTTTGTTTTCGTTTTTTTTTTGTGCCATTAGTAACTTGCAGTTCCAAGATCCAATTGACATGAGTGTAGCACAGATCGATACAAAGATCTCAAAGAGGCAAGCGTGAAGGAGACCTCTCTCGACGAGGCAACATATGCTAGTTTATTTTTTTCTCTATATTCATGATAAACATTTTTTTTTCACGATAGATTTTCTGTTTCGTTTTTCTTTTTCAATATATTCATCTAAGGGTTAGCCAAACAATGATTAGGAATTTAACCAAAAATGCATTATGTTGAGACATGTAACCTTCGAGGGATGAAGAGGTCTGACAATATCCATGGACCACCTCATGAATGAATAAGGTGAAGTCACTGATGGATCTTCAAGCCGTGGTGCTGACATTTTTTGCACTTTGCATAAATTGTTTCACAATCCTTTATCATGGTTGGCTAGTAATATATGTGGCGCTTGGTCTTTATCGCCAATGTTTTTTCACCACTATATGACCTTCTTCCATGATTTTATTAGTTTCATTTCTTTCAACACAAGCTAGTAAGGGCCCCGAAAGACGCTACTTGAATACTTCTCCGTGTAATAAGACATTGCAGGCAGCAAGAGCACTCAATTTACAAGCTGCCCACTTGTCAATGGAATCTCGGCGTCGTAAACGTAGTCTCGAATCGAATCATACCAACTCTTATTGTAACCATATTCCATTTCTTGTTAATATTCCTCCACCGCAGTTAGCGGTGAGCATAATACTCGTCTCATTCTGTCCTGTCTCATTTCGTTTCGTATTATATATTTCTTGTATGGAACAAGTTTTTAATTCTTGTTTGGGAACATGACGGGATGGGAACGAGAGTGTCCGAAATCCCGTTTGAAATAAATGAAAGTATTAAACTATATATATGATCATATATACTATATTGTGTCATATATTACAAAAATAATTACCTTTTTTATTTTCCATATTATTGAATTTACACTTTGATTTGAGATAGTTATATTGTGTACTCTAAGTTTAGTTTATTTTATTTCGACTATGGTTTTTCTATTTTGAATTTGTAACTTTTAAAGAATACAATTGAGTGTTTTTTTTTTCTTAAATTTGAACATTTTTTTGATGTTGAAAAAGCATGTCTATAATTTGCAGCATCGCTTTAATTTAATATTTTAAAATCGGTTATTTTATGGAAATTCTCGTACCGTTCCTGTCTCATCTCTTTCTATCATTTTTCTACCTCAAATTCTAAATGAAACATAAATGGAACATGTTTTTCTTCCCAATAGTATCGTTTTCGTCTCATTCCCATGAAATCCTGCCCACATTCCCGTCCACCCTAATAGCAGGGGTTTTGTCTTTTGCGAGGGATTCTAATTTAGTCGCGTGACGCCAGGGTTAGAGCAAGTCCAACCATACGGTAAAACATCAAATATGGTGTGGAGTTTTCTCCAATGGAACAGCATAATAGACGACAAATTTTTTTTTTAGTGTTTTGTGACTAGTGTTACACCAAATTTGGTAGAACACTATTTACAAAACACTAAAAAAAAGTAATTTTATTCATATTTTTCTTTTACTAATATAATTAAATTGTTAACAATCAACTAAAAGAACCATCATTAATTTTAAACTTGTTAAATTTAGCTATTGGTTTTCATTTGTAAAAATATGTGATATTGTAAATTAGAATTAATAAGAAATTCTAATTTGCACTAAAATTTTAAATTCACATGCAAATTGCGTAAGACTAAAAATATATTTTATAGTTCAATTAAACACTAAAAACATAATTAGATGGGAGGTGATGATGATGTTCGATTTCAAAATTTTTTAGCTCGGCACAGGAAAATCAAGGATCGAGAAGCTCATATTAAACTTCGAAATGAGTTAATTGAACACTTGTGGTCCGAATATACTAATTCTGAGAATTAGTACGAAATAATTTATTATATACTATTTTAAAATTATCGATTGTATTTATTTCCGCAACTTTTGAAGTATGATGTTATTTATTTTCTACTGTTTCATTAATCAACCATAAATTAATTACTATTTATCAAATATATATATATATAGTAATATAATAATAAGAATCCCTTTTTAATGTGAGATTTGGTGTTGTGGTTGGAGATAGAAAATTTTTTTTGATACCAAAACACCAAATTTGGTGTAATTTTAACACCAAATATAGTGTCAAGATAAGGGCATGTATAATGGAGACACTGACATAATATAATTAAGTGTCCAAATTGTTTTTAGAATTAAAATATATTAAATTTAAGATATTTAGTGTCTAAAACTGAAGAAAGATCCAATTCAATTTTTAGACACTAAAGATCTTAAATTTAATATATTTTAAATTTAAAAAGTTTTTAGACACTAATGTGAGTGTCTCCATTATAATGATTGACGCTTAAGTCTCCTGGAGGATTGATGTCTATTGCCTCGGCCACTTCGTCGAAAATGGATTCGTCCACTACATTTCTTCCTTCTTCGATGTTAACCATGAAAAACTCTCATTTTTCAATTAAAAAAAATGATCCAAAATATTATCATGAAAAATATATTTTTATGGAGAAAACATTCCAGAGTAAATATGCAGATAATACTCAAACAGAGAATAATAATTATAAAATTAATAAATAAACAAAAAAGAGTTGGATGATAAGGCCAACTTGATTCAGTTTGCTTTCCTCGTAAGTCGAAAATATTTGTGTCGGTAGAAGGTAATCAGATGATGCCACGTGTGAGATCGTGTAGCATATGGAAGCAGATAGAACAAGCGTGGATCGATTTTTGTCGTATATGGGACCCATACCGCACCGAGTGATCGGTCTACCTTTTTTTTTTTTTTGTCAACTGAAATATTTTGATTAAAAGCCCAATGGGCAAAGTTTACACTGGGCTTTACGGTAATACAACATATGATTATGGACTTATAATATTCATTGAGATCAGAACTAAAACAGAACAATATGCATCCGTACTTCAACACGTGTATCACTACTTGGGAGTATCAAAGTTGTGGATGAGAGAAAGCCACCGCATGTTATGTTTCTCCGCCGCTTTGCCTAGATCAGAAGGGATTGATAATATTTCTCTGATGGACTGAAATTCCTATTAGCAAAGCCTCCGATAAATTTAAATAATTTTCTCCAATGAACTGTATATTCCGATCATCTCACCGAAAAACCCATGCTATCAAGCCTCTATCATCACCAATTTTTGTTTTATGGAAAGAGAAACCAAATCCTACCGAAATAAAACAGAGAAAATCAAGATAGGGTACAAAAAAACCTAGGCTAAACACAGCCACTTCAGTTTTTGTATCAATCCCTTCAAGAAATCCTAAAAACATGAAACTCAAACTCACAATAGACACTTTGTCTAAACCTACACAGGCCCAAAAATGGGGGCAAAGATTTATACTAATTGAAGTTGAGAATCAAGCAATCGATCGGAAAGGATCCTCCATAAAACCAATAGGAATCTGAAAATCACACAAAGAGGCAGGAAACCTAGAACTAGATCCGAATTAAAAAAGATTTAAATCCAAAGAAACCTTCAGAATTTAAATCCTATTAACCGGACATAAAATCCGATCAAGTAGATCGGAAACAAAAGTCGGTCATAAGCCGAAACAAAAGTCGGTCAAAGCCGAAGCAAAAGTCGGTCATAGCCGAAACCGGATCCGAAAAACTCGGAAGAGCTACATAAAAGAAAAAGATCTATCTAAACATATCCACGGCGCCGGCAAGAGCCGGTCACCGGGATTAAATGGCGATGAAAACCCTTTGTTTCTTCTAGAAAGTAGAGAGAAGGGAGAGAATACAGAGTTTTTTTTTTTTTGATCGGTCTACCTAAGGCTGTTCCATTCAATTGTCATATCTCTGGACCCCTTTGGATTTTGCATGCAATCTCCTTTTGGTAAACCCCACCATTCTTACCTCTTGTCATTTCTTACGTTGATGTGAAATTGCTCGTTCAATATTTTCCTCACCCTCCCATCCTCCAAACTCTAGTGACTTCAACTTTTGAAATGTTTAAGATATATTCGAAAGAAAATATGTAATAGATTGCCATATTCTTGTAGGACCGCAAAAACCAAATTAAGAAAACAAACGAATTTTATTGAATAACGATAACATAAATTGAATTGCAACAATTGTATTTAAAGATTTTATTTAAATAAGCAAAATCACGGAGGCAAGATATGATTTTTTTTCTTTAATTCAATAAATTGATTGCATTTGTGCTCGCAGTAACGTTTGATTTTTGAATCCCTTGATACAACCAATCCGAACTATAACCCGAGCACTAGAGGTATAGAACTCAACGAACTAGATCTATGATATACTCTCGAATCTAAAAACTAAAAGACTTACTTTCTAAAGCTATGAAGACGAGAGAGATAGAAGAATTTAGAACTGTGAGTTTTCTGTGTCTGAGAGCATGAAAAATTATGAGAGACGAGAGCCTTTATTTATAGTCTCAGGGTTCAATATTGTGACACCCCGGTTTCAGGGCATATAAAGTATATGCGGTATATGCGGAGAGGCTTAAAAGAATTGATTTGACTACCTATATCACCAAAATGCACTTTTCTTTTCGGTCACAGGTCTTGAGAAAACTCTAGAGTTAAGCATGCTTGAGCTGGAGTAGTTTCAGGATTGGTGACCTACTGGGAAGTCATTTCCAGTACTTGTGACTGAGGTTAAACCACGGGAAAAGATCGCGTGGTGATTTGTAGGGTTAGTAAACATGACTTCCGAGCCTCCCGAACTTGTGACACCCCCGTTTCAAGGCATATATGGTATACGCGGTATATGCAGAGAGACATAAAAGAATTGATTTGGCTACCTATATCACCAAAGTGCACTTATCTATTCGGTCAAAGGTCTTGAGAGAACTCCAGAGTTAAGCGTGCTTGAGCTGGAGGAGGTTCAAGATTGGTGACCTACTGGGAAGTCATTTTCAGTACCGTGTGAGTGAGGTCAAAACACGAGGAAAGATCGCGTGGTGATTTGCTGGGTTAGTAAACATGAATTTAGAGCCTCCCGGACTAACGCACCAACTGTCAGACATGGTGGGCCCACAGGCCTTAGAGTGGATGAGAGGCTATGGGAGGGGTGGTCGGGGCGTTATAAGTGGTATCAGAGCGAGCTTTGACAATTGTATGAATCAGTTTATCGGGATAACGATTAAGGTATTCGCAATGAAGAGGTTGCGATATGTTAGTGGGGGTGATTGTGACACCCCAATTTTAGGGTATATATGGTATATGCGGTATATACGGAAAGACATAAAAGAATTGATTTGGCAACCTATATAACCAAAGTGCACTTATCTTTTCGGTCAAAGGTCTTGAGAGAACCCCAGAGTTAAGCGTGCTTAAGCTGGAGTAGTTTCAGGATGTGTGACCTACTGGAAAGTTATTTCCAGTACTGTGTGAGTGAGGTCAAAAACACGAGAAATGATCACGTGGTGATTTGCAGGGTCAGTAAACATGACTCTGAGCCTCCCCGACTAACGCACCGACCGTCGGACATGGTGGACTCAGGGGCATGTGAGTGGACGGAGGCCTTGGGAGGGGCGGTCGTGGCGTTACAAGTAGTATCAGAGCGAAATTTGACATGTATGAAGAGTCAGTTTATCGGGATAACGATTGAGGTATTCGCAATGAAGACGTTGCGATATGTTAGTGGGGGTGATTGTGACACCCCAATTTCAGGGCATATATGGTATATGCGGTATATGTGGAGAGGCTTAAAAAAATTGATTGGCTACATATATTACCAAAGTGCACTTATCTTTTTGGTCACAAGTCTTGAGAGAACTCTAGAGTTAATCGTTTTTGAATTGGAGTAGTTTCAAGATAACGCAACCTACTGGGAAGTTATTTCTAGTACCGTGTGAGTGAGGTAAAAATACAAGGAAAGATCGCGAGGAGATTTGCAGGGTCGGTAAATATGACTTTAGAGCCTCCCAGACTAACGCACCGACCGTCGGACATGGTGGGTCCACGGGCCTTAAAGTGGACGGGAGGCCCATGGGAGGGGCAGTTGGGGCGTTATAAGTGGTATCAGAGCAAACTCTGACAATTGTGTGAATAATTATGTCGGAGTAACGATCTTGGTATGCGTAACGAGAACGTTGCGATCTGTTAGTGGGGGTGATTTTGACACCCCAATTTCAGGGCATATATGGTATATGCGGAGATGCATAAAATAATTGATTTGGCTACCTATATCACCAAAGTGTACTTATCTTTTCTGTCAAAGATCTTGAGAGAGCTCCAGAGTTAAGCGCGCTTGAGCTGGAGTAGTTTCAAGATGGATGACCTACTGGAAAGTGAATTCCAGTACCGTGTAAATGAGGTCAAAATACAAGGAAAGATCGTGAGGTGATTTGCAGGGTTAGTAAACATTACCTAAGAGCCTCCCAGACTAATGCACCGACCGTCGGACATGGTGGGCCCACGGGCCTAAGAGTAGACAAAAGGCCCATGGGAGGGGCAGTCTGGCCATTATTGGACTAACGCACTAACCATCTGACATGGTGGGCCCACGGGCCTGAGAGTGGACTAGGGCCTATGGGAGGGGCAGAAGGGGCGTTATATGTGGTATCAGAGCGAGCTCTGATAATTGTGTGAATAGCTTTGACGGGGTAATGATCTTTGTATGCGTAACGAGGATACTGCGATTTGTTAGTGGGGGTGATTGTGACACCCGATTTTAGGGAAAATATGGTATATGCGGTATATGCGAAAAGGCATAAAAGAACTGATTTGACAACCTATATCACCAATGTGCACTTATCTTTTTGGTCAAAGGTATTGAGAAAGCTCTAGAGTTAAGTGTGCTTGAGCTGGACTAGTTTCAGGATAGGTGACCTACTGGGAAATCATTTCTAGTAACATGTGAGTGAGATCTAAAACACGGGAAATGATCACGTGGTGATTTGCAGGGTCAGTAAACAAGACTTCCGAGCCTCTCGGACTAACACATTGACCGTCCGACATGGTGGGCCAGGGGCCTGTGAGTGGACGTAGGCCCATAGGAAGGGCGGTTGGGGCGTTACAAGTGGTATCGGAGCGAACCTTGACATCTGTTAAGAGTCAGACTGTCGGGGTAACAATCTTGGTATGCGCAACGAGGACGTTGTGATTTGTTAGAAAGGATGATTGTGATACCCCAGTTTCAGGGCATATATGGTATATGCGGTATATGCGGAGAGGCTAAAAGAATTGATTTGGCTACCTATATCACAAAACTGCTCTTATCTTTTCGGTCACATGTCTTGAGAGAACTCCAGAGTTAAGCATGCTTGAGCTGGAGTAGTTTCAAGATGGGTTACTTACTGGCAAGTCATTTCTAGTACCGTGTGAGTGAGGTCAAAACACGAGGAAAGATCGCGTGATGATTTGCAGGGTCAGTAAACATGACTTTAGAGCCTCCTGGACTAACGCACCGACTGTCGGACATGGTGAGCCCACATGCTTAAGAGTGGATGGAAAGCCCATGGGATGGGCAGTCGGGGTTTTATAAGTGGTATCAGAGCGGGCTCTGACAATTGTGTGAATCACTTTGTCGGGGTAATGATCTTGGTATGCGCAACGAGAACATTGCGATCTGTTAGTGGGGGTGATTGTGACACCCCGGTTTCAGGGCATATATTGTATATGCGGAGAGGCATAAAAGAATTGATTTGGCTACCTATATCACCAAAGTGCACTTATCTTTTCGGTCAAAGGTCTTGAGAGAACTCCAAAGTTAAGCGTGCTTGAGCTAGAGTAGTTTCAAGATGGTTGACCTACTGGGAAGTTATTTCTAGTACCGTATGAGTGAGGTCAAAACACGAGGAAACATGACTTTAGAGACTCCTGGACTAACGCACCGACCGTCGGATATGGTGGGTCCACGGGCCTGAGAGTGGACGAGGGCCTATGAGAGGGGCGGTCGGGGCGTTATAAATATTCTGGAGTATTCTGCAAGTTAGAACCAGTAAAAGATTTGGAATAATTCTTAATTCTTACTAAGTCGGCCACGAATAAAGGAAAACTTCTAATTCGGAAATGTAAAATTTCCTGAAAATTTATTGAGTAAATTTTGACAAATCAATGGTCCAAAATATTACTCGGACAAGGTGAGAATCCTGCCAACACGCCTGCGTCCGGCTTGGCTCGGTTCAGTGGTCCGCGCGTGGTATCCTCGTGTCTTTCCATGTGTGGGTGTTTGTTTTGAACATTGTATATCTTAAGCTCTTTATATACCACATGAATAAGTTCTCCTTAAGGGATGTAAGTTTTTTTACGTACACACTTCATTCCACACCATTTGAGGCTTTTTCAATATGGCCCAAATCAATTTCTCGTTGAAACTTCAACTCAGTTTTGATAAACCAAATACCCAAATTAATGACCTATTTGTTTATATAAAAATAGTTCCAACAATTCTATCAGTTGTATTAGTTTAATCGGTTTTTATGAAAATAATATGAAACTATATGATTTCCCGCACCATGTATGGACTATAATATATTTTTAAAAGTACATATTAAATAACATATTGCTATAGAAATATATGTATTGTTTTATGATTTGGTAGTTGAAATATATGATTTTAAGTTTGGTATTTGTAATCTTTCCCTTCAATATCCTTTGTTCTTTTCGACATCATATTTGTCTCGGCCCTCATGTATTCATCGTCATTTTCGTTATCATTATCATCGTTATTATCATATTTTTCGTTACCAACATATTATCCTGGATTAATTTGTAAACCATATTTTCCGATATTTATATAACTTCTATTAATTGTAGTAACTATATAATTTTGTTTTATTTCCGTTCGGTGTTTAATTTGATTCACATCGTGAAATGTTTTCATAGAATTAATAGAAAATGTATACTTTTTTCCTTTAATAAAAAGAACAAAGAAAAAAAAAATTATAAGATAAAATTGAGAACAACTTGATAGAAAAAGGTTGTAGAGGGTAAATAACAATTAAAGAGTTAAACCATGTTTATTATCCAATTAACAAAAATTATTAAATCTAACTCTTTTTCGTCATCATTCCATGTCATTAATTTATTTTAAAATAAACTAATAAAATTAAAACAACTAAGCATTTTTCATTAAACTAAGTTGCATTTAATAATAATGGGATGTGTTCGTATTTTTAAACAATATATTTTATGTTTTTTTTTTCATAACACGTTATTTGACTCGAAATCATCATATTTTGATTGAATCACACGCGGAAAATATCAACAATTCTGCGATGAGAAAAATTTGTCTAGCACATAAATCTAGAATCATGCATACTCCATATGCATATAACAACTAATCTTATGCATTTAATTATATAAGTTTGACATTCATATCTGAATTAAGTTTTACATATATATTAATTTAATGACAAACAAATTGAAAAAATGTAATCAAATCGTTTATCAAAGAACAAAAAACTGTAATCAAATTTATTTTATTTTTTTGCTAATCGATAGATCTATATATATAAAGTTAACTTTTCTCTCTTCTCCTTAAGCTGCCTCATCATCTACATCATATTTTCTATTTCATTTTTGTAATTTCAAATTTAATACACATATTAATTAATAATTATTAATGTGGTTTCAACATTAGAGAAAGAATTTAGAAAGTCTTACTATTATACCAATAAATATAGATATCTATATATAGTTACTAGATTAATAACATGTTTAATAAATTTGATTATACTAATGTATTTAACATTTCATATATCTTCAATTAGGTTAAATTGTATTTGAAAATATTATTAAAACTTTAAAATATCAAAAATGTTATAACAATTTACAAATAACTTCATATACAACTAAATTCATATCTGCAAATATTGAAAGTATTTCCCAAAAATATAATATGTTTAAATAATTAAGAACGTTGAGTTTTGTAATTTTATTTTGATCAACAAAGAAATTTTAAATACAACTATAAGTGGATGAAAAATCTCTATACTATTAAGCAATCGCAAAAAGAAAAAAATGATGGAAGGTGTAATTAATATTTTAGTTAAAATGTTTTACGTATAACAAGCATTAAAAATTTTAAATATAAATAGTTCACATACTATATTTAATTAAATTTGGTTATACCGTATTTCACACTATAAATATTTAATTAGTTAAAGTTATATCGTAAATATTGTAAAATATGAAACAAGTCATAAGAAATAAACAAACAAGATGATCTATAACTCATTTCATAGAGCAACATATAAGTAAATAAATGTTACATCAAATAAAAATATTAAAATTCAGCTATATTTAATACAATTATTGAAGTTATATATAATTAAAGGAAATAAGAGAACAAGATAAATTAATAGGTAAAATTATAAATATTTGCCTAAACAAATAAGATAAGCTTCACAAGTTAAATATATTGTGCTTTGTGCTTTCTTTGTTTTGATAACCAAACATTTAAGAGAAATTTCAAGATATGCCACTTTTCAAAAAATGCCACTATCACTTTTTCCAAATTTTTAAATCATTTATATTTGGCTTAATTATGTTATACTAGGGTTTAGTTTTTTGGGTTTAAGGTTTGTAAAGGATCAAAATATTTTTTTTAATGGAAAATTTTGAGATATAAGGTTTTTAAACGGATATATAAGTGACATGTTGGTATGAAAATAATTCAACAATGGCATATTTGAAAAGTGGCATATCAAAAGTGGCATTTTCGTAAATGTCCCAACATTTAATTGTATGAAACTCTTATTATTGGTTATCCAAAGTGGAGTTAAGTTGTTTTATCATTTTTTTAACTCAAAGAGAAAATTTAAATGTCACTATAAGAGCATGAGAAAATAAAACTTCTAAATACTTCACTAAATAGGAGGAGAAAAAAAAATGTAAGTAAAACATATATCATGTGTTGTAAGTACAATTAATATCTTGGAAACAATAAGAAATGAAATTAAGAAGTTGATGTATGAAAAAATGACACATATTTTAACTTTACAAATACATTGTATTTTTAAATTTAAAACTAAGTTTTTTATTCAACTAATAGTTTCATATTAGCATTGTTACTAATCAAAAGTCATAATAAAGAATGTTTAAAAATTAAAACAATATGATGAATTGAAAATAAACGATTAGTGGTAAAATCAAAAAATATCTAAAGTAACTAATCTCTATTTTTTATTTATAAAAATAATTCAATTAAAGTATTTGTCTTTCAATATAATAAAATTGTAGAATAAATACTCGCAAGAAGCGCGAGCCATTTCTAGTATCATATAAAATGAAGTTAATATTTACAAGGTGAAATCTAAAATCTATACTACAAAAAGGAAAAACAAGTTAATATAATGTTATGGTTTTGCAACCTCTGAGCATACATTGGTTTTATCTAAGCCAAATTTGCATAAGATTTCGGAAAGACCTCAAGTGACGTCTAGCAGAAATATTGTTTCTAACTTCCCGCTCAATACCTTTGAAGACTGAAGTGGGAAAAAGAAATGTTTGGTTATGAAGCACATTATTGCTTTGTTTCCACAGATGGAAAATTCTAACCTGGACCGCCATGTTTCTAAGACGAGAAGGTGAGGTAATTGAGTCCTCCTTGATCTAAGAGAGCAACTCTGGCCATGAACAAAATAGTCGGCTTCGAGGGTTCATAACAGCAAGAACAAGTTTCCAAACCTGAACACTAAATTCACAATGCAACAGAGGATGATCCCTGGTTTCATCAAGAGTGGAGGAGAGACAAAATTCCCTTGGAATATTCTTTCCTCAAGAAATAAACCTCATCCTTGTTGGCAATCTATCGTAGTTAGCAACCCATATATTAAAAGAATGCTTGGGGATGTGACCTTTAAACCAAATCAAGTTCGCATAGTCCTTGGTCTCTGACCTAGGCCTCAAAGCCTCCCATGTTTTGGTTGCACTGTATTCCCTATTGCCTGACCCATATGTATTCCATTCAAAGTAATCATAGGGAGAATCGTTCCATTCAAAGTAATCATAGGGAGAATCGTTGTGAGGTGGATATGGAGGTTTAAAGCCTGTTCTGATCTTGGATAAGCCAAATTCCATCCATGATTACTGACAGCCTCTACCACTTTAGCATGTATGGGAATTCTCAAATCCTTTGGACCAGATACTCCTACATAAGACATAAGCTGACCAAGAGGAGTCCAAGAGTTGTACCACAAGCTGATCCCCTTACCATTATCAAGAATTGCTTAAGTAAACTTGAGGGCTAAAGGCCAGGGCTTAAGAAGCTTCCTCCATGTCCATGAGTCCGTAGTTTTTTCTTGGTCACCAAGAATCTAATTTAATGTAAATCGCAAGATCATCCCTTTCTTAGTCCATATAGTGCTATAGTGAAAAAAAAATGACTGGTGATTTGTTAGGGTATTATAAGCTCGCACTTGTTGAGAATATATGTTATGATATTTCATGCATAATAAATTACCCGTGTAATATTGACACTTACCGAATTTCGATCCAAACAATTTACATCAGGAGGGTGTCGATCGACGCGCTGTCCAGAATCGTATGCTCGCTGATTTCAATCGCCCAGAGCAGTTCTACGCTAACCGAGCCGCGATTCGACCTCCTGCATTCTAGCACAATGACTTCGAGCTCAAGCCTGCGTACTTCTCCTTAGTTGCTCAAGACCCGTTCTGCGGTCTTCCACATGAGAATCCTATGGACCACATCGAGAGGTTTGAGGATTTGGCATCTGTAATAAAAGCCAATGGAGTTTCTGAAGATTACCTGTTCTGTAAGCTATTCCCATACTCTCTACATGGGGAAGCTAAGTATTGGCTGAGGACGCTACCACCGGGCTCTCTCACTAACTGGATGGATACAAAGAATGCTTTCCTAAGCAATTTCTTTGATGATGCGAAGTCCAAGGATCTAAGATCGAAGATCGCAATCTTCAAGCAGGGTGATCATGAAGCATTCAAGGCTGCCTGGAATAGATTCAAGGGATATCAGAGCAACTGTCCACACCATGGTTTTAACGAGGTCCAGCTGCTTAATATCTTTTACAGAGGGATTGCGCTGCAGTACTCTGTGTCACTAGATGCTGCGAGCAAAGGGAATTTCAATACGAATTTTCCAGGGACTGCCACCCAGCTCATTGAGAACGTTGCCAACAGCACTAGTACAAAGAAATTGGATTTCGAGAGGAGCAAATCTGGACAGAGCATCAGTGGGAATCAGCTCGCTGAGGTAACCAAGAAGCTGGATACAATGACTAGTCTTCTAGCTGGGAAGAAGTCAGTCCACTTTGCGCAAGATGTTGAGACCACATAAAAGGATGTGAGCTACCTCAACCAGAGCGGGTTTCAGAAGTACGGTGGATCCTCTTATCAGAAGCCTTACACACGAGACTATGGATCATCTTCTTATCAGAAGCCGCCTCCTCCGTCTGAGAACAGTAGATTGGAATCTATGATGGAACGGCGTCTTGATGGACAGCAGAAGTTGGCTGTGGATTGGAACGGGAAGTTTGATTCGCTCTACACGGACTTAAACGGAAAGATCAAAGCTTTGACTACTCACGTTAGGAAGCTGGATGTTCAAGTGGCTCAAACGGCTGAATCAGTGAGAAGACAAGAAGGGTATCTTCCTGCAAAGACGGACATGAACCCCAAGAAAGCTTGTAACGCCGTTCAGACTATCGAGGAGGATTATTTCGACGAATTCGAAGCGATTTTTGGAGCAGCAGAGCCTGTGTCGATCGACACAGAGTATGCATGTCGATCGACACGTGAAGAATCAGCCGTATCAAAGATTGAAGCATTGCTGTCGAGCGACGAGCCCAAACGTGTCGATCGACACGAAGAAATCAGCACCGTCGATCGACAGACACCCCATATCGCTCGACACGCAACCCAGGCAGACACTGTTCATCCAAAATCTGCTCCAATCATCAAGGAATCCATCCTTAAGCCTAAGCTGCCCTTTCCTAGAGCCAGGAAGAGTAAACAAGAGGTCGAAGACGCTATTTGCAAGAGGATGATTGAGAAGATAATGGTTGAGATGCCTCTAGTGGATGCAATAAAGCTTTCTCCAGCGATTCGACGATACGTGAAGCGAATGGTTGCTAATGGAATCAGTCTAGAGGAAGGTGCGTTGCTAACCAGAGACCTTCAAGCTATTCTCCTGAGCACAACTCCAATCTCGAAGAAGAAGAAGAAGGAGATAGTGGTTTCTGAAGAAGTTAGTGCAATAATCCAGAGCAGGATTCCAGTCAAGCTGCCTGATTCGGGAAGCTTCGTTCTTAATTGTTCCATCTCCAATGAACAGTTTCCTCATTCGCTCTGTGACTCAGGATCTGGAATTAATTTGATGCCATTCTCTGTTGCCACCAGACTTGGGATGACAGATTTCATGCCAACAAGGATGTCTCTTCTTTTAGCTGATAGATCCAGGAGATTCCCAAAAGATTCAGGACTACATGATTCCTGCGGATTTTGTGGTTTTGGAGTACGATAAAGAACCTCAAGATCCTTTGATTCTGGGAAGATCTTTCTTAGTTACTGCGGGAGCAAACATTGACTGCAGAAGAGGGAAGATCACGCTTGACCTTGGTGACATTGTCATGGAATTTGACATGGACAAGACAAAGAGAAGATCCACCATTGATGGTCAAGCATTCTCTGTGGACACATCGCTAGAAGATGAACCAATCAAGGAACCTTCAAAGGACATCCCTACCGCCATCAACTTCATCAGTTCAGAACCTTCTTCTGCAAATCCTCAAGTAGAGCCCAGGTATGAGTCTCTTACACTTAATTCTTCACTTCCTGTTATCATCAATGATTTAAAATGTGAAAAGCCTGTTATGCGCTTACGCAAGCATCGAGTTTCTCGAGAGCTTGGTTCTTCTGATGAATTTGCAGGAAACAGAAAAGAAGAAGTGAAGCCTAAACGGACTTCAAGGCCTTTCGCTCAAATGCGAATCATCGTTCCCCAAGAGTTGGAAAGTAAAGGAGAAGCAGTTATCCAGGAGATGATGGAGAGAACGATGAGACTTTTTCCTGAGACTGTTTCTTATAAGTCTGGGGGAGCTGTCCAGAAGGTTCGATTTCAGCAAGCTGCTGCGAGTTCCATTAAGGATAAAGGAAGTTCAATACTTCCTAAAGATCCACATTAAAGTACTCAGTTCCAAAATAGTCAAGCTAAAGACTGAAAATAAGCGCTTAGTGGGAGGCAACCCACTTGTGAGTCTTACTAACTATCTACTTAGATTTATGTTTCTTTTTCAATTTTACGTTTTGGTGTTGTTTTTGGTGTTAGTTTTCAGGAAATCGAACGCTCGAATGCAAGTAAGAATGCTCTTCAACACTCTGTGTCGATCGACAAGCACATCAGTGTCGATCGACACGAGGAAAATCCATCAGTCGGAATCATGACAGAGACTAGTGTGTCGATCGACACACAGGTCATGTCGATCGACGAGGCCCCCAGGTACAAATTCTCACTTGATTTTTCATTCGTTTCAATTCCTATTTGTCTTGTTTCACCAATCTTAAGGCTTAATAACACTGGGGACAGTGTTGTTTAAGTCTGGGGGAGGTAGTTGCTAACATCTGTGTTTTCTTTTGAGATTTTTGTTTAATTTTAAAATTTTTAGAGTCAAAACCTCTCCTTTAGACTTGCTTTGAACAACACTCAAGGACCATTTCACTTGCAAGTTGGCTTGTTTTACTGAGGTGGGTAACTGGGAGTGGATCGGTTTAACGGAGCGAGTTTAAATTTCTGGAGAACGCCAGAAAGGATGTCAAAGGCCCCGCCCCTAATGAACTCTAATTTCTTGTCAAGGGCGTTGGTAATCGCAAGACTTGATTCAGTTTCCAAACACTTGAAAGCGAGGACGGACCGCTCTTGAAACTTCTTCCCGAATGACGAGTATAACTGTCCTAGATCGAAAAAAGAAAGCCTCATGACCCTGTCTCCACAAGAACACCAGTAATGATAGCTGATCTAGTGATCATAGAGATGCTAAAGAAATAAAAAATCATCAGAAAAGTGCAAGCATGCCAGAATAAAGTGCAGAGAAACAACAAATGGTAAAGGACCCTCTGCTGAGGTACCCGCCATCACAAAGAAAAATCATTCATCAAAAGGCATTGCATCTCTATGATATCCTTAATTGGATACAGTTTCAGAGGGAAGAGAGAGGGTGAAACGCAGGAAAGTATTAAAGGAAGTGAAAGAATCTAGAAGGTCCAGCGATCGATATTTCCTTGATGAGACCGTACTTAATTAAACTAAAGTGGTCTGCGACTGAAAGTCTGAGATTTTCTAAGGGGTTTAGATTCAATCTGGAGGACTGCTAAGCTTCTAGGGAAACAACGAAGTATCACCGGATTAGCTTTACAAAGGTATGTGGTTTCTAAAGGAGTGATTACACTGTTTTGCTTAGGGACAAGCAAAAAGCTAAGTCTGGGGGAGTTGATATTTTGTGGTTTTTACCCAGTTTAGACAACGATATAAGTCCATGTTTTAGAGTCTTTTTAGTGTTTTCGAGTGTTTTGGTGTTAATCTTAGGTACAAAGGCGAATTGGACTCAATTGGTGTTTACTGGAGCATTTTGGAGCATAAAGGAATAAGCAGTCAAAGTGGCAAATTCGGAGTCAACATTTCAGAGAACTGTCGATCGACACAACCATCACCTGTCGATCGACACGAGTTATTTCGAGACAAGAAGATTTGACAGAGAGTGTCATGTCGATCGACAGACACCTGTGTCGATCGACACGACTACCGGACCAGCCCAGAATCAAGTTTTCAGAAGATTTCCTTTTGCGTCAGAAAGTCCAGATGTTTGCAATTGGGCCCATGACGGTTTTGTACTCCTATATATGTATTTTCCAAGCCATTGTTTAGGCGGATGCTTATGCTTTATTTTATTGAATTCTTAGAGTTAATCATTAATAAAATCATGTTTTCTTCTATGATTATGTCTAAGTAATTTCCCTGTTAGGTTTAGGGTTTTTGAAAGTGTTTGATGAGTTGTTAGATCTGATCTGATCATTAGGATAAAATCTTTAGAAGTTCTTCATCTTAACTTGTTCTTATTGCTGATTTTAGCCTCGCGAACTGAAATCTGATCCAGGGTTTATTAATAGAAATGACAGTTTGATTGATAATCCTGAACTAGTTTTTGATGAGCAAAATACCTATTCGCAAAGAGATTTGGCTTAGGATTTTGTGAACAATTGTGTCTGATCTTTAATGCTTGTTTAGGTTGTTAGAATTCGCAACGACAGTTGGTTTTCCAGGATTTAGACATAGAAATTATTCGCAGCGAGAGCTGGTTTGTTTACTTTCGTGTGCATGTTCATGAACTGTTCTTAATATTCCTAATAACTGATTTATCTGCAACTTTGATTCACTGGATGATTCCCTGTGCCTAGCGCATTCTTTTACTGATTTAAAACCGTTTTCATTACTGCTTGCTTTAATTGTTTTTACATTCATCTCACCTAGCTTAATCTGAATTTGAAATCTATTGTGTTTTCCTTGACTTCCTGTGGATCGATAACCCTAAGTGCTGCAACTGATCTCTTAATTTGAGAGAGTTTAGGTCTAGGGATAATTTGACCGTATCAAGAGGCCCATGCATCTCTTGACACTTATGCTGAGACCCACGCGTCACATATAAGTAAGCATCCCACCATACAATACCGAGATCCATCCGTCATCGGTAAGTACCACCCCGATACTACACTGAGACCCTTCCATCACATGTAGATCATTGGAGACCCACACGTCTCACGAGAACGGTAATGAGTTATTCGGGAACGATGCTGTCCCTTAAATAATAAATTTACAAACGTCAAAAACATCTATGATTAGATATGCCCCACATTGCTAAACTCGATATTTCCAACTCGAAATATTATCTAAAACACGACCCATACGAGTTAACCAAACACGCTTATAAGACCACACATCTTATAACAACACATGAAAATAAATAAGGCAACCACCATCTTATAAATTTTCAAAACGTAGAGTCGTTACCACACCAAACGAAAATATAAAATCTAAAGCACTAAAGCCAAAGCTAAAATTCTGCAATAGAAAACAAAAGAACGACAACTGGGATAAAAGAACCACAGCTCAATCCTCGTCCTTCTCTCTCCGGTTCTTTTCCATTCCTGCAGCTGCCATACCCAATTCCTCCAACGAGGCAAACTTGGAAGCTCTGCATGACATCCTCAACTCCAACCTAAATCCTCCCGCGAACATCCTCATCTGAGCCCGCTCCTTGTTCATGCCTCTACCTGTATAAACCACTAGCCTACCGTACTCAGCAAAATACTCATGAACCGACCGGTCTTCCTGAACCAGTTCTCAAAACTGCGTCTCTAACCGATCCACTGCCTCTTGAGGAAATACCTGGTATTAAACTGAGCCAAGAATTACCCCCAAGTCCATAATGTTCGCCTCTTCCGAGCCACGACACTCCTCCACCAGAGACGTGCATCACCCTCCAAGAAGTGTACTGCTAAATCCACTCGATACTCATCAGCACACATACTAGAGCGAAACATACGCTCTACCGTCATCCTCCACTCATTTGCTACCTCAGTCCCCCCCCCCCCCCTCCACCCGAGCAGGACAAAGACCCAATGCTCTTGATCTTCCTCAACATCGCTTGATAAGCCGGATGCTCCTCTGCCACTGAAATCTGCCCTGGTACCACCCTTGGTAACCGCTACAAAATATGGGCTAACATCCTCGCCAAATGATCATCTGGACCAAGGGCCACACCTGTAGTAGCACCCCCACTTGGGCCTCCTACAACGCCGTCTGCTTTTGTACCACCACCGGCACAAACAGATACCCTGACACTGCCCTCTGATCCTTCGAGAGACGTCTGCGAGTCAGCCACAAACTCTGGCGACTCACTTTTTGCAACCCACTCAAATAACGTACTTACACGTGCTCGACCACGGCCACGGCCACTACGGCCACGACCTTTACCACAACCTCTCGGAACTCTAGCCATCACACCCGCAACTTCCCAAAACCACGACTAAGATACTAGATTCCACTAAACAGGAGGTCATACAAATAGTCAAAACTCAACTTACCGCGAAATCTCTTTAAAGGCTGAAGAGGATGATTTTCAAACTACTAACTGATTAAAAACACCAAATCACTTAAACACATAGTCTCAGACATCCAATTACATTGTCCTAAAAACGTCTAGGCTCTGATACCAAAATGATACAACCAAGCTTTTTTAAAAAAAAACCTAACAATTCTAATGCGGAAATTCTCACGAATATAAAATCGAATAAATCAATCAAATAAATCAACCAACTCATATTCGATTCAAAAATAGAATGCCAATTACTATGCGTTCAAACAACAACCAACAATATTCAAAAATTCAGAAATCCCAATAAGGTGTCGATCGATACCCCACCCAGTGTCGATCGACAGTCCTTACACAAACACAAATCATCGCGATATCAACTCGGGTGTCGATCGACACTACCACTAGGTGTTGATCGACACTCCTCGCAGAAACCTAAATCGAGTCAACTCCTCTCGCGACTCGATTTTGTTTCACCATGCGAGCCAATTTCCCACATAAACTACACGATAACCACACAGAAACAACACAATAATCACACAGATACAGAAAATCAATCAGAACTCAAAATCTAATCATTCGATAATCTAACACTCTAATCCCATAACCACGATCACGCACTTAGCTGGACAAAACCAATGACCATGATGTGGACACAAAATCAGTGACCTCGCAGCCTCTGGTCTCACGCGAAACCACTAAGGAACACTTCCTCAAAGCCTAGAACACAAAACTATGATTTTCCCAAAACTCTAATTCAGACTTCCAGAAAATAGAACAACGCACTGGATTAAAACGATCACAGAGATCAAAGCTTACCTACGAATTCAGATCGGAAACCCAATCTGAATACTAGACCAATAGGTCTTTCCAACGGTACCTAACTCGTCCACTGATAACGCCAGAAAAACACTTCCCAAGAAGACTGATTGAACTTCGAAACTACACAGGCCACTCACGAGAAAACGATCATAACTCAAAAAATATAGATCGAAAAGACAATCCTGTTTCTCCTATAGATAGCTAAGAGGAAGAAGAACATACCTATGAAAAATAACGCCGATCAGACCTAATTTGATTGTCCATTCCTCCTCTTTACCGAAACAGCCAAGTCAGTCCTCTCCTCAAGAATCCTCCAAACTCTCTCTTCTCAAATAACCAACGTTTCCTCCTCTAAAACTGATCAAAGTCATCTTTTTCCTCTAAAAATACATCCACGACCTTATATAACACATCCTAGGGTTTTCCACACTACCACCTGATGTCGATCGACACCCCTACCAAAATGCAAAATTTTGGTTTTGGGATGTTACAGAATGGTTGATTTAGGCTTTTAGCTAATGAATCACGGTTGATTTTGTCTGTTTCGTGTGATGAAATCGTGATGATTTGATGATTGTTGTGTTTTATGTTCGGTTTGTTGATATGTTCCTCGTGTGAAGAACAGGGTGTCGATCGACACCTAGTGGTAGTGTCGATCGACACCAAGGCGAAGCGACGCCGGTATTGTTGAAGTGTCGATCGACACCTAGTGGTAGTGTCGATTGACACCAGTTTATTTTGATGTCAAACTATTTAAATTAAGTATTTATTAAATACTTACGCAACTTTTTGTGTTGTAGGTAACAGAAATGCGTGATCGCGAAATCAAGGCCGGAGAAGAGGATGATAGGGATGTCGGGTTGTTTAGTTATCTAGTAAATCGTGTGTTTAGGTTGCTGGGGTTTTCTTGGAATTGCATTATTGGATAATTGGTTTAATATCTTTATTGGATTAATTTTGTGAGAATTTCTGCAACTGTCATAAACAGTCGTAGAGAATTAGCATTTATGGAAATGTCAAATTCTGGTTATTTAATTTAAAAAGAAAAATATATTGGTCGTTTCAATTTGGAATCAGAGCCTAGACGTTTTTGGGACATTGAAATTGGATGAATTGAGACTATGGGTTCTAATTGTTTATTGGTGGTTTGACAATTAGTAGTCTTAGATCATCCTCTTTGGCCTTCAAAGAGATTCCGCGGTAAGTTGTGTTTTATTGTTTGTGACTTCTCGGTTGCTCATGTTTTACTATCTTGTGTGGTAGATGGATACTGGAGCGAGAGTTCATGGCAAAGGCAGAGGATGTGGTAGAGGCCGTCATGGTTGTGGTCGTGGCTAGGTGCCTGAGTCTTTGAGTAGCGTGGCTGCAAGCGCTACGCGGATGTCAGCAGCTCCGATACATCATGTTGGCTCCATGAGTGCCAGTGTGGGTGTCGGGAGAGGTACCGGGAGAGGTGGTGGTAGGGCGGCCCCGGTTGGGGGTGGTGTTCCAGCTCAGGGTCATGATGATGTCATTGTGGATTTACTGACGCAGCTATTGGAGCAGTTTTTGGCGGTGGCTCTGGCACTGGTTCTAGCAGGGCTTCTACTTGTTGAGGCGCAACAGGGGGTTGCAGTGGTTGAGCAGCCGAGGGCTGCACTTGCTGAACATCCTCCTTATCCTCGGCCCCCTCTGAGTTGGGCCAGAGGGGGCTGAGGAGTGGCACTTAAGAGTGTAGCACAAATTTTGATCGATTCGATGTCCTGCTGAGTATCATGTGGAGTTGGTTGTTTACTATCTTAGTGAGGGCGCTCATTTGTGGTGGAGATCGATTGAGTCCAGGAGAGGTGTTTGGACCTTGGAGTAGTTCTTGGGCGAGTTCAACGCCAAGTAATTTCCTCAGGAGGCTAGAGATCGTCTTTAGACGAGGTTTATGGAGCTAACTAAGAGGGAGAGTATTGTGCGAGAGTACGATGTTGGGTTCAGCCGACTGGTGGTTTATGCTGGCCATAGCATGGAGGACGAGAGAACCCTTATGCAGAGGTTCTTGCAGGGGCTTCGTCTGAGCATTAGGTCGTAGTATCGCGGTTCTTTGTATGCCTCGAGGGCAGATTTGGTGGAGTTGGCTGCTTCTATTAAGGAGGATCAGCGTGAGCAGGAGGGATTTGTGGTTGTCCCACCATTGGTTATTCCATCCGTTGTTGCTCATGTTGCTCTGCCAAGGAGGCAGCAACAACAATAATAACAGCATTCTCGGATCTTTGGTTCTGGCAAAGGCGGCAAGCCTGCGCAGGGTCAGAAGAGGAGGTTTGATGAGGTTTCAAGAGGCGGCTAGAGTGGTCATAGCTGTTATTGATGTGTGAGCACTTAGTAACGAGTGGCAAACTGTCTCAAGCAAGAGGCATCTTATGATGCCAAAGTATGTTTTCATTGCCGAGAGGCAGGGCATATCAGGCCGATGTGTCCTAATTTGCAGCGGATGGCTGTGGCAGCAGTTCAACCAGTGGCAGTGCAGCTTGTGGCTCAGTTGACGATGGTTCAGCCTTTGGGTCTGCTTGGGCCTGTGCCAAAAGTTTATACATCGGCAGATGCGGGGCAGTAAGGCGGCACGCATATCATTGGTAAAATTCTAGACTCGAACTTCATAAATTTTTAGTGGTTGAATTGTGTTGTTTCTTTTATTTTTGCATGTGATAGTTTGTTAGGGTTCTCAACATGTGAATTGTGTTGGGACCTTATTATTGGGAGGTTTTGAGTCCCACGTTTTTTTTAATTTTTGAGCATCGAACTACTTTATTACTCCGGGGCATGCCGAGAGCAGTGACATCCGGCTACTTTCGGTCGGGCTAGAGCAGTGGATATTCAGATTGTTGGGGAGTCTATGCCAGCTGATTTGGTTATCAGTCCAGTGGAGCTGTACGACGTTATCCTAGGGATGGATTTGTTGTCTTTCTACAAAGTCCATCTGGACTGTCATCGAGCAAGGGTGGTCTTCGAGCAGGATGCAGGGAAGTTAGCGTTTCAGGGTATGAGACCTACTTCCGGGAGTCTGGTAATCTCGGCTATTCAGGCAGAGCAGATGATAGCGCGAGGTTGCGAGGCTTATTTGGCAACGATTTCGATGGCCGAGTCCAGTAGTGAGGTTTCTATTGAGAAGATCAGAGTTGTTCAGGATTTCAAGGATGTGTTTCGGTCATTAAAGGGATTACCACCATCTCGGATCAATCCTTTCATAATTGAGCTAAAGCCCGGGACAGCTCTGATTTCTAAGGCTTCTTATAGGATAACTCCAATAGAGTTGGCAGTGCTGAAGAAGCAGCTGGAAGACTTGTTGAGTAAGGGTTTCGCTCGATCGAGTGTTTTGTCGTGGGGAGCACCGGTGCTATTTGTGAAAAAGAAAGATGGCAGCTTTTGATTTTGTATCGATTATCGGGGTCTGAACCGGGTCACTGTAAAGAACAAGTACCATCTCCCGAGGATGATGAGTTATTAGATCAGCTGATTGGTGCTACTTAGTTCTCTAAGATTAACTTGGCATCAGGTTACCATAAGACTCCGATAGATAAGGCAGATGTTTGTAATATAGCGATCAAGACAAGATATGCGCATTTTGAGTTCGTGGTGATGCCTTTCGGGTTGACTAATGCGCCAGCAACATTCATGAGATTGATAAACGATGTGTTCAAGGAGTATTTGGACGTGTTCGGTATCATCTCTATTAATGACATCTTGGTTTACTCGGGGAGCACGAGACTCATTTGAGGTTGGTTTTGCAGAAGCTTCGGGAGTAGAAGATGTATGCTAAGTTGAGCAAGTGTAGTTTTTGGCAGCGGCGGATGGGATTTCTTGGGCATATCGTTTATGCAGAGGGAGTTGTCATGGATCCGACAAAGATAAAGGCTATTCGAGATTGGCTTAGACCGATTAATGCCACCGAGATCGGGAGTTTTCTTGGTTTGGCAGGTTACTACAGGAGATTCGTCAAGGGATTTGCGAGTATGATTCAGTCTATGATGAAGTTGATCGGGAAGGATATCCCGTTTATTTGGTCGCCGGAATGCGAGAAGAGCTTTACGAAACTCAAGGATATGTTGACGAGTACATCAGTATTAGCCGGCGAAGCTTTATACCGTGTATACAGATGCTTCAGGAGTTGGTTTATGTTATGTTTTGATGCAGGAGGTTAAGGTCATCGCGTATGCTTTGAGGCAGTTGCAGGGTAGTAAGCGTAATCGCCCTACGCATGATCTTGAGTCGGGAGAAGTGGTTTTTGCTCTAAAGATTTGGATGTCCTATCTTTATGGCGGAAATGTGTAGATTTATAAGGATCACAAGAATCTGCAACATATCTTTACTCAGCCATTGTTAAATATGAGACAGAGACGCTGGGTGGAGTTGTTGGCGGATTATGATCTAGAGATTATTTACCATCGAGGTAAGGCCAACCAGGTGGCATATGCACTGAGTCGGCAAAGAGTTGATTCAATTTAGGAGCAGGAGGTTGAGGCCCTAGTGGGCGAGATCAGCACTTTGAGGTTGTGTGTTTTTTTCGCGGGAGCCTTTGGGGGTTAGTGTCGGTTGATCAAGCAGACCTTCTGAGTAGGATCCGAGTGGCTCAAGAGAGTGATCAGGTTTTGGTTGAGGCATCGAGGGTCGTTGGGTCTGAGTATATTGTATCTTCGAATGGGACTATTCTGGTTCGCGGGCGAGTTTGTGTGCCTAAGGACAAGTTTTTGAGGCAAGAGATTTTGCGAGAGGCTCATGCAAGCAAGTTCTCGATTCATCCGGGAGCGACTAAGATGTACTATGATCTTAAGCGGTACTATCATTGGGTCAGGATAAAGAGAGATATATGTTACTGGGTCGCAAAATGGGATACGTGCCAGTTAGTGAAGGCAGAACATCAGGTTCCGGGTAGGAGGTTGTAGAGTTTACCCATTCCAGAGTGGAAGTGGGATATGATCACTATGGATTTTGTGGTCGGTTTGCCTAACTTGAGGACCTATGATGCGATTTGGGTGATTGTTGACTGTCTAAGTAAGTCTGCGCATTTTCGGGCTGTTAAAAAGATTGATGGAGCTGCGGTTTTGGCAAAGAATTTTGTGTGAGAGATTGTGAGGCTGCATAGAGTGCCAGAGAGTATAGTGTCAGACCGGGATCCCAAGTTCACGTCTGAGTTTTGGAGAGTGTTTCTAGCTGAGATGGGCACTAAGGTGCATCTGAGTACAACGTATCATCCACAGACTAATGGTTAGTCAGAGAGGACTATTCATACTTTAGAGGATCTGCTCAGAATGTGTGTATTAGATTGGGGTGGTCACTGGTTTGATCATCTGTTTCTGGCTGAGTTTCCGTATAACAACAGCTTACTGTCGAGCATTTGCATGGCTCTTTATGAGGCGCTTTATGGGAGGCTATGCAGGACACCTTTATGGTGGACCTAAGTGGGGGAGATAAGCATTTTTGGTGCGAGTTTCGTTCATAAAACGACGGAGAAGATCCCTGTTTTAAAGCTGAACATGAAGGAGGCTCAGGATCGGCAGAAGAGTTATGCCGATAAGCGGCGGAGAGAGCTTGAGTTTGCAGTGGGAGATCGTGCTTATCTCAAGATGGCTATGTTGAGCTGTCTTAACAGATCCATAGCAAAGAACAACCTGAGTCCGCGTTTTACGGGACCGTTTCCGGTAGTGGAGCGTGTTGGACCAATTGCGTACCGGTTAGAGTTACCTCCAATTATGAAGGTATTCTACAAGATGTTTCATGTGTCTATGTTGAGGAAATGCCTGCATGAGTCAGAGGAGTTGGTGGCTAAGATCCTGGAGGATCTACAACCAGATTTGATAGTTCTGATAGTTCTTGTGAGGATTCTCGAGAGGAGAGAGAAGGTTCTGCGTCGGAAAAGGATACCAATGCTGAGAGTCTTGTGGGACTATAGCGGTACAGAGGATGAGACTTGGAGTCGGAGGCAAAGATGAAGTTGAAGTTCAGGAAGTGGTTCGACAAGCAGGTCGAAGCTTGAGCTTACTTGTATCTTTGTGGTTCCGGTTTGGTATTAGCTTGTTGTTGTTGTTGTTGTTGTTGTTCTGTTCATGTATTTTTCGTTTCATTGTAACGATATACATTTTTCAAAATTTATAAGATGGAGTTTCCTTATTTATTTCCAGTATTATTATAAGATGTGAGGTTCTTATAAGCGTATTTTGGTTGACCAATATGGGTCGTGCTTTGGATGATATTTTGGGTGGGAAATATCGAGTTAAGCCATGTGGGGCAGATGTAGTCATAGATGTTTATAGACGTTTCAGAATTAATACTCTAGGGACAGTAGCGTTTCCGAATAATTCATTACCGTTCTGGGGAGTCGCGTGGGTCTCTGATGATTTAAATGTGTTGGGTGGGTCTCAGTGTAGTATCGAGGTTGTACTTACCGATGGCGGGTGGGTCTCGGTGTAGTTTAGTGAGATACTTACTTAGCTGTGATGCGTGGGTCTCAGCATAAGTGTCAAGAGACGCTTGGGTCTCTTGAGGGAAATGTGTTTCCCCTGCATTTCTTTTGGAGAGAGTAATTCTCCGGAGACTTATTTGAGACGGGTGGGTCTCAGTATAAGTCTAGAGGGAAGTTTGTTCTCGGATACCATAGGTGATTGGTATGTGGCTGCTAAAGGATGCGTCCTGAGGGCAAGGTAGTATGATAATGAGTTAAGAGTAGTTAATAACGTGAAACGTGTGTATAAACATAGGACTAGATGCGAGTTCAGGGATCGGGTGAGGATCTTTAGTGATGTTGACCAAGTAGGGTCAAGTTTTTGGTCTTTTAATAGACGGTTTTGCGGGATTCAAGGTCGAATCCAGATTAGTGGAAGAGAGTTGTAACATCCCGGAACCAAATTTTAGTAATTTGGGAGGGATGTCGATCGATACCAGTTGTGGGTGTCGATCGACACCAATGTTTCGGGTTGATTTCGGTTAAGTTTTAATCGTCCGATTTGCGAGTCGGTTTAGGGAGAAACCTATAGGGCTCAGCTTTATAAGGAGTATCAGACTTGTGGCTTCATTTTGAGAGGCAGAATTCACAAGTTAGATTACTGAGAGAGATTGATTGAGAGTTTTTGAAGGATTGTTGCAAAGAAATCCCTCGGAAACCTTCTCGTTGAATTCTAGAGGCATAGGGATCCTTGTTCCTCGTAGTTCGTGGCGTTTGAGTCTGATTTCGCCTCGTTTCGACGCTGTTCCTCGTCGATTTATCATTTTCGATCCGAAACAGAGGTGAGTGCGCGATCGTAGGCTCGGATAGGCCGGGATTTGAATGAATGATTGATTTAGGCGTTTAGCTAATGAATCACGGTTGATTTTGTCTGTTTCTTGTGACAGAATCGTGATGATTTGATGATTGTTGTGTTTTACGTTCGGTTTGTTGATATGTTCCTTGTGTGACGAACAGGGTGTCGATCGACACCAAGGCGAAGCGACGCCAATATTGTTGAAGTGTCGATTGACACCAGTTAATTTTGATGCTAAACTTTTTAAATTAATTGTTTATTTGAATGTTGATTTATTCTTACTTAACATGTTGACGGGAAGACCGTCTCACTAAGTATTTATTAAATACTTACGCAACTCTTATTACCATGTGTTGCAGGTAACGGAAATGCGTGATCGCGAAATCAAGGCCAGAGAAGAGGATGATAGAAATGTCTAGGTTGTTTAGTTATCTAGTGAACCTGGTGTTTAGGTTGCTAGGGCTTTCTTGGAATTGCATTGTTGGATAATTGGTTTAATATTTTATTGGATTAATTTTATGAGAATTTTCGCAACTGTCATATATAGCCGTAGAGAATTAACATTTATGGAAATGTCTAATTCGGGTTATTTAATTTTTTTTAAAATGTGTTGGTTGTTTCAGCTTCGATCCGTGGTCCGTTCCGATTCGATCGGAAAAATTTGGATATCCATAAATTTACAAAGCAAAGCAAAAAATAAAAATCAATTTCGTTAAAAACAAAGCAAATCACAAATACTAAAATTTTATGAACAAGTATTCGCTCCGCTCCGTATATGTGTACATAATTGCACATCTAAACTGTATAATGATTATATCTATATGTAAATTTAATGAATTTATATTCATCAAATTAATAAGAAAATATCATTTTTAATGAAAAAATTGTCATTTTTTGTTACATTTGAACTTTTTGTTTATTTTTTGAATTTTTATTAATATTTTGAAACTATTACGGAGCGGATCGGATATCCAGAAAATATCCGGATTTTGACGGAGCGGATACGGATTGGATACGGATTGTTACAGAACGGGTAAGGATCGGATAAATGATGATCCGAACGGAGCAGAACGGATCATGGATACCACAAAAATTCCGAATATCTACTCCGTGCCCATCCCTACTGATTAGAACCCCCAACTAATGTCCAAATCAGTGATCAAATTAAACAATTAACCAAAGAAAAGAAGAAAAAAACATAGAGATTCCTTATCGACGCATAGAGATTCCTTCACATTATTTGAACATATACACACACATCATATCATATTACATTATAAGGTAAGATTCTTTTCTTCGCACAAACTGCTTCCCCACTTCAGAGAACACTGAGTGGGCCCATTCTTCCAAAATTCCCCAAAATATCACTCAAGTTGTTATTCTAAACATTATATTTCTTTGACTAAAAGAGCAAATTTTGATTACAATCAAATGGTTTTGACCAGTCAAAGAAACAAAAGTGGGCCTATCTATGTTCCTGACTTCTCATAATCTTGTAAATGCATCCCAATGTGATCAGTAGCTTTCTTTAAATCCTAATAGTATTTGTCTTTTTACATTTTCTTTTCCCATAACTATCTTCCCATAAATTAAATTCTACATTGACCATATCTAACACATTATTCTATATTTCATTCTAACTCTATTTTAGAATAAGATTTTTCTCCAATTCATTACTCTATTTTTTACTTTATTTAGTTTAATTCTTAATTTATCAAAATTACATATTTTACCCAACTATTTTAAAATTAGCAAAAACTCACTAAATCATTATATTATTTTAGTTGAAAATTTATTATAAAAATAAAATTACATTACAAAATAGAAAAAGAAAAAATATTATAATCTAAGCATTAGTATTACCGAATTTTTCCCACAAATGATTAACTAAATCATTACGAAGTGAAAAATAATCTCTTTATTTTTGATTCTTCTAATTGCCCAAGTAATTCTTGAAACCAAATATTATATCCCACTAATTCAACCTCCCGAGGCAGAGCTTCTCCATCGATTTCAATTGGTACATCGAGATCACGCTCATCTTCGATTATTATGTTATGTCAATATTTTGATGATTTAAATTATTATGTCATTATTTATAATATTTATTTTATGTTATTTATCTCAAATTTATTATTTTTCATTTATAAATTTCATCGTATTTGAATTTTGTTGTTGTATTTTAATTGTGTTGGTTAAAAGCTTTTTTTAATATGAACTTTGATTATCATTTTGTAATTTTGTTAAAAGGCTATTAATCATTCAATCAAAAATTAAATAAATAATAACAAAAACATATTTTAGGTGTAAAAGTAGACTCAGTAAAAAGTTAAAAAAAAATTTATAAATAAAAAAATTCAATTATAGAATAGAGTGAAAAATGAGTTTATTCTACATGTAGAGTATAAAAAGTGGTTACTCTATTTTAGAGTAGAATTTAGAGTAGGATTAGAAAAAAATTTACTCTAAACTTTCTTTTAAAATGAGATTTAGAGTGGGGTTGAAAATACCTTTAAAAACATTACGGACATTATCCACATAGCCGACAAAAGTAATAATACACATTCTATGTATCAATTCGGAATTTGAATAGAAAGCAAAACCACAATTACGAGTTCCCATTATGCCTTTTTACGTACGTATGGTGATTCTAGTCTATATACCTGGATCCTAGAAAAACGATTCACATATTTGCTAGAAAATTTTAATGTACGGAAAAGCGATTTCAATGTTCTGAGAGACAATTTATTTAACTTTCATATGATTTATAGATTCATAATTATGGTATTCGTTAAAAACATAATTTTGTGCAATTAACATAAAATATGCAATGATGTGGAAACAAAGGCATCGATATGATTTCTCCTGGAGAGATTTCTTTTTTACTTTTATCTGGTTACGATGAAACACGATCACAGACTTGAAAAACAAAACACTTAAGGTCAGATTGGTAACTCCATTTAAACAGAGCGGTTAAATAGTAAATAATTTTTGATATAAAATATTATATATTATTTAAAATAGAAATAATAATTTTAAAATTTTAGTTTGATTTTTATATATTCATATTAAAGCTAAGTTTATACTTATATTTTTCAGAAATAAAAAATAAAATATTTTATTTTAAAAAAAAATACAAACATCCGTTTGATAATTGAAGCGGTTGCAAACGGACATAAGAGGTAATCATTCAAAAGCTTAATACAAATACAATAAGATAATAGAAAAGAGGAATAAGAGAAGTACAGTAATACATTTTGTCACATGGAAACTACGGTTATGATATGTCCATTTTTGTACGATGTAATTGCATCGGTGTCTTTGTCAAACTGACAAATTACAAGGCTATTTTAATACAGTAAATGGATTTTAAATAATATATAATATGAAAATTACAAGGCTATTTAATACAGTACTAAGTATTTTAGTTTTTAGCAAATCCATTTCGAATAAATTCATTTTCAAGGCAAATGTGCAAGAGTCCAAATAACCACAAATACAATAACTGTTTGTGACAAAATCAAATTCATTTTTTGTTTTAATATTTTGTGAATTTATGTCATGGAATCAGAATTCTCAATCATATGGAAGAGAACATACAAAACAAGCTTTCATAAAAAAAAATTTATCAGGGTCATGGTTTTTTGTTTTTTGAAACTTAAAAACATTAAAGTTATTTTTTAATAGAGTTTGTAAAAAAAAGAGATTCCTATTTCATTTCCCAGCTGACACAATTACCCTTAGCATGGTTACAAATTATTATTATCATTTAATTCCTCCATTTCAGTTGTCATTCTAAAAGTTTTCACACAAATTAAGAAAATAATTACATTTCATGTTTTACCCCTAATTAATGTATTGTTTTGTTTGAAATAAGTAATTAATAAGGTAAAAGGTAAGAATTAAAGTGTAAAAAATAACAATAAATTCGCATTGAAAATATAAAATAAGAAGTAATATGAAATAAAAATTTATCTCTAAAACGACAAATATTATGAAATGGATAGAGTATTGTGTTGGAAAAAAATGGTTACAAATTAGTTAGTTGCAGCTTCACCGTTTGCTGAAGTCACTCAAACATGATGCTTGTCGAATTGTATCAATCCAATTGATGTCAGAATATGCAAATATTCTTGTTACTTAACTGATACGAAAATAAAATTTGTCTGGTTATTAATATGTTAACCTTCTGACATGTGGGAACTTTGGTTTGTTGGCTTTGGCATTTCTTGCCATTTTTTCTTCTTTTTTAATGAGACTTTAGAATTTGTTGGTAAGAAAATAAATTTGTTCGTATTTGTCAGCATAGGTTTTATATAGAAATTGGTATTTGTTTTATTCATCAGTCACATTTCTGTAAAGGATGTTTCAAAAGAATAAAAAACGTAAAGGTTTAGCTAATGCCTATCTGATGTCACCAATTTGAATCGATAGAATTCCATGGATTATAATCGTAGAGCACATGCGAACCACTAATGTAATGTTAGAGTTGTCTAGGTAAAAAAAGAGAAACATCGTTAAATTATTACAGACCTAAACTTCACTTATCGAATAACAATTGTTTTTTTACTCAATACAGATGTCTTAAAAATTAAGATATGATCCGACTTTACCAATTAATATTTAAATTATACATCGCTTGAAGTACTTATATTATGAATGGCACTTATTTAGCCTGTTCACAAATATAATGTATGGATAAATGAAACCATAACCATCATTTTAATTGATTCAAAAAAGTATATTTGATTTTTAGCTGGTATGTAATTTTGACAAAATTAAACTACAAATGTATGAAAATTAAAGTATTAAGTGCGTAACCAAATTTACTGATATAATTTTCCTTCACTTTATTATGTGCTATGATATGATATATTTAGCATATGGTTTGTTTATATTTGCGTATCTTCGCATATATCGCATATACCACATATGCCCTGAAAACGGTGTAACATCCCAAAACCAAAAATTGTGTTTTTGGTAGGGGTATCGATCAACACCAGGTGTGGGTGTCGATCAACACCAATCTTTTGGGATTGTTTGGTTTGATTTTTTACCGTGCGGTTTGCTGCGGTTTAAGGGAGAAGCCCTAGGTCTTTGTATAAAAGGATCCAACCGCATATGAGTATCGTTTTTCAGTGTTTTAGAGGAGAAAAACGTTTTAGAATTGAGAGAAAAAGGGATTCAAGTGTGTTCTTGAGAAAGAGAGTTGATTGTGAGAATAGGGCAGTTCTGTTGCCTTGTGTTGGAGCAGAGCATTGGATGAGCAAATCAGTTCTGATCATCGTGAAATTTTATAGGTATGGGTCTGTGATCATACAACTTCGAGGCCGTTTTGTCGGAGTTCTAGTTTATGTCTTTAGAAAGATCTTTGTGTCTAGTTTTTGAATCATTTTCCCGATCATTATTTGGAGGTAAGTTGATTTGAAGTCAGCGCGTCGGTTCTTTTTTTTCCAGAATATTCTAATTTGGTTTAGGGAAAACCTTGTTGGTGAGTCTTAGGTGATGGAGAAGGATAACCAGTAGCTTTTGGGTCTCGTTCAGGCTGTGATTTTTGCTGGTTATGTTGTTGATTAATCTTCTAATCCCTAAGGCTAAGGTGAGTGCGTGAATCATGGCGTAGGAAGAGGATGATTAGGATTTTTTTGTTATGTTTTGTTGAACTGAGTAGAACCTGATGTTTAGGTTGCTAGCTTATTTGAATTTGGAATTGGATTGCTTGATTTAATTATCTATTGGAATTTTTAGTTTAATTGATTATGTGTTTCTGCTGGTTATTGTTTGTTGGGTTGAATTAACCGTTGAGAATTAATATTTATAGGAATACTTAATTTGGGTTAATTAATTAGAAAAAAGCTTGTTTGTTTCAACTGAGGTGTCACAATCATCCCCCCTAACAGATCGCAACATCCTCGTTGCGCATACCAATATCGTTACCCCTAACAATTTGTCTCACCCAGTTGTCAGGGTTCGCTCTGATACCAAAATGTAACAACCAAGCTTTTTTTTGTTAATTAGTTAGTCCGAATTAATATTACCATAAATATTAATAACGACTAATTCAACAAACACAATGCGAAAGTTTACGGAATATAAATATTATTTTTTAATTTTTTATTATTTTTTATTATTTAAAATATTTTTTTGTAAAAAAAAAAAAAAGTTAACGGGTGAAATGTCGGCGCGAAAAAATATTTTTACTTTGAAGGTTTATTATGTTAAGTTTACTAGATTGAAAGTTTAAAGTATTAGTGCTAAAATACTGAGATTTAAAGTGCTAGTAGTCGGAATTTTGGAAGTTTTTTATGCCATATTCTCATAAATTTTGTGTGTTCTCTAACTAATTGGCCACATGCGCTACGCGACGAGGACCGTATCAAATTCCTTTTTCCCTTTGATGGTAGACACACTAAGTTTCAGTTTCTCATTTCCTATCGTCCTCTATTTTTTGCTTTTTTGTTTTTGTTTTGTTTTTGGGTCACAATCGTTCTCTATTTAATTTACTATATCATAAAAACATTGCAATCTTTTTTTTTTTTTTTTTCATCTGAATGAAATTATGTTAAGGCATTGTTTTACAATCGAAGCAAAGCAAAGCCACTTACAACAAGCATTATCACCACCAAGAGAAGACATTCAAGGGTGGGGTAACAGACCATAAGACATAAAACTAATATTAAGGAGAATGAAACATATTAAGAGAGAAAGCAATGATCTCGCTCCGAGTTCAAACAAAGGAAACTAACGACCCATCCACAAGCTAAACCATAGACCACGAAAAAGCCAAAGCTGAGCTAACAAACATAAGACGAACTGAATCTAAACCTTTAGGCACATCCAGAACATGGAGAGCCAAAACGCGACTCAAGGACCCTCTTAACTAGCAAACAACAAGGGCGGAGAAGAACGCAGGGGATCATATATAACAAAGCACAGAACCAGCAATATAGTAGCCTGACCAAGCAAAACCGGGAAACCAGAGAAGGCCACGACGCAAGACAGGAATAACTTGACGCTCGAACCCCATCAAACACAACCAAAAAAGTCTCTGAATCCAATACATACGCATAGACTACAACCACTGCCTAGAGCCAAAAATAATCACTTTTCCTCAAAACTAAGAACCATAACTCATTTGGTACACACAACTCATCGGTGAGACCATTTCCTGTACTCAAAGTCCTAGCCAAAAAGGGCCTAGAAATTCCACATCACTCCATAACTAGATGACAACGAAACCATGAGACCACGATTCAAGAATAAAGGGAAATCAAAATTTACCACATCAGATCAAACGAGGTCACAACGAGACCAGGGAGGAGCCATCACGACGATCTCGAACTCAGCTAACTGACGAACCCAGATCCACAAAGACCATCTCACGAACATGACTCGAAATCGCACCTCTTCAAAAAGCTTTATACCTTAACAAATCTCAACCCACCACTTATCCTTAACAGACCTCAAGCCCCGAAGCTAATCTTTAGCCTTTAGAGTCATCCAAAAGCTGGTAAGCTCGAGAGAACCAAAGTCTTCACCGGAAACCATCTTGAAAAACACATAAAAAAGCAAAATTAAACTAGAAGAAGACTAAGACCGGCGGTGATGATGACGGATCCACCCACCACCGGTCACACACAAGCTCAGAGGAGATCGAAGATCAGAAGCTGGGAGAGAGAAGAGAGAAAAATTTTTGAGGAGAATGTCAATCATAAAAACATTGCAATCATTCTTTGTTTTGTTTTTATATTCTAGGTAACACAATTTTTATATGCCTTTTAGAAATGATGATGAATATGACCGTCCAACCTTGAATCGGGATAATAAGTTCATGCGGAAAATCAGGAATATTTAAATTTCACAAATGAAATTCAAAAGTATTATATCCAATCACAATCAATTATTAGTTTTAACAAATTGCTCACTATTACTCATCAAGCCCTAACCATCAGATCAATTAATTTACACAAAACAACAACATGCATATAGTGATAACTGATGTTGATTATGAGCCCAAAAATTACAAATTTAATTTTGTGAATTGTCTAATAAAAACTTACATGGATACAATAAAATAATTAAAATTACATTAATCGACTAACAATTGTTTGTAACCATATAAAGCCGCCTAGGACCACTTAAAATCGCCTAATCCAAATTAGAAAAGGTTTAATTCCGATGCTTTAAGTATGATCTTGTAGTCTATAGACATTTCTTTCGCCAACAAGTGATCATGGACGCTGGTGGGAAGAAGATTATTTAGTGGAAAAGTTAAAAAAAATCTTTTAAAAAACGACAATTGAAAACAAAAGTTTTAAGTTAGAACGATTTTGGTTTTGATATGAAGACAAAATAGTATGAATTGGAAGTCTGAAATTTATTAATGAGTATAGCAAAATATTTAGTTATAACTTATATAAGAGAAATTAGGTTAATCTTGTGAAATAAGCTAAGTTTCCTAAAAAAGAAGTAGAGTTTTCTATTTAGTATTCACTAAGATATTCTCATACGCGTATAGAGAATAATGTATATTTTCACACGCGTAATAAACCTAGTGAACAAATATAAATAGGGGATAGAGAAAAAATGGTATACAATTTGAAATGAAAATTGAGAATGGGGTTGGGGTTGGTTGATGGTGATGGTGGGTATTGGTATGTGGCAGGGTCCACGTGTATAGTTGAGCCCACGCCAGATTCGGTCATCTTGACTTATGTGTACATAATAAAACGTATATATGTGTACGATCGAAATAACATTTTCAATTTTTATTAATCAACACCATTCATTTTCTTAGTGTCAGATAAGTTTTGGAGTGACCATATACTGATATACATGCTTCGAATGTACATTTTCATTGTTATTCGGATCGCACTATGCATTTCCCGTCTCACTGCTATCCGAGATCATAGACTTTAAAAGCAATGTATATCCAAGCATATTATAGCTTATGGAGTATTAAGCATCCTTCAATTTATACTGTATTCTTTTAAGTGTTTGTTTCGATTTAGCTTTTCTCATCATATTGATCCATCTGATCATGTTGTGGTTTAATCTCTATTAACAAAAAAGGGGTTGATCCATTTTACCATCGTTTGATTTATATTATTATTTTCTCTTTTAAATATTATTACTATCACTGTTGTTTACTTCCGTTATTTATTTTCAAGTGTTCACGTTTTTCTTAGAAGTGACAAAATAAAAACACATTGCGTTTGTAATTTGAATGACATATTAAAATATTTCCGCCAATAAAAAAGAGAAATTTATCAATGAAAGTATAAGTTAGCGTCAAATTACCATAAGGCTTTTGAGAAGAAAAATAAACTCGCCTTTAATGTGACAAATACCAAGAATAAAAAAATACTAACAAGTACCTACGAATAAATAAATAAAGAATACAAATAGTGCAATATAATGCAATTTCAGATGGAAAAAATGAATACAAAATAAATAAAGATTTTTAATTATAAAGAAAGAAAGAAAACTTTTGTTTCAGAAAGGACGCACTTTATCAGTTTGCTTTATATATTAAGAACCTTTGCTCTTCTCCTCTATTCAGCTCTTGCTCACCACTTTTCTTCAATCTCTCTCTTTCTTTCTCTCTCTGGTTCCTTGGTTCTTTTGGAGTGTGAGCAAAATAGCAACCATATATTTGCTAATTATTAGTACAAAACTAAGTGACCGTTGCTTCAATCGTTTGTTGCATGGATGGATCCTCAACAGGTAATTTCATGTCCTGTCCTTTTAAATTTTATAAGATTTGTTTTAATGATTTTATTAGCTCTCTTAGTTCTTCCACCCCCGGCACATTAACAAACACAAATACATAAAAACCAATCTCAGTCATGGTAATCATAGCAACAACAATAAAAAGTAAAACCCATCAAGACCCGATATTCATTGCCAATTTAATGATATATTAACTTGATTACCCTAAACAAAATAGTAGTATTCGTTTTCTTGTAGATAGACGTAACGGTATAGCAAGAATTATTGTCGGTAATATTAAAGAATCGGCGCCACGTCTATCATAGAAAGAATCATCAAAATTTAATGAAATTTGTTTAAATGTGCAGCAAATGTCAAACGAGACACTGGAAACCATATTGGTAAGCTCAAGAAAAGGAAGCAACAATAAGAAAATGGAAGAGGAAATGAAGAAGAAGATGGGAAAAGGAGAGTTAGGAGGTGAAGCACAAAATTGTCCAAGATGTGAATCTCCAAACACAAAGTTTTGTTACTACAACAACTATAGCCTCTCTCAACCTCGTTACTTCTGCAAATCTTGTCGGAGATATTGGACTAAAGGTGGTACTCTCCGTAACGTTCCCGTCGGTGGTGGTTGCCGTCGAAACAAACGATCTTCTTCCTCAGCTTTCTCCAAGAACAAGCCTATTAATTTCCATAATGATCCACTTCACAACCCATTAATTACGGGAATGCCATCGTCCTTTGGTTACGACTCCATCGATCTCAACCTGGCATTCGCTACTCTTCATAAGCCTTCCTCTTCTCAAGCTCCGACTTCTTCTGGGTTTGGAGGAGAGCTTTCTATTTATGGAAACTCAACGACCGCAAATTCTGATGTGTTTGGAAACGGTGGGATCTTCGGAGGGCAAAACGGTAACTTCAACAATGGTAGTTTCTTTTATGGCTTTATGCCAGGAAATGAGAATGAAAGCAAGACTTCTTCTTTGGGGGCTTCTTTGGGGGTAAAGCCAGAGAATGTGAACAACAACAACAATAATGTATCCGAGAACCCTAGCAAGGTCTTATGGGGATTTCCATGGCAGATGACCGGCGATTCCACCGGAGTTGTACCGGAGAATGATCCTCGAAGGGAAAGCTGGAATGGGTTGGCTCCATCTTGGCATAATGGTTTACTCAACACTCCTTTGGTCTAGATCGAGATCATTACTATAAATAAATAAATAAATAAATAATATATATTACTATATATTAAAGTTTATGTCGTTTGTACACCACTTTCACGATATGGGGGATGTTTGGTTTCTTTTTAATTTCTATTTTTTTTGCTAAGAATTCTTTTTAATTTCTAGGGTTTCTATCTTTTTTTTAGTTTCCCAATTTTCTTTGTTGAAACCATTTCTAGAGTACTTCTCTTCTTTAATAAAATCATATATTCTTCGTTGGTGTCTTAATTTGTAATTTAACGGTGGCTTGGTTGGTTAATTTGTTGTTATAGATGATGGATACTTTCTCTTTCTTATGCTTTCATTTTATTTTTTATTTTGACATTATTATTATTTTATGAGTAGAAGGATAATCGTAAGAGGTAAAAAAAGCTCTGAGCATCATATTAGTTTTGACGCAAAATTTGTATCGCAATGCTTCCATATATATTGTTATTTACAAATCATAAAGTTAGTAACACTTCTTATAAACTGGGATTAGTGTTGGATATGTATATTTGTTGATAGAAATATATAAATCGGCTAATAGCGTAAGGAAATTGTTTTCCAATGATAATACAAATATACTTATTCCGTTCCAAAATATAAGTTGTTTTACCTAAAAGCACAAAGATTAAAAAACTATTTTTTTTATAAAATATATAATTTAACATACATTATAAATATAATTTATTGAAACCTAAAAAAAAACTACAAAATATTATTGGTCACATAATATTTAACAAAAATAAAAAATACCTAAAATTCTCAAAATAATTTATATTTTGAAAAAAAAAATATCCAAAACAATTTATATTTTGGATTAGAGGAAGTCAGATATTGATGATAGATTAACATTTTGTCCATCAACATTCCACTGATTTGTGTCAGATTGGATTTTGAAATGTGAGTGGTGAGTTTCAAGATATTCTGTCATGGTTGCTTCATTTTTTCCAGGTAGATATTTGGACACTACTAATCTACCCCCACTTAATCTTAATTTATTTGCAAATGCTTACGTTAATTATTTATTAATTGATTGGAATATAATTGGTTGATGATACGGCCATATTGGCCAATTTTTATAATCGTTTCTCTCAAGTCTCTTGTACAGAATCAAATCTAACAGACAGATTTGAGCGTGACAACCTATGTCATCTAATATATAACAAGTCGACACATATATTTTCTTAGTTTGAAAATGTACATTTTCAATAGGGTCCAAATTAAAAAAAAACATAATAAATGTTCTATAAAATCCTCAACTATTAAATTTGGTAATGATGAAAAAAGTTTCAAATTTTGGATTTATAGGTTGTTGCCTACCGACAAAATGGTCAAAACTGGTACGAACCTGGAGCATATGTTTTATTCTAAACATTAGTAGCTATATAGTCTAATAAGATTTTCTAATTTTTATAACAGACAAAATTTTCAAATAATCGAGCATGCTATAATATAAAATACTAGTATACATTTTCTTTTTTTATCTAATCGAGCATGTTATAAAAGTAAGACATATATAACTACAATTTTATGGCTTTCATTGGTTACTCCGTTTGGAAGAGAAGCTTGTTTCAACCGCTCGTTTGCTACCAATCGGACATCCGATTGAAATCAGTGGTTGAAACGAGCGATTATAACCGACGATTTGAAACGAGAAAATTTGGCAAAAACGAGCGGATAAAACAAGATTTTCAAACGACCGAATTTATGGGCAATTGACATCGTTTAAAGACGATTCACGTATATATGGATATTTATTTGTTTTGTTGGGTGTTTATTATTTTATTTTATTTTAATTTTGTAATTACGAACAAACGAACAAACGAAGATAGTTTTATCACAATTAGAAAGATCAATGGTTATTTTTAGACAATTACAATTTTTAAAATAAATATGTAATATGTGGAAGCTAGATTCCGCTCTAGCTTCCACAGATTATATGTGAATTCGGAAAAGAAACTTTAGTCCTAAGAAATATCGATAAATCTAACTAAGATCGAGACCAAAGTAACGGGAAATAGATTTATATTGATATTTGATCAAGTATACAAAAAACTTTAGCCAGAACAAGTGTGATGAGCTAAAGTATGGTTGAGTGTAAACGTCATGAAAAAGTTATCCATTTCGGCTCTAAAGCTAGTTATTATACTACTCTGAGCTGAACGGTTCAGCTCTGCGAATCTCTTCTCGTCACCGGAGATCTCGGGCACGTTCCGAGGCGCCCTCCGAAAATGTCGGGATCTCTTTATAAACCCTTGAGCGGCCTGACTTGGTCTATCCCCGTTGAATTGCTCGGTCAACGAATCTTCAGCTCCGGTGATTAATGGATCGATTATGTGGGCCCAGCAAGACCAAAGTATCTGCTGACCTTTCTCTAAGTGTTAACGCAGTTCTGGGCCTGAGGCCCAATATCGAATATAATCTAATCTGATTATAGGCCGGATTTCTAATGGTGAAATCCAACTCCAACATAATCTATTTTTTTAATTAAAAATTTATGTTATTTATTTCGAATCATTAAAAAAAAACTTATGCACATACATATATATATATGTATATATATATATATATTTACATCTAATAACCAATATTTTATTACGTAATTTCATTTAGTTATACTATTCAACCGCTATAGTGCTACTAATCAAACTTATATTTCAACCGCTCTTCGTTACTGAACCACTTTCTCTAACCACTGTTTATAACCGCCTTCTTTTAAACGAACATCGGTACAACCGCTCAAAACTTTTCAACCGCTCGGCTGAAACGGAGTGATCAATTTGACCCTATATATAAAAACGTGTAATTTAGCACGATAAAACATTTTAACATAATCGAGCATGTTCTAAAATTTAAAACATTTTATAAAACGTATATGATAGCAATATTTGTGATAATTTTCAATTTATCTCTTCATATCATCAATTATAAACTATTCAGATTTCTTTCCAAAAGTAATTGATAAACTAGATATAATAACACAAGAATAACGAACGAAAACAAGAATTATGAGAAATCTTTGCATTGATAAATGTTGTCGATCTTTTTCAAGGAGCATTACATTGTCTATTTACACGAATTTAAGTCGGTTTGATAAACCTTAAATGGTATGGAAAATCTCCTTATTCCGAGTGATTTTCAAATTTTCATGTTAATCTTTTTCTTTTTTTTCTCGGGATATGCTAGGTCGGTTGAACGTCATGGTCTTGGGCCGAGCTCGTCTTATAGGCCACATTTCTCTTCATGGGCCTAGCTCGTATGCTCTCTTAGCGAATTTGTATGCTCTCCTAGCGAAGCTTCGAGTTTGTTTAGATATGGTAATAGGTGTTAAACCCAGTACCATCAGCAATTCCCTCAATCCCCTAGAGATACCTCGGTTTGTCCTCAACATGTTGTCCATGTTTAATCATTACTCTTGGGTTCCGTACTTCAACAATTAATATCGGATTCCAAATCCACAAGCTTTTCAAAAAAAATATCAAAACAACAACTCATCATCCACCTTTCGACATGTGCTTATTCTTTGTCCTCGTCTACTAAATCAACTTCGCCTCCTCTAGTTAGTCGAACCACGATCCCTTCAGTTATCGGTGGAGGAATGTCAGGTTCCGTGAATGTGTAATCGAATCGACCATGCAAAAAAATATTAGTTACAATTTTATTTGGTCATTTTAGTTGAGCTTATATAGCTAAGATTTGGTTTGATTAGTATCGTTTGGATTGCTCTTGCATTTAGAAGATTCTAACAGAAACAAGGATCGGAAAACTTAGTGACCATATTGGACAAAAAAAACGAAAAAATCATGCTAACAAATAGTATATTGTTATAAATCCATTATAAGTGGATGACCATTATAAGAAATTATTCTCTTAGAATATTCTGAATGCTCTAGGAATGTTCTATATGGTTTAGCATATTCTAGTCTTATCGTTTAACTTGTACACCATATATAATCTCCTTCTTTATGAAATAAAATTATCACCAATACTCATTCTCACTTCTTATTTCATAACACATTATCAACACAAAACCCTAGACACTGATTAAAACCCTAGCATTTAGAGCATAAAACCTTAGTCGCATGAACAAAACCCTAATCGATGCTGTCTCAAACTTTATGACGCTGTCTCCATCATAAATCATAGCTCAACATAGAGATTCAATGTTCCGTCTCCAATCTCCGATCTGTTTTACTATTGAGATAAGTGTTACTTAATCCTATAACATGATTTGATCATGCATAATTGCTTTCAACCGATTCAATCTATTGCTTTGTCCTATACTTATTTATTTAATCTATTTATATGTGAGACTAGATTTGTGATTCGATAGCATACACATGTATGGTTGTTGATCTAATAATGATCACAAATTATACTTATCCATGTTGATTTACTTATGTCTCTACGATTTCATTATAATGATATAGATTCATATTCTATCTTAACTATAAACTATCCCTTATTTTATTGAATCATATGGCTGTGTGATTATGTTTGATTTATTTGCAGTCTAATTTTTGTCGTAAAATTATGTTATTCATACATCGAACACTATGATTTAATTATGAATTAAGATTCATTCCCTTTAAGAAAATCTGTTATTTCTTACGCTTATTTAGAATTGGAATTACATGAATGTTATTCGTTAACTCACTCTCTAGAGGATATGTTTGTTGGCAGATTCAATATATTTCGTTGTTCAAATATAAATGTTTAGCCGACGTCTTGTTCGTTCTCTGAAGTTCCGAAGATATCCCTAGCTAACACCGTCGATCCTCTGTCTTAGTAGTAACTACATTACATCATCATCGTTCACGCTCATCCAGATAAGTGTGCTAATCCATCTTATTATTTTGACCTTGTTAATAAATCTATGGCATCATTACCAAACATGCTTGATCGTTCCATGATTTATTTAATTTATTAGAGATGGACAAATGCTTAATTACGGTTTTGTTGATTTACCGGAACTGAGAGTTGGTTTTAATTCTTTGATTGGTATATAATTTTCGTTGCATGATTTCTATTCCAGTTTGAGAATCATTAGTTTAAAATTGATAAAAACTGTTAAAAATTTTCCAACAAAATTCATAAATCATATCTAATTGGTTCTGATCCATTTCATGAAGTGAATGTGATATTTTATAAGAAAAGATCACATTAATAACACTAACCCAAGGAAGTGGTTTTTAAAAATTATCTTGAATTGTCAAGATCAAGGTCAAGATGTTTCTTTTAAGAGTTTGAATTCTCATAAGAAGTGAGAAGAAAAATGACAAGAAAGAAGAGAATTTTCTCTCATATGAGAATGAAAGAATCTAGTGTGAATACAATATCAAGTGTATAAAGCTCATCAAAAGTTCTTGAAGAGCATATAAAAGTTCTCAAAAAGCATATGTTTTTGATTTTAGAGTAGAATTTAATTTGAGATGAATGATGTGACACCCTAGTTTCATGACATATGTGGTATATGCGGTTTATACGGAGAGGCTTAAAAGAATTGATTTGGCTACCTATGTCACCAAAGTGCATTTATCTTTTCGGTCAAAGGTCTTGAGAGAACTCCAGAGCTAAGCGTGCTTGAGCTGGAGTTCTAACGCCCCAAACGCCGAACATGGTGGGTCCACGGGCCTGAGAGTGGACGGGGGCCCATGGGAGGGGCGGTCGGGGCGTTACCAGTGGTATCAGAGCCAACCCTTACATCTGTGAAGAGTCAGATTGTCGGGATATCGATCTTGGTATGCGCAACGAGGACGTTGCAATCTCTTAATGGGGGTGATTGTGGCACGCCAGTTTGACGGCATATGTTATATATGCGGTATATGCGAAGAGGCTTAAAAGAATTGATTTCACTATCTATATCACCAAAGTGTACTTATCTTTTCGGTCACATGTTTTGAGAAAATGAAACAACCAACATTTTTCTTTAAAAATTAATTTAACCCGGATTAATATTTCATAAATATTAATCCTCAACGCTAACTTAACAATTCTGATATATCATGGTTTTTACCCTGTTTAGGCCATGATATAAGTCCAATATTTAGAGTCTTTGTGATGTTTTCTAGTATGTTTTAGAGTCTTTGCAGGTACTTAGACGTTTGAGGCATAATTGATGTTTACTGGAAGTTTTGGAGCATTGCGGAAAGAAGAGTTGAAGATCGAAGTGAAGAATCGGTTTTTAGGAGATGGTGTCGATCGACATCACTCTTGGTGTCGATCGACACCTTGATCAAACGAGCCAAAAGCCCAAAATCGAAGATTTCTGTTTTTGCAAAGAAGTTCAAGATGTTTACAATTATGTCTATGACGGTTTATGTACCTTATAAATATGTTTTCGTAGCCATTGTTTAGGCTTATGCTTTATTTTACTTAGTTTAAGAGATATCTACCAATAAAATAAATGGTTTCTTCTTTGATTATGTCTGAGTAGTTTCCCTGTTAGGTTTAGGGTTATTCAAAGGTGTTTTGATGAATTGCTAGATCTGATTTTAATTGCATAGGATAATATCTTTAGAAGTTCTTCATCTTGGCTTGAGTTTATTGCTGATTTTAGATTCATGACCTGAAATCTGACCTTAGAATAATTAATAGAAACGACAGTTTTGTTGATTACCTGATCTAGTATTTGATGAGCAAAATTCATTTTCGCAAAAAAATTGGTTTAGGATTTTATGAACAATTGAACTTAAACTTTAATGCTTGTTTAGATTGTTAGGATTCGCAAAGAAATTTGGGTGTCTAGGATTTAGACATAGATAATCTCTGCAGCGAAAGCTGATTGGTTTTATATTCGTGTTCATATTTAGGAACTAAGCTTCATATTCCTATCTATAATTTATATCTGCAATTCTGATTCACCTGAGATTTCCCTGCGCCTGACTTTCTTTTTATTGATCTTTACAACCATTTAATTGCTTTAATTACTTGTCTTTTAATTCATCATATTCTGCTTAGCTTAATTCAAACTTTTAAATCTATTGTGTTTCTCTGATTCCCTGTGGATTCGATAACCCTAAGTACTACCGTGATCTCTTAATTTGAGAGACTAGTTCAAAGGATAAATTTGAGTATATCAAATTTTGGCGCCGTTGTCGGGGAATCAACGTGATTAGATTTATTTTATTAGGATTTTGTCTAAGCTTTTTGTTTTTATTTTGCTAGTTTCTTTTCTCTTTTTGTTTTGCGTTTCAGGTACATGCCTAATACTAGGAACAACAATGACGAAGAGCTAGTAGGTTTCAATCTCGAGGAGTTAGCACGTTTGGAACATGAGAATAGGAGAGCAGTCAGAAAAGAAAGGATGGCTGCTATACCACCCATCATATTGGCTGCGGGAGATGATAGAGTTCTGCGTGATCCGGCAGGACTAACGTATAAGTCGCAAGGACAGAGGATCAATGACGATAGAACGGTGATCGTCGAGGAGAATCTGGCGATTATGCAGGATGGTGTCGCTCAACACCAAGCACCTGTCGAGCGCTACGATGCAATACAAGGTGACGATCGACACTAACCCCTGGGTGTCGATCGACACCACATCGTGAATCGCCAAGATTTGTTAAGGAATGAGGTGAACGTTGCGCAAGGCCGAACGCTAGCAGATTTCAACCATCCAGAGCAGTTCTACACTAATAGATCTGCAATCCGTCCTCCAGCGTTTCAGGGGAATGATTTCGAGTTAAAACCAGCATACTTCTCACTAGTTGCATAAGACCCATTCTGCGGTCTTTCTCATAAAACCCCATGGACCATATAGAGCGATTTGAGGATCTTGCATCAAAAACTCTCTTCATGGTGAAGCTAAGAGCATGATTATAGGTGGGTGTTAGTTTGAGGTGTTAAGTAATTTTTTAATAATATATTGTGTAGTACAAAAATAAGAACCCCCAAAATGAGGTATTATAAGTGCTAAAATTAGCACTTGTAGAGTAAAAATACGAATCTAAATATGAGACCCGCATATTATTATATTTATTTAAATTCACTAGCACCCTTCTAAAACCTACCAATAATCATGCTCTAAGTATTGGCTTAAGACGCTTCCACCGGACTCGCTTACAAACTAGATGGACACAAATAATGCTTTCTTAAGCAATTTCTTCGACGATGCAAAGTCTGAGGATCTTAGAGCAAAAATTGCTACGTTTAAGCAGGGAGATTTTGAGGCATTCAAGGCTTCCTGGTACAGATTTAAAGGATACCAGAGAGACTGCCCCCATCACGGCTTCACAGATGTTCAGCTGATTAGCATCTTGTACAGAGGGATTGCATTGAAATATGTAGTAACTTTGGATGCAGCAAGCAATGGGAACTTCATGACAAATTCATCAGAATCTGCCTTGAAACTGATCGAGAACTTGCCAACAACAACAGAACCAAGAACTTGGACTATGAGAGGAGCCAACAGAAGCAAGACGTCAGTGGTAACCAATTCGCAGAAGTCACCAGGAAGCTGGATTCAATACATAGTCTTCTAGCTGAAAAGAAGTCGGCTAGCTTTGCTCAAGAGATTGAGACTGCAAGGGAGGATGTTAATTACATCAACGGGACTGGATTTCAGAAGCAAGGCTATGGCTCATCCTATCAGAAACCTTTCCAGAGCAACAACAATCAAAGGAACTACGGTTTGTCTTCCTACCAGAAGCCTTCACTACAGGACAATGAGGTGAAGAACATGCTAGAGCAGATCCTGGAGGGCCAACAGAAGATGACCGTGAGTTTCAATGGAAAGCTTGATTCGGTATACCAAGAATTGGATGGGAAGATTTCTGCATTGAGCACGCATGTGAAGAAGCTGGACGTTCAGGTCTCTCAAATGGCTAGTTCATCAAGAGGCAAGAAGGGTTCCTTCCTGCAAAGATTGATACCAACCCAAGGAACGCTTGCAATACTGTTCTAGCTATTGAAGAGGATTATTTTGCAGAGTTTGACGAAATTTTTGGGACTGCAGAGCAAGTGTCGATCAACACTGAGCCCGAGCATCGAGCGACACCTCTCAAATCATCGAACTAGAACTCGGCACAAAAAGCAAGTGTCGATCGACACCCACATAGGAGTGTCGATCGACACCCGACCCAGACAGCACCAGATTTTGCGTCGATCGCAATTGCTTCAGAGGAGAAGGTCTATAAGCCTCAAGTAACGTTCCCCAGAGCTACTAGAAGGTCAAAACAGGAGATCAAAGAGGAGATTTGCAAGAAGATGATTGACCATGTGATGGTTGAGATACCTTTTGTTGATGCAGTTAAACTTTCTCCTACGCTTAGAAGATACGTGAAGCGACTTGCTGCGAATGGAATTAGTCCTGAGGAAGGAGCGCTGCTGACCAGAGAAATTAGAGCTATCCTTCTGAACACAGTTCCGGTTCCTAAGAAGAAGAAGAAGGATGTAGTAGTATCTGAAGACGTGAGCACGATGATTCAGAGCAGAATTACAGTGAAGCTACCGGATCCAGGAAACTTCGTACTTCATTGTTCAATCTCGAGAGGGCACTTTCCTCACTCTCTTTATGATTTAGGATCGGGAATTAACTTAATGCCATTGTCTGTTGCTATTGATCTTGGGATGACTGATTTTAGGGCAACCAGGATGTGTCTTCTATTAGCCGATCGGTCCAGGAGATTCCCAAAAATAATTCTTGAAAATGTACCTATCAAGATTCATGACTATTTAATCCCTACAGATTTCGTGGTCTTGGAGTACGACGATGAACCTGAAGATCCTCTGATTCTAGGAAGGTCATTCTTAGCAACTGCTGCTGCTGGGATAGATGTGAAAAAAGGAAAGGTCAAGCTTCATCTAGACGATATTGTTATGGACTTTGACATGGAGAACACAAGGAAGAAATCCACCATCGATGGCCAAACCTTTTCTGTGGAGATTTTAGAGGATGAAGTTTCATCTGTTGTTGAACAGATCATTCCACTTATCCCAGCCCGCGAACAGCTCAAAGAACAAAGTTACGCGCTTCTTGAACTTAAATCTTCTGATTTCGTCAATTCAGATTTAAAATGTGAAAAACTGTTACACGCTTACGCAAGCATCGAGTTTCTCTTAGAAGTCTTGGTTTTTTTTCTGATGAATATGCAAGAATTCCTAAAGAACGTACAAGGACTTCAAAACCGTTCCCCAAAATGAGAATCATTGTTCCTCAACAGTACAAGGACAAAGGCGTTGCAGTCGTTCAAGAGATGCTCCAGAAACTTTTTCCGGGAACCATTCCATGGAAGAGTGCAGATCCTCCAGATATCTGAAGTTCCTCACAACAGTCAAGCTAATGGACTACAAACAAGTGCTTAGTGGGAGGCAACCCACTTGTGAGTCTAGTTATTTATTTTATTTTTGTTTTCTTTTATAATTTTATGTTTGGTGGTCTTTTTGGTTTTGATTTTTAGGAGAAGAAAATGTTTGGACGAACTTCAGATGCACCTGTCGATCGCCACAAGTGATTATGTCGCTCGACATATAATATTTCAAGGTGTCGATCGACACCCTTGACAGTGTCAATCGACATCCCCTCCAGGTTACGTTTTTTCTCTTCAAAATTTCGATTCCTTTCGTTTTCTATCTATTTTATTCACCTTCTTCAGGCTTAATAACACTGGGGATAGTGTCGTTTAAGTCTGGGGGAGGTAGTTGCTAACTATGTTTTCTATTTTGAGTTTTTTTAGAGTCAGTTTTTAAAATTTTCAGTTCAAAACTCCCCTTTCTACTTGCTTTGAACTACACTCAAGGACCATTTCCAATGCAAGTTGGTTGGTTTTACTAAGGTGGGTAACTGGAAGTGGATCGGTTTAACGGAGCGAGTTCAGATTTTTAGAGAACGCCAGAAAGATGTTGCAGACCCCTCCCTAATGAATCTCTAATCTCTTGTCTTGGGCGTTGGAAATTGCAAGACTTGATTCAGTTTCCAAACTCTAGAAAGCGAGGATGGACTGCTCTTGAAACTTCTTCCCAAATGATGAAGTCAACTGTCCTAAATCAAAAATCAAATGCCTCATGACCGTGTCTCCACAAGAACAATAGTAGTGAGCGCTGATCTAGTGAAGTCATAGAGATGTCAGGTATTAAAAAAGTCTACATAAAAGTGTAGTTCAAGTAGAAAAGTGCAAGTTCGAAAATCAGAAAAATTCTGAAGAAAAAGTTAAAAAATGGGCATTGCATCTCTATGATATCCTTAGTTGGATACAGTTTCGGAGGGAAAAGAGTGGGTGAAACGCAAGAAAAGTGTTCAAGGAAGCAAAAGAATGTAGAAGGTCCAGTGATCGATATTCCCTCGATGAGACCGCACCTAAATAACTAAAGAGGTTTGCGACAGAAAGTTTGAGTTTCTCTAAGAGGTTTGGATTCAATCTGGAGAACTCCTATACTTCTAGGGACACATCGAAGTATCACCGGATTAGCTTTGCTAAGGTATGTGGTTCCTAAAGGAGTGATAATATATGTTTTGCATAGGGACAAGCAAAAAGCTAAGTCTGGGGGAGTTGATATATCATGGTTTTTACCCTGTTTAGGCCATGATAGAAGTCCAATATTTATAGTCTTTGCAGGTACTTAGACGTTTGAGGCATAATTGATGTTTACTGGAAGTTTTGATGCATTGTGAAAAGAAGAGTCGAAGATCGAAGTGAAGAATCGGTTTTTAGGAGATGGTGTCGATCGACACCTTGATCAGACGAGCCAAAAGCCCAAAATCGAAGATTTCCGTTTTTGCGAAGAGGTTCCAGATGTTTACAATTGTGTCTATGACGGTTTATGTACCTTATAAATACGTTTTCGCAGCCATTGTTTAGGCTAATGCTTTATTTTACTTAGTTTAAGAGATATCTATCAATAAAATAAATGGTTTCTTCTTTGATTATATTTGAGTAGTTTCCCGTAAGGTTTAGGGTTATTCAAAGATGTTTTGATGAATTGCTAGATCTGATTTTAATTGCATAGGATAATATCTTTAGAAGTTCTTCATCTTGGCTTGAGTTTATTGCTGATTTTAGATTCATGACCTGAAATTTGACCTTAGGATAATTAATAGAAACGACAGTTTTGTTGATTACCTGATCTAGTCTTTGATGAGCAAAATTCATTTTCGCAAAGAAATTTGGTTTAGGGTTTTGTGAACAATTGAACATGAACTTTAATGCTTGTTTAGATTGTTAGGATTCGCAAAGAAATTTGGTTTTCTAGGATTTAGACATAGATAATCTCTGCAGCGAAAGCTGATTGGTTTTATATTCGTGTTCATGTTTAGGAACTGAGCTTCATATTCCTATCTATAATTTATATTTGCAATTCTGATTCACCTGAGATTTCCCTGCGCCTGACTTTCTTTTTATTGATCTTTACAACCGTTTAATTGCTTTAATTACTTGTCTTTTAATTCATCATATTCTGCTTAGCTTAATTCGAACTTCTAAATCTATTGTGTTTCTCTGATTCCATGTGGATTCGATAACCCTAAGTACTACCATGATCTCTTAATTTGAGAGAGTAGTTCAAAGGATAAATTTGAGCATATCAAATTCTACTGTGGAAATTCTCATAAATAAACCCATTAAATAAAATAACTCAATAATGATTCAATTCCATAAACCAATAACCAGCAATGTAATCTAGCAACCTAAACCATGTTCTACTAGAACAACAATAATAACACGAATCCTTAATCATCCTCTTCCTAAAGCCTTGATTCCGCGATCAAACTTTTCCTTTACCTGCAACACATGGCACAAAGAGTTGCATAAGTATTTCATAAATACTTAGTGAGTTGGCCATACCACATACTGGCGTAACAAGCAGGCTCAAGTAACAACCAGTATCACATAACCAATACACAAACCACACATAACAATACAATTACCCAACAACGTATTTTTAAACACATTTCCACGACATCACAGATCGTGTTGAGCGACACCAGTAGCAATAACAAACGATTCCACACAAAAATTCATTCACGAAAATCATCTCAAAATTACAAAACAAACCATCATATTGGGCAAATAGGCTCGTGTCGGCATTAAGTTTTTTTTTGGATGTACATTTGGAACCTAAGTTTATGTTAAATAAAAGTATTTTTGGATAATTACTTAAGTTTTAAATGATATTGGTCTTCTCCAGGCCGAAACAACCGTATTGACTTGGTTCAGGTTGCAAAGCCTTGAAACAGGTCAGTCAGGTAAACCGTTCCAGGAACAGTCGGCCTTGGGTTCCTTGATTCGTTTTTGGGACTTAGGATCGACTGATCTTCGAACGGTATGTGGCATTTTTGGTTAAAGGTCGCTGACCGATGATCGGGGGCGTTACAAGTTGGTATCAGAGCATGGTTCTGGTCGTGCTTATTGGAACTTGTTTTCAAATGTTTTATCGAGTAATGATTGAGTCGCAAAAAGCAAGTAGGATAAGCTGGTAGTCTTGTGTTTAGTTAAATAGGATGGGATAGGTCTTACCTTGTGTATCGATGCATATGTCAATATCAAGAGAAAATGACATTGGAGGAATTGTTCAAGGGGTACAAAATGATCAACCTGAAAATCAGAGCGAAATAACCAATGCCCATTAGCCAGTATTGGAAACCCCTCCTGCGCCTCAACCTGTGCAGCAACTTCATAATCCTTCTCCGGTAAATGATCCTACCAGAGATCTTATTTACCACATGTTAGAACGGATGAACCAACAACAAGAAGGGAGAGAACCACGACGACCAGCTCAGCCAGACTTTCTCCAAATGGTAATGACGGTGAAAAATATGGGTACACAACCATATTCTGGGGGAACCGACCCATTCGAAGCTGATACATGGTTATGTAATCTTGAACGAAATTATGCTGCAACACGATGTCCAGAGGACTTTAAAACCGATGTAGCAATACACTACCTTGAGAGGAATGCCTTTAATTGGTGGTGTAGTGTAGAGCCTAGATTCGGGGGAGTCAAGCCAACCTAGCCGGAATTTCGAATGGAATTCGAAGAAATATTTTCCATTTGAAGCTAAGGATAGACTTGAAATAAAATTCTTAGAATTAAAGCAAGGGGATAGAAAGGTTAGGGATTATGAAGCAGAATTCACAAGGCTTAGGCATCATGTACGCTATGGGCAAGGTGATGAACACATGATTATCCGAAAATTTCTCAGGGGACTTAGACCAGAATTAAGAAGCCGTCTACAAGTAGTAGAGTTCACAAGTTTATTCCACTTAATGGAACGTGCCGTTAATGTGGAAGAGGGGATTAACGATGAGCTCGAAGAGATGCATCAAATGATTTCAACTAAGTTTAAAAGAACCAGGGATGTTTCCCAAGTTTTCCAACCGGCGAACCGTGAGAAAACACGTCAAGGAAAACAATCAAATGATCACGATAGTAGCAAGGGTGGCAAGGGAAGCCATGGAACCTATGCAAGAATTACTGAAAGGTTGTGTCACAATTGTGGAAATACCGATCATCTCCGGTGGGAATGTATACTAGATGAGAGGAGAGTTAAAGAGTATACTAGATGGAGAGTTGCGGTGTCTTACATGGTTCGAAAAAGTCTTGCCCAATGAACATCAAACCCCTGAGAGAGAAATTAAAGATCAAGATTAGGTACCAAATAAATTTGAGATGACATTGGATCAACCTAATTCCGATAAGTGTGGGAATGTTTCAACCACCCATGACCTTTCCGAAACAGAACTTTGGCCACGCTGTGAGTCATGCAAGTAATCCTTAGTCCGAAAACAGACTCAAAAACAAAGAAAGTAAGAAAATAGAAAACATGATTAGTATCAATAGCACTCCCCCCAGACTTACTTCACACCGACTCGGTGTGAGAATAAATCGAAAGGAAAGAACTATTAAAAAGAAAGAAAATAATGTAAAAAATGAAAAAGAAAAGTTAGAAGGTCTAACGTCATCAGAAAGGTGGAGATTCGTCAGAATCCGCTGTGGCGGGGCAGAACCTCTGCTAGTGCCTGCAGTATCAGGACCATGGCTAACATGGCGACGCTTTCTGCGCTGGAGAGGGACATCTGCATCTGTGCTCCCAGGGGAGGCGGGTGGCAAAAACCGAATGTTGTCCAGGGAGGTGAGTAGTGCGTTATCATTAGGTAATGGAATAGAGCACTGACCCCCATCCAAATCGAAGTATGTCCACTTACCTCCAACTATCCATTTGCTTTGCGTCAAATGCTGCATGTCTAAGAGCGAAGGAGTAAAGATAGTCTCGGTGTCTCTCGTATCAATCTGATGGAATATGAAGATGGGTGTGAGGAGACTTCCACAGACTTTTTGCTTCTTCTGGCCTGGTCCAGATAGACCCCTGAATTTCCTATCTACTAGGAACTGTGCAAACACCGCTCCTAAGTTAGTGCGGTTTTCGCGTGGAGGCTCCCTGTAAATTGTGGACACAAACTCCGGCATCCCTAAATGCAATAGAAACAGCTCACCGAGACGCAAAGCTCCCGACTCCTCCTTGCAGAACATAGTAGTACTCAGAGCCTTAGCAATAAGGCGGATAATCGGATTCCTGATAAGAGTAAGCTTCATGCTACGCGACTCCGCAGGACCCATACCGATCAAGTTCCACAATCGGTCACTGTGAGGAAATACATGACGATCGGGGAGCTCTGGACCTTGATGACCCTCGTCAAAACCATATAGAGTGCACAGGTCTCGAAGGGATATTTCATACTCGGTCCCTTGGATCACATACGAGAGTGATCCTTGATCAGCTATCATGTGAGCTGGGTCCTTATAATACACCTCGCAGGATGCCAAAAACTGTTGTACCAAATCAGGATACAGCGGATACTGGTACGTAGCCATCGTTCCAAAACCCATACGATGTAGAACAGCTAACACTTCATTAGTTATACCCAATCTATCCAGCATCTGAGGGCATAAAACACGAGTAGGCAACATCTTAACATTGAGCAAACCATTATAGCAAATTCTATTGTACCTAACCCAACCGTCTCCTTTCCGTTTGTTCTTGTAAGATGGTTCCCTAACTAAATCCTTCCGGTCTATCTTAGGGTGAATATCAATTCCAAGGAAAGGAATACCGTCCGGTCGTGGCCATTGAATACTCATGCTTCGAGATGGACGAGGAGGATCCAGTTGGCTAGAACTCGTTATTCCCTTGCCCTTGTCCTTTCTCGATGCTCTCTTCGGTTTGTCGTGAGAGTGATTGGTCCGATTTTCATGTTCTTTATTCGAATCAACCTCGGGTGGCGAATTTGGTGCTTGTGGACGTCTTGTTCGACCCATAGCTACAAAAACGAACCAAGGAGAGTAAGAGACAAGCGAATTAAACGACAAAATTCAAGGACAAAGAACAAACCCAAAAACCCAAAATTTGACATGCAAATATAAAGCTCATACCTTGCAGATCGAATAAATTGATTTGATAATCAGAAAGAGCTTGAAAAACTAAGCGATTTAGTGCCAAAAATCGTTTGATTCGGGTAAGAATTGAAGAACTTAGGGTTTGTTGAAGTTTTTGGAGAAATTCACCAAGAACACTTGGGGGAGAAGAGTTTTTGGTGTTTTGATTGGTAATGAGAGGTTTGGATCGTGGGGTTTTTGTTTATAGGGGGCAAACCGGTTCAGTTTAAGTGAAATAACCGGTCTAAACCGAAAAATTGATGAAGATTTCACTTACCCGGGTAGTCGGACCGACCGGTCCCGATACTGGACCGGTCGGTCTGATTTCCAGACACTTACTTGACCCGCGGGCAGAGGAGGATCGACCGGTCCTATGTTGCGATCGACCGGTCTACCTTCCCGAGATAATTTCCTTTTTCTGTGGTGGTGAGGACCGACCGGTCCTAGAGTGAGACCGACCGGTCCACTTTCCCGGGTCGAATGCCTGTTTTTGTAATGCACCAGGATCGACCGGTCCATTAGTGGATCGACCAATCCACTTTCCAGAGTCCAGAAATCACAGTTTTGATGGGGAAAAATCCTAAGAAAAAACCGAGAAAAACGAAAGGAAAGGTAAAATAGAAAAGAAATGGAAAACAAAAGAACATATATACACTTACAAGTGGGTTGCCTCCCACTAAGCGCTCTGTTTAACGTCATTAGCTTGACGTTGTATGATGCCTAGGCGTGAACAAAAGCCGTTCTAGGATTAGAGATTTTATTTTCCGGATCAGGGCTCGGTGGAGGTGGGTTGAGACGTTGTCCATTCTCTCTTTGATCACTTATGTTTAGTTGCAGGATATTGCTCGGTATCCCATTCATAAGGCTGATACCCTTTCCTTTAACCTCAAACGGAAGAATAGTTCTAACTTTGGAGAAAGGCTTGGGGGTACCTTTACATTTCACCTTGTACTCGACCGAGTTTCCATCATATCCTTGAGGGATTAAAGTTATCTTAGGGTCACTCTTTTTTCCTTTGCATTGTACGTTCTCCTGCACCGTTGTCTTTTCCATAGACATCTTGGCGATATGAGAACTATTTCCATCTAGAGTTCCATTGTTCTCACTCCTATCACCAAGCTCTTTGACAGCATCGACCGATAGGTCTTCTCTTTCTACTGCCGAGATGCAGGAGGCGTGAGTGGCGGTTCTTTTGGGAATGGCTCTATAGAAAACTTTTTCGTTGACCTTAGAAAAAGAGAGTCGCTTATTTGGCATATCAATGATTGCACCCACCGTAGCCGTGAATGGTCTCCCAAGGAGGAGAGACGTATCGTGACCTTCTTTCATCTCTACAACCTGGAAATCCGTTAGAGCTAGGCAATCCCCTATTCGGACTGGTAAGTCTCGAATGATGCCGTACGATGTTGCGGTGGATGAGTTTGCAAATCTAAGAGTCATATGGCTAGGTTCTATCTTAGCAATCTTCAACTTCTTCGCAATAGCCCTTGACATGAGATTCACACAAGAACCAGAATCGCAAAGAGATTCTCCGAATTCAACTCTTTCAATGGCGCATGGAACAAAGAATTTTCCTGGGTCCTCACCCTTAGGTAATACCCTCAATGGTGGTGGAAATGGGTAAGGGGTGTAGGCAGGTGACCTAACCTTATTCACGAGCTCATTCGGTCGAACCACTCTAGAAGACGATCCAGCAATCTCTTCATCTTTTTTCTTTTCTGGAGCAGGTGTTCCTTGTGCATTATTGACTTTTTCGGCGGGTTGGACTACTCGATTATCGAGCTCCTTCGCACGAGTGCAGATAGCTTCTATCTTACCATTGAGATCGTTATACATGTTGTCCATCATATTAATGATTTCTCTAGCAGAATTCTGCTGGTTGAGTAAAGCCAATTGTAGGAGGGATTTCAGCTCGTCTTGAGGGGTAGGTGCATGAGTTTGAACGCTTGGAAACATATGGTCTCCACCCACATAGTTCACCTCTATGAGCTGCTCATTTCCCTTGTTCTCATAGTCAATACTCTCCTGATTCCTCTTCAACAACAGGTTTACTTTCGCTGTCAGCCAATCAATCTTCTGTGATTCAACATTGCTGATATATACAGGCTCATCACGGTAATGGTATTGATTCCTGGAACTCGCAGCCAAGTTCTCTATCAATCTAATCGCTTCTTCCTTGGTTCTGGTCATAAAATCACCATTACTCGCAGCATCCAAAGTGTTCCCAACATCACGATCAACACCATCGTAGAAGATACTAAGCAATTTCTCATCGGCGAATCCATGGTGTGGACACTTCCTTTTGTATTCCTTGAACCGTTCCCATGCCTCACTAAAAGACTCTCCTGCACGTTTTTGGAATGCAGAGATCTTATTTCTTAGGCGCGCAGTCATGGCTTTGGTGTAGAAATGACCCAAGAATGCTGCTATACATTGCGGCCAAGTTGTGATGGATCCGGCTGGTAGCGACTTGAGCCAGCGGGAGGCTTTGTCCGCGAGTGAAAAAGGGAAAAGCTTGCATTTCATGAAATCCTGGTTCACTCCATTAGAGCTTGCTGTGGAGTAAATCTCCTCGAAGTTCTCTATATGATCTACCGGAATTTCAGCGGGAAGTCCATGAAACATGTTCTGCTTAACCAGTGATATCAGCTGAGGCTTAATCTCATAGTCTTGCCCCTCAAAAGCAGGTGGAATAATTGTCGCTCGGTTCCGATAGGAAGTATGGGGATTGTCCATATCCCCAATTGTACGACGCTGTTGTGGTGGTTGCTGCTGATGCAATTGCGCTATTTGTTGTTCCATCCTCTGAATAGCAGCAACTACATGACCATTTCCAGCTTGATTGTCGGTGTCATCGCCCATGTTGGCTAGATTCAAAAGTTTTTGAGAACTTTGGTTACACCTGAAACACACGCAAAAGAAAATAAAAACAAGATTAGGAAAATTCTTAGACTATAAATAAAATCGAATTTCAAAGGTAACGCAATTGGTCCCCAGCAACGGCGCCAAAAACTTGATGTGCTAAGTTTTAATCCCAAAATAATTCTGCAAGTGCACAGACAATCGCAGTAGTATAAAGGGTATCGAATCCACAGAGACCAAGGTTACACTATGAAATTATGGATTTTAACTTAAAGCTAAGATAAAATATGGTTTTTGGTTGTAACGAAATAGTGAAAGCTGCAATTTAAATGATATGAAATTCAATAAGGAAAAGCACTAGATCAAGGTTATTCTCTGGTGATCTCGGACTAAGGACTGAGCTACTATTCAGGAATTAAAGCAATTCGGTCTAGAACTCAAACATGAAGATAATATTGCCCCACTGTCATGATGTATCAATATCTTTATCCCGCAACCTAAATGCCTAAACTGTCGTTTGGATTTAGTAATGATGCAGACAAGCATTAAGAGTTGGTTCAATTCGTTCACAATTGATGGTAACAATCAACTGTCGTTGGTTACACACCAATTGCTCATCAATGGGTTATCTAGCAACCTAGAGCACTGTCGTGAATAAGTTAAACTTGAAATCATAGATTAAGTGATCAATATTAATCTAAGCATGAAGAACCCCTATTGATGAAGACGTATGAATAATACAATCCTATTTGGCTCAGTCACTAACAATCCTAAATCACCATCGAAAACCTCGATCTAGCTAGAGGACTACTCAATCATGGAGGAGACAAACACATCAAAACAACAAAGAGAATTCATGATGGAATTGAAATAGATGAGGGTTTAGAATTCTTCTCAATAGATGTTGTGAAAATGAATCTCTAATCTTGAATCCAAAAGCAAAAGAACAAAAGCAAAGAGTAGCCAAGAGAATCTCCAAAAAGTAATGAGTGAAAATGAAATGAATCGTGATCCTATTTTCAGAGGCGGCTACTCCTTATTTATAAACAAAAATAGGTTAAATCGGATCTGGATGACCGATCGGTCTGTCTGGTCTTGGACCGGTCGGTCCGGTCTTCGGGTGTGGATGGTCTTCGAGCGTGGACCGGTCGGTCCTAAGGTCAGACCGACCGGTTTAGTTTCCAGAGGGCTCCAAGTCTTCGAGTCCACGGGCGAGCAGGTGCTCGCACCAAACCGAGCAGGTGCTCCGTTCTTCAAAACGCCATCTTTTCTCCGGATTTGTCCTGTTTGCTTTAATGACCCCCGAATGCTCAAATCCATGTTCACAAGTCTCCTTTAAACCTAAAATGACTTAAAAGAAGAGAAAAAGACTCGATAAAATCCTACAAAACAAAGGTTAGAATGTGCCAAAAACGCATTATAGCAAAAGCCTTATATACAATCCCTAGGGGTTTAAACCCTTAAACCGCACAAAACCGAGTGATTTGATTTAAACCAAAACAGACCCGAAACATTGGTGTCGATCGACACCCATACCTGGTGTCGATCGATACCCCTTACCAAATTACCTAATTTGATTTCGGGATGTTACAATTCTCCCCCACTAATTTAGATTTGACCTCGAATCCCGATAAACCGTCTACCAAAAGATCAATAACTGACCTCACTTGGTCAAAATCACTAGAGATCCTCACCTGATCCCTCAACTCACGTCTAATCCTATGTTTATACACACGTTTTCCTAGATATTCACTACTCCTAACTCATTATCACACTAAATTGCTCTTACGACGCATCCTTTAACATCTAACGTACCATCCACTCATAGCATACATGGAACCACTTTTCCCTCTAGACTTATACTGAGACCCACCCGTCTCAAATAAGTCTCCGGAGAACCACTCTCTCCAAAAGAAATGTAGGGGAAACACATTCTACTCAAGAGACCCACCCGTCTCTTGATACTTATATTTAGACCCACTTGTCATAGATAAGTAAGCATCTCACCGTACTACACCGAGACCCACCCGTCATCGGTAAGTATCCCATCCATACTACACTAAGACCCACCCATCACAGGTAAGTATGACCCCTATACTACACCGAGACCAACCCGTCATCGGTAAGTATAACCTCAATACTACACTGAGACCCACCCATCATAGGTAGATTCGTCGGAGACCCACTTGTTTCCCCAAAACAATATTGAGTTATTCGGGAACGATAATGTCCATAGACTAATACATTCTAAAACGTCTATAAACATCTATGACTAGATCTGCCTCACCTAGCTAAACTCGATATTCCCCACCCGAAATATCATCAAAAACATGACCAACACTGGTCAACCAACAACATCACTTATAAGAATTAAACATCTTATAATAAACATGAAAATAAATAAGGAACTCCATCTTATAAATTTCCAAAAATGTATATCGTTATAACGAAACGAAAAATACATGAAACACAACCACAATAGCAACATGCTAAACAACATCTGGAACCCCAAAGATAAAAGTAAGCTCAAGCTGCGACCTGCTTGTCGAACCACTTCCTGAACTTCAACTTCATCTTTGCTTTTGGCTCCCAAATCTCATCCTTTTTACCGCTACAGTCTCATAAGACTCTAAGCAACAATATCTCTTCCGATGCAGAACTTTGACCCTTCTCTCGAGAATCCTCACAGGAGCTGCTGGAACTGTTAAATCAGGCCTCGGATCCTCAGGGATCTTAGCCACTGACTCCTCCGATTCATGCAGGCACTTCCTCGACATAGACACATGAAAAACCTTATGAAATGCCTTCATAATTGGAGGTAAGTCAAGCCGATAAGCAACTGATCCAACTCGCTCCACTACCGGGAACGGACTCATAAATCTCGGACTCAACTTATTCTCTACTATGGATCTGTAGGGACCCCTCAACATAACCATCTTGAGATACACACGATCTCCCACTGCAAACTCAAGCTCTTTCCTTCTCTTATCTGCATAACTCTTTTGCCAATCCTGAGCTTCTTCCATGTTCAGTGTTAAAACACGGATCTTCTTTATCATTTTCTGAACATCGTTCGCACCATAAATGATCTTCTCTCCCACTTAGATCCAGAATAAACGTGACCTACATGGCCTCCCAAGCAAAGCCTCGTAAGGAGCCATTCCAATACTCGCCTGGAAACTATTCTTATACGCAAACTCAACCAGGCACAAATGATAAGCCCCGTGACCACCCCAATCAAGCACACACATCCTCAACAAATCCTCTAAAGTCTGAATATTCCTCTACGACTGACCATCAGTCTGCAGATGATTAGCTGTACTCATATGCACCTTAGTGCCCATCTCTGTCTGAAAAGCTCTGTAAAACTCAAACTCAAACGCAAACTTAGGATCCCGGTCTTACAAAATACTAGCTGGCACTCGATGCAGCCTCACAAACTCTTTCACAAATTTCTTAGCCAAACCGCAGCTCCATCGGTCTTCTTAGTGGTAAGAAAATGTGCAAACTTAGTCAGATGGTCCACAATCACCCAGATAACATCATAAGTTTGCGAGTTAGGCAATCCTACCACGAAATCCATTGTGATCATGTCCCACTTCCACTCAGGAATTGGCAAACTATGCAACTTACCACTCGAAACCTGATACTTCACTTCCACACTTATCGCACGTTGTGATCCACTCGCCGGTATAACACATAATTACACCTGCACCCGAAGGTCCATATCTTGTCTCTTGCTTATGCCATGCTCAGACATTGATTACTCATACTCATACCGACATCATCACACTCTCAGGACGTCTCTTTTGAGGTAACGATGCCGATGCCACTCCACTCTCGGGACGTCTCCCTTCTCTTATCTGCATAAATCTTCTGCCAATCCTGAGCTTCTTTCATGTTCAGTGTCAAAACACGGATCTTCTTTATCATTTTCTGAACATCGGCCGCACCATAAATGATTTTCTGGATATCCATATAAGAAAAATGCTTCCTATAGAGCAATCAATTCCTATGTGTACCAGCACCTGAAGACTAGATGTATCGCCCTGATATTAACCCGCCATCTCATACTCCTGCATGTCCTCTCTACTCGTACTGCACACTCGACCAACACAAGTGATCCTCCTTAAAAAAAAATTAATCATTACCTTCGAAGCTTATCACAAATCCTATGTTTAAGCGCACGTTACACATACTTATTACTCTTAACTCATTTTCACACCCCTCCCACTCGCAGGAATGAATCATTTGAGCCATAGGTAACACAGGGACCACCAACTCAACGCTCATACTGGGACCTCAATCCCGAGCAACATACAGGAGACAAAAAATCTCCAACGTTAAATGAGTTATTCGAGGCCGCAGCCCCTAGAGCAATGAATACTAACTGGCTATAAATATCAGTTATTAGGACTGACTCAGGTGGTCCAAACCAAATCCTGAAACCTCAGTGGACTCTTCCCTAGGTACACACACATGCCTGCGCACTCGAAACATCCGCTCTAAAGAAACCTGATACTCAAAACCAATGCTCCTCGACGCATCAATCCAAACCTAATCACTCCCTCTTGAGTCACTCCAATCCTACACAGAAGATCCTCCAGATCAGCCGCCACTAAACTCATAGGCTAATACGAAATAGCACATAATCGCAAGTTGCTAAACTTGCCCACAAGTGCCACGGCATCCTGCTCCCAAGCCCAAATTACTCTGACGACTCATAGCATCTGCCATCGAGTACGCCTTACCCGGATGGTATACGATATCCAGATCAAAATCTGCCAACACTCAACCTAGCATCCAACTCCTGCTCCCAAAACTTCTCCAGAGCCTACTTATATGAAACTCTTGCTCCTCAGGACTCTTTGAAAACCCTAGAATACCATCTACGGAGATGATCCCAAATACATCGGAATACTCATCCCAAAACACTCTGTTCATAACTCCCTAAATGTTGATGGTGCATTCGTCACTCCAAACATCATTGCTATAACCTCATAATGCCCATACCTCGACTTGAAAGCCATCATATAGAACATTTATCTCCACAATAAAACTCTAATGGAATCCAGACACCAAGTCTACTTTGCAGGACCAGTAGCACCCCTCAACTGATCCAACAACTTTTCTGTCCTCGAGAGAGGATACTTGTTCCCTATATTACTCGGTTAAGTCCCCGGTAATCAATACATAACCGAAACTCCCATCACTTGTTCTGCCTGAGCCAAAAAAATAAATCATGCAACTCTCTGAAGCTGATTACACTCTCTGATTAACCAACCTCGCTCCCTTGCGCTCAACCACTACGTGACCTCAATGACAACTCAGATGGACCCGAATTGCTCAAACCAGTCCATAATCAGTATGTCATCATATAGCTACATCGGATTAAATATGAGTCTGAGATATAAGAAACACTCATCGTATAAATTTTAAATTAAACAATCGTTTCAACACCAAACGAAATAACAACAACTGAGATAAAAGAACTGCAGCTCAATCTCGGAACTGATCCCTCAGATCCTTCTTGCCTGATGCTACTGCCTTCTGCAGTAACTTGGGACACTTGAGCCTGATATGGCCAGGCTCTCCAAACTGAAAATAAACTTGTGCCTCCTGAGACTCCGCTCTTATAAGGTAACTCACAACCTGGTGCTTCATGCTCCCATATCCAAAGAAACTACGATCACACAAAATCGGCTTGGAATTTTCCTTCCTCTTCCTCTTTTGACCCTGCGTAGGCTTACTGCCCTTGCCAGAATCATAACCACCATGATGCTGCTAACTCCTCACCTGAACCACATGAGCAACCTCTGATGCCTCAAAAACTGCACCCACCGGATACTTAACATACCTATGGATACGTAAAGGATACACTCCTCCCTCAACCACCACACATCAGTTCTCTCAGGTCCAACTCCCCTCAAAAAGGACATTGAACTCGAAAATTGCATCTATCGTGTCATCCCAATAAATGACATACACTGGTTAACAATTCCAGCCCTCGTCTGCTCAAACTCTGCAACCCTCAGCTGCTCAAACACTGCAGCCCTTTGCTACTCAAACACTACAGCCCACTGCAGCCCACTGCTGTGCCTCTGCTACTGGAGGCACTATTGGAGCCACAATTGGAGCATGTGCCAAAACCGCCGCCAGACACCTCTCTAACAACTGTGTTTGTAAGTCCACAATACGATCGTCAAGACTCGGAGCTACAGAGGCACCCCCACTTGGGCCCCTTGCATTGGCAGACAACCCGATACCTTTCCTGGCACCACCCGTACTCTCTCTAGTACACAAACTGGCCTCACTCCCCTCTTGATATGCATGTGAAGCTAGAAACTAACTCTGCGTCGCTTTGTCGATGGACTCACTTATTCGTCCTTGACCACGTTTTTGATCACCTCTACCACGACCTCAAGTAAACCGTCATGAGCTCTGCCACGACCTCTAGCACCACAAGCCATCTCTCATAGCCTTTCCCAAAATCAGAGATAGATAAGGAACTAAAAGCCACAGACAAACACAATAAAACTTACCGAGGAATCTCTTTACAGGCCAAAGAGGATGATCTAAGACTACTAATTATCTAACCACACCAATAAACAATTAAACATATAGTCTCAATTCCTCCAATCTACAGTCCTAAAATCGTAAAAGCTCTGATACCACTTGTAACGCCCTGACAGCCAGAAAAGGAGGGCCCACAGGCCTGAGAGTGGACGGGGGCCCATGGGAGGGCGGTTAGGGTGGTACAAGTGGTATCAGAGACAACCCTGACATCTGTGAAGAGTCAGATTGCTGGGGTAACGATCATGGTATGCACAACAAGGACGTTGCGATCTGTTAGTGGGGGTGATTTTGACACCCCGGTTCGGCGACGTATATGGTATATGAGGTATATGCGAAAAGACTTTAAAAAATTGATTTGGCTACCTATATCACCAAAGTGCACTTATATTTTCGGTCACAGGTCTTGAGAGAACTCCAGAGTTAAGCGTGCTTGAGCTGGAGTTGTTTCAAGATAGGTGACCTACTGGTAAGTCATTTCCAGTACCGTGTGAGTAAGGTCAAAACACAAGGAAAAATTGTGTGGTGATTTGCAGGGTTAGTAAACATGACTTTACAACCTCCCAGACTAACTCACCGACTGTCAGACATGGTGGGCCCACGGGCCTGAGAGTGGATAGTGGCCCATGGGAGGGGCGGTCGGGGCGTTACAAGAGTAGTTTCAGGTTGGGTGACCTACTAGGAAGTTATTTCCAGTACTGTGTAAGTGAGGTCAAAACACGATGGAAGATCGCGTGGTGATTTGCAGGTCAGTAAACATGACTTTCAGAGCTTCTCGGACTAACACACCGACTATCGGGGAGTGAGGGCCTAGGGTCCAAGAGTGGACGTGGAGCCCATGGATACGGCACTCAAGGCGTTAAAAGTGGTATCAGAGCAAACTCTAACACCTATGATGAGTTAGACTGTCACGGGTAACGATCTTGGTATGCGCAACAAGAACGTTGCGATCTGTTAGTGGGGGTGACTGTGATACCCCAGGTTTTATGACATATGTTGTATATGCGGTTTATGCGGAGATGATTAAATGAATTGATTTGGCTACCTATGTCACCAAAGTGCACTTATCTTTTTGATCACATGTCTTGAGAGAACTCCAGAGTTAAGCGTTCTTGAGCTGGAGTAATTTCATGTTGGGTGACCTACTGGGAAGTTATTTCCAATACTGTGTGAGTGAGGTCTAAACACGAGGAAAGATCGTGATATGCTCAAATTTGCCTTTGAACTACTCTCTCAAATTAAGAGATCACTGTGGTACTTAAGGCATCGAATCCACAGGGAATCAGATTGCATAATAGATTAATAACGTTCAGATTATGCTAAGCAGAAAGATTGTAAAGTAAATTGCAGAAAACAGTAAATCATGATTATAGCAAACGATTTAAATTCAATAAAAGACAAACGTTAGGCCTTAGGGAATTCGCAGGAATAAATCAAAATTGAAGAATAAATTTACTAATGGGATTGATGAAGTGCAAATCTAAAACTCAAAACACTGTTGTAAAGTAAATCAACTGTCGTTGCAAATACTATCTATATTTAAACCCTATAAAACCAACTGTCGTTGCGAAATCAAATTGATCTAAACAAGCATTAAATCAGGTTCGATTGTTCACAAAGATCCAAAGCCAACTGTCGTTGCGAATCGAATCTTTGGTCACCTATGCTTTAATTCAGGTAATTCAATAATGCTGTTGCATCTACTAACAACCGAGGATATCAAATTCATGCCTAAATAAGAATTCCAAGTAATAAAGGTGAAGAATATATAAATATGATGCAAAATCCCAAAAGTAAATAAATTCAACAACTCTTCATTAACCTTTGAAAAAACCCTAAAACCTAACTAGAGAATTACTCAAACATAGACATGAATAATAATTCCTTAGCATAAAATTATCTAATAGAAAATAAAGCATAAGCCTAAACATTTTCTGAAAACATCTATATATAGTATTGGGATTTGGGCTTTCTGGGGCAAAACACGTATTGGGCCTGATTGCAAACATCTGGGCTTTCTAGGGCAAAACATAATTCTTCCAAAATTGGGATTTGGGCTTGGTCGATCGACAGTGATAATGGTGTCGATCGACACCAGCTTAAAACTCTTTGTGTCGAGCGACAGATCACTTGTGTCGCTCGACAGTCTCTGCAGATTCCAACTCCGAATTTACGACTTTGATTCCTCGTTCCATTTTACTCCATAATGCTCCTGTAAACACCAATTAAGCTCCAAACGTCCTTGTACCTAATAAAAAACTTAAAAGACTCAAAAAAACCAAAAGACTCTAGATAAATGACTTATATCATGATCTAAAATAAGTAAAAACCATGATATATCAACCCCTCCAGATTTAGCTTTTTGTTTGTCCCTAAGCAAAATAGACATGATCAGTCCTTTAGAAACCACGTACCTGTAAAGTCAATGGTAGTACTTCGATGTGTCCCTAGAAGCTTAGCAGTTCTCCCCATTGAATCTAAACCCCTTAGATAAACTCAGACTTTCAGCTGCAAACCCCTTTCATTTAATTAAGTGCGGTTTCATCGAGGGAATATCGATCGCTGGATCTTCTAGATTCTTTCACATCCTTTAACACCTTCCTGCGTTTCACTCTCTCTCTTCCCTCAAAAACTGTTTATCCAATTAAGGATACCATAGAGATGCATTGCCCTTTTTTGAACTTTTTGATTCAGGATTTTTTTGATTTACGGACTTGCACTTTTCTGCTTGAACTACACTTTTCTATAGACTTTTTATTACCTTGGAATCTCTATGATTTCACTAGATCAATGCTCATTACTGTTGTTTCTTGTGGAGACGGGGTCATGAGGCTTTTGTTTTGATCTAGGAAAGTTGAATTCATCATTTGGGAAGACGTTTTAGAGCGGTCCGTCCTCGCTTTCAAGTGTTTGGAAGCTAAATCAAGTCTTACGATTTGCAACGCCCAGGACAAGAGATTAAAGATTCATTAAGGACGGGGTCTGCTACAACCTTTCCGGACATTCTCTAGAAGTCTGAACTCGTTCCGTTAAACCAATCCACTTCCAGTTACCCACCTCAGTAACTTGCATTGGTAATGGTCCTTGAGTGCTGTTCAAAGCAAGTAGAAAGGGGAGTTTTGACCCGAAATTTTGAAAAATTGACTCAAAAAACTCAAAATAAAACACAATTATAGCAACTACCTTCCCCAGACTTAAAGGGCACTATCCCCAGTATTATTAAGCCTGAGATTGGTGAAAGAAATGATAATAAAAAGAATGGAATAAAAAATTAAAAGAGAAAAACATAACCTGGCAAGGGTATCGATCGACACATTGATGGTATCGATCGACGCCACTGAATTTTGCAAGTTCCGAGCGACAGATTCCTCGAGTCGCTCGACAGGGGCATCTGAAGTTCGTTCAAACGTTTTCCTCTCCTATAAATCAAAACCAAAAACAACACCAAACGTAAAATTGAAAAAGAAAATAAAATAAAACATAAATAATAAGACTCACAAGCGGGTTGCCTCCCACTAAGCTCTTGTTTAGTCCGTTAGCTTGACTGTGTTGAGGAACTTAGACGTCTGGAGGATCCGTACTCTTCCATGGAATGATTCCAGGAAAGAGTTGCTGCGTCTTTTGCACCATTTCTAGAATGATCATCTCGCCTTTCTCCTCAAGCTCTTGAGGAACAATTATTCGCATCTTCGCGAATGGTTTTGAAGTCCTTGTACGCTCTTTAGGAATTCCTGTAGATTCATCAATAGAAAAACCAAGATTTGCACGAGAAACTCGATGCTTTCGTAAGCGCGTAATAACTTTTTCACAAATTAAATCATTGATTAAGTATATGAAACGCGTACCGTTTGTCTTTGGAAGGGTCATGGGACGGGAGGTGTGGATTTATCTGTTCAGCAATAGATGAAGGACTAGCATCAAACTCCTTAGAGTCTTCATCCTCTAAAATTTTTACAGAAAATGTCTGACCATCAATGGTGGATTTTCTTCTTGAATTCTCCATATCAAAGTCCATGATCACATCTCCTAGATCAACTTTGATCTTCCCTTTCGTGACATCGATTTGAGCACCTGCAGTAGCTAAGAAAGATCTTCCCAAAATTAGAGGATCTTCAGGTTCATCGTCGTACTCCAAAACTACAAAATATGCAGGAATAATGCAGTCTTGATTCCTAATCGGCACGTCCTCTAAAATTCCTTTTGGGAATCTCGTGGACCTATCAGCTAGGAGAAGAGACATCCTAGTCGCTTTGAAGTCTGTCATCCCAAGTCTAACAACAACATACAAAGGCATCAAATTTATACCAGATCCTAAATCACAAAGGGAATGAGGAAACTGCCCTATCGATATGGAGCAATTAAGCACAAAGTTTCCTAGATCAGGTAGCTTCACTGGGACTCTGCTCTGAATCATTGCACTTACTTCCTCAGAGACTACCACATCCTTCTTCTTCTTCTTAGGAACCGGAGTAGTGTTCAAGAGTATGGCTGTGATATCTCTAGTAAGCAACGCTCCTTCCTCTGGACTCACACCATTATCGACCATTCGCTTAACATATCTTCTCAGAACTACGGAAAGCTTAACTGTGTCGACAAGAGGCATCTCAGCCATGATCTTATCAATCATGCTCTTGCAAATAACGTCTTCAACTTCTTGCATGGATCTCCTAGCTCTGGGGAACGGAACTTGAGATTGGTAGACGATCTCTTCCGTTTGAACTGATGATTTTGCGATTTTAGCACAAGTCTGGACGTCGTGTCGATCGACACAGCTTAGCTGTCGATCGACACTTGAGTTCTATATCGCAGAATCGTGATATTCAAGGGGTGTCGATTGACACTCTCTATCTAGCTCCTTGGTCTTGTTGCTTCTTGTATCAGGCATATACTTGAAACGCAAAACAAAAAGAGACACAAAAAAACTAGCAAGTAATACAAAAAAAATAAAAAGCACTTAGACAAAATCCTAATGATAAAAATCTAATGGCGTTGATTCACTGGCAACGGCGCCAAAATTTGATATGCTCAAATTTGCCTTTAAACTACTCTCTCAAATTAAGAGATCATTGAAGTACTTAGGGTATCGAATCCACATGGAATCAGATTACACAATAGATTAATAACGTTCAGATTATGCTAAGCATAAAGATTGTAACTCCGAATTTGCGACTTTGATTCCTCATTCCATTTTACTCCATAATACCTCATTAAACACCAATAAAGCTCCAAACGTCCTTGTACCTAATAACAAACACTAAAGACTCGAAAACACTAAACGACTCTAGATAAATGACTTATATCATGGTCTAAAACAGGTAAAAATCATGACATATCAGATCGCATGGTGATTTGCAGGGTCAGTAAACATGACTTTTGGAGCTTCTCAGATAAACGCACCAACTGTCGAGGAGTGTGGGCCCACAGGCCGAGAGTGGATGTGAAGCCCATGGATAGGGCAGTCGGAGCGTTACAAATGAACTTGAAGTTTCACCATCTCGAGGGGGAGAATTATGAAATCTACATATATAATATGTGGCATATCCTGAAGATTATATTAACTATTTGATAATTAAAGTTTCATACAAGTGACATATCATGAAGAATATGTTCACTATTTGAGTATACAAAATCTATAAGTTCTTCAGAGCAATTCTTAAAGAAAAGTATAATCACCAGAATGTAATATTACCTAAAATTGGTTATATCTAAAGATTATAAGACTTGAAATCTATGAATACATGTCTTCTTGGTTATACTCCATTCTCTGAAGAGAATGTGACATCATACACTAAAAAAATTAAAAGGACCACAAATAATATTTTTCGGTCGCATATGTGAAAGTGGATATGAATGTGGTCCAAGATCGAGATCGAATAGTTTCTGTCAAGAACTCATATTTTCCCTGGTAGTGAACAAATAGAAAATGAAAAAAAAACTTGTAAGAGTACAATATACGGTAGTATAAAACATATATATGAATGCTTTAGAAGAGCACATGGATATAAGTGTCTATGAGAATGTAATTGAAATACTTGATACATTTTATTCACTCAAGTCTCAAAAGTAAGGATTTCAGATAAAATGCATGATCCGAGTAAGATATGTTATTGATTCTAAAATGAGATTCAATTCGAGATTGATAAACCTATTGTGTTATCATCTTGAGGGAGAGAGTTAAAAAATCTTATATACTCTAAGTGAAACATCCATAAGATTATGTTTACATTAAAATTGAGATTGATGAATCCTTCATAAAATAAATCCATGGGATTTTGGGATAAATCATATGAGACGACAAGTGAAAGAATTATTAAATATCTCTAAATCATAAATATTTTCAAAGGGAGAAATTACTTTACAGAAACTTTCTGCTTTGTACTAGATTGTACTAAACAAATATTCGTATAATAGAGACAAAATATAGCAGACCAGAATTTTAATGAGAAGGAAAAGTTCTAAATTTACTAAGAATTTATATGTTAGGCTTAACCGGATTGGTCATCCTGGTTTAATGATGATGCGAGAATAAATGATAAATAAATTATGTGGACATTCAGTGGAGAACCAGAAGATTTTTCCTAATGATTTATATTATGTTGCTTGTTCAGAAAGCAAGTTGGCCATATGACTTTCATGAGCCAAATTCACAAGGAGGTATTTATGGGTTGATCATCCACTATGTGGAATATTTTAGATACTTTATGGTTATAATAGACAGATCGAGTTGATGGATGCATTGGCTCGATAATCGCTTAAAATTGATTGACGCATCGATTGGATTACCACATTTATCCTTGTTATCAAACCGCAACATAGAGTTTGCGAGGTTATTCGAAATTGTTCGTGAATTTAAATCTCAAGTCATTGATGATTATGTCCATTGAAATAAAGTATCGAACATCCTGAAGCTAATGTTCACACATAAAAATGGTTTAATACCAATGATTCGCATCAAGCCAATCAATAACTAATATATCCCCATCGTGATTAGTTTAGGGTCAGAAACCAAATAATTCTCATATGGAATATTTGAATGTGAAAAGTGCTCTACCACAGGGCTTTAAGATGAGACCTCACTAAAGGATAAGAATATATGTTGGTTATATATGTTTACTAAGTACCTCGAGTCATCCCAGAAGGCTCAATTTGCAAACTCTAATTATAATGAGTTTGCTTTTCCAACAGTATGGGGAGAAAGTAAATAGCTCGAGAGAGAGATAAGTATGAATGAATTATCAATGTCCTCGGACTAATGAATGTATATTAAAAGTCCTAAGGATAATTCATTTGGAAAGTTTAGCGTATTAATTTCCAGACGCTTTTGCTGACCTAAATAAAGTGATCAATTCACTTATACTAGTTGTATATGCTCTAATTAAAATTTATGTCCTATAAGGACTATATCAAACTGCTAGTGAGTCTAAAGATCGCATGACGCGTGATAGTCCTATTTGGTTTTCTTTATATATTCTCGTAAAAGTAAAGGAGCATAAATTGAGAATGACCAAATTGAGGAAATAAATATTTTGAATGATTTGTAGAAGAGATATAAACATGAAAAATAAAAAGTTCAAGTACTTGACGATGAAAAGATCTAGCTAGCTATGCCATTTCAGAAATAAAATAAAACCGAAAAGGAAATCGACGTCGTAATATTGTTGCATGTTATGAGCAGTTGATATTATGAAAAGAGGATCATGAAAGAAAGTTTATTGAAATGTGCACACAAAGTAGTGATTGGTCAAAGTGGAAAGAAAAAATATACATGTGATTATTGTAACATCCGCGAACCAAAAATGTGATTTTTGGGCTTCGTGTCGAGCGACACCTGTGGTGTGTCGATCGACACGATGGTTTGTCGAGTGTCGATTGACACAGTGATCGTGTCGCTCGACACGGGGTTCATAATCAGAACGGTTTTGATTTTTAATCATCGGTTTTTGGCTCGTTTAAGGCTTTATAAGTGCCTATGGTTGCGTGATATCGAGCAGCCGTCTCATTTGTGAGAAAACACATAGAATTTAAGAAAGGTAGATTTCGTGATTTGAGAGGATTATTGCAAAGAAATCCTCCTGAAACCATTCTCCTTTATGTGTTAGTGGCGTAGGAATCACCGTGTGTCGTGTTCTTCACGTGATTCCATCCGATCAGTGAGTTCCCGTGTTTAGAGGGTCTGATTGGTGTGCCTTTTCAATCATAATCCGAAATCCTTTCATCCATAAAACTGAGGTGAGTGCGCGACCATAGATTTCTAGGCTATGATGGTTGATTGATATTTTTGTGATGTTTTCGTGATGGTTTTTCATGTGAATTGATTTGTTGATATCGTGGTATGGCTCTAGATGTTTTGGTATTGATCGTTTGCAGGATTGCGACTCATATCGCTCAAATGCAGGTCGTGAGAGGAGAGACTTGATTCTGGTGCGTTACAGAGGCGTGTCGATCGGCACCAAGAGGGTGTCGCTCGACACGACCAATTTTCTGGTTTCGAATGTATAAAAATACCATAATGTGTTTGTGGTGATTTGTGATATTTATGTTGTTGTTTGTTATGTTGCCTGAGCCTGCTTGTTACGCCAGTTGATGGTATGACCGGCTCACTAACTATTTTTGAAATACTTACGCAACTCTTATTTCCATGTGTTGCAGGTAAAAGAAATATGTGATCGCGGAATCAAGGCCAGAGGAAGAGGATGATAGGGTTGTTTAAGTTGTTAGTTTGTCTAGTGAACCTGGCGTTTAGGTTACTAGTGTTTTCTTTGGTGTATTTGATTTATGGAATTGAATTATTTGGATAATTGGTTTAATATTTTTATTGCATTATTTTTATGAGAACTTCTGCAGCTGTTAGAAATAGCCGTAGGGAATTAACATTTATGGGAATGTTTAATTTGGGGTTATTTAAAAAAATGTTGGTTGTTTCAATCTCTTGAAGAGAAATATTTGGACCAGTAGTCAATGCACCTGAAGTGTAAAACCAATGAAATTTTCACAAAGACAATGATTATTTTCTGAAGAGATATATTCTCTTGTGGTGGAAGTAATACTTTGAGATATCTTATCAGTATGGAAAAAAGAGATTGAACACTGGATAATGACATTTATATGGAATCTTTGAAGGATGCAATCCCTAATGATTAGTGATATCAGAGTTATAATCCCTGAAGGATTGAAGATATCAAAGTTATGTTCCCAGGAACTTCACTCAATATAATGAAATTACAATATATAAAGCATGTGGTATAATCATGTAGATTTATCCATGCAACCAAAAGATAGTGATCAAATGGATTATAAATTTGAACGTCATCGAAACTCTAGCAGAGTTATTACATGTATTATGATGATGATAATAATATACTATAGAAGACCATTGTATGATGATAACTATTTATAGTCCTAGAAGGATTTAAAGTGAAAGAATCTTATCACTAAGTATTTTTGTTAAGAGAAACCTATAAGAATGATCCTATTAGCCTATATTCATAAGAAGATTTAAGAAAGATTTGTTGTGGTTGTCGTGCGTGTTTTTTTTGAATATCACTGGAACTCTTGAAGAAATTTATCTATAGTAGAATATCTGAAGAGAGGATTTGAGATAAAAGATTTTGAAAAGATAAAATTATCTCAAGATGTCTCAAATTTAACATCTAGCGGAATAAGTTATATTGGTTATATTGAAAGATCCTTGCAGGATTCTATATAAGAATGTTCACATGTACCTGAAGTACCACATTTGAAATGATGCTTAAGAAATTTATCGATCTCTTTCATTATTGAAAGAGGAGACTTTGTATGATAGGAAGAAAATAATACCATAGACTAGAAGTCTAATGATCCAAAAGAAAATAAGATAATCATACATATGCATTATGGATATGATTCTTATAATTTCAAAAAAGATAGTATATATTTGATTGAAATTGATCTCTAGAAGAAGATGTTTACGAGGGGGAGAAATATAATGATGAGCGTGGATGTACTCTTTTCCCCTTATCATATCTCTTATCCCATTGAGTTTTTCTTCTAAGGTTTTTAACGAGACATCAAAAGAACACACAAAAGTTGGACACTTAAAGAGAAATATTATCATTACAATGATATGTGAAAGTCTATCAACCTCTCAAATGAATATCTTACTTATATTGATAGAAAAAAAGGAATGATCAAGATAGATCATTTAGAAGACTCATGAGTTACAAAAGAATGGCGATGCAGACTATCTACAGATTCGTTCAACCGAAACTTTGTCAGGCATATTTTCCTAGACACTTCCAGCTACTACTTTGAAGAAACAAGTTCATCATTTGGATGCGTCATCAGGGGGAGTAAATATGCGATGCACTTTTTCTCTTAACCATGGTTTTTTTCCACTGGGTTTTCCTGGTAAAGTTTTTAATGAGGCGGCACCTTATGCGTATTAGGAGCATTTCAAGATAATGGACATCCAAGGGGGAGTGTTATAAATCCATTATAAGTGGTTGACCATTAGAAGATAGTATTCTCTTAGGATGTTCTAAATGCTCTAGGAATGTTCTATATGCTTTAGCATATTCTAGTCTTATCCCTTAACTTGTACACTATATATAATCTTATTTTTTATGAAATAAAATCATCACCAATTCTCATTCTCACTTCTTATTTCATAATATATATGTATTTGTTAGCATGGAAAACAAAGTAACAAGTTATGTATGTTAACTATTTTTCCAGCTTCCCTCACCCTTCTCTTTTTTATAATTGATTTGAACTAGGCTTTTGTATTATTATTATTATTATTATTATTATTATTATTATTATTATTATTATTATTATTATTATTATTATTATTATTATTATTATTATGTGATTTATATGGTTTGAATCACTTTTATATTAAAATCTCATAAAATGATATGGTTTTCTAAGTTTTTTGATGCATAATTATCGTTGATCTACATATAACACTTGAATCAAAGTCTTCAAAACTTTACCACTGATATACTAAATTCTATAAATTTTAGACATGAGTGTTGATTTGTTCATCTTTGTAATATGCATATGTTAGTCTTATGCCTTTATATGACTAAACATTCTTCACCCTAGTGGATTCACATACTTTTAACCAATATGGCGTCAGCTACACCCAAACATCTAAGGAAGATGTTTGCTTTTAATGGCAAAACTGGCCGAATGACTTACCTGCACCTCTCAGCTTGAGTTCTACTCCATTAGGGCCCATAACGGCCCGACTATGCGATTAAACCTAGTTACCTACGTGCCTTGGTTGTAATCTCTATATAAGGTCTTGTGCCTCCAATTTGATTAATAAGAAAACCATTTCCATGCTTCTAAAGTTTCTTGACATGGTATCAGAGCGTTCAAAACCTAACCACAAAAAGGTTTTCGGTGTCTCAATCTTGAAATTCTTCAAATTTCGCATAAACATACTTCTCTAATTCTTCACGATGAAAAAACTGAATCTGCTCTTGTTTCCACATCACTACTGACTTGCCGAACTATATAAACATACGATCTTACCTCGGGTGATAATCATGGAACTATTATCTCTCGACCATCCTCACACAGACCTAACTACGACGAGTTGTCTGCAAATATACGACTTGCTTAAGAAGCAAGGAAGAAATTCGGTTTTGCTGATGGATCAATCCCACTACCATCACAAACTTATCAAGACTATGAGGATTGGTGGGCCAACAACGCACTAGTTATATGCTGGAGTAAATTAACAATCGATGAATGACTGTGTTCTACTCTTGCACACAACGACAACGCATCAAACCTTTGGACTCAAATTCAAACAAGATTTGCTATAAAAAAACTGTCAGAGAGTACAACGCTTAAAAACCGAACTCGCCAATTGTCGACAACAAATATCGGCTATTGAAGCATATTACGGAAAGCTCACGAACATTTGGATCAGTTTGGCCGACTACCAGAAAGGTCAAATACTGTAAGATATTGCGATAGAACATGCAGAAGACATGCTCCATCAATTTCTTTTGGGACTTGATGAGTCTTTATACGGAGCTGTGAAGTTGTCACTTCTATCACGAAATCCACTTATTTCTCTTGATGAAGCCTATAATGTTCTTTCCCAAGATGAGTAATCAAGAGCGTTAGCTCGTTTACATGAAGAGAAAACAAACGGTGTAAGCTTTGCAGTTCATACTCAATACAAATCGCATCAAGACGTGCGTACCACTCCTACTAGTACGTTACTTTGCACTATTTGTGGTGGTAACGACCACCTCACAGAAATTGCTTTAAGAAGGTCAGTTATCCACCATGGTGGGGTGAAAAAACTCGAGGCAAACCAGGTCATGGTTCATACAGAAACTCACAACCTCCGACTTTTGGATCTAATTCGACCTCTGCTCCATCGCGAAGAAGGTGCTCGAAGATGGCTCGAGCAAATCACATCCTCTCAACCTCGGACAATGCACTCTCTGTCATCACAGATTCCGACCGGATCAATTTAGTGGCTTGAGTGATCAGCACTGGAAAACTCTTGTCAATATCTTAAACGAACGTAAGTCTTCTCTAGCCAACAATTTTGCGGGTACGTATTTTATCGAGTCTTGGATTATTGATGCATGGGCTTCTAATCATATGGCTGGGAGTCTCGATTACTTAAGTGATGTTTGTGATATGGCTCCGATGTTGATTAAATTACCGGATGGGAGATTTACAACATCGCACAAACATGGAAATGCATATATGGGATCATCTCTTACTCTTCAGAATGTGTTTTTCGTTGATGGATTACATTATCACTTGATCTCTGTATCGCAATTGACTAGAGATAGGAGATGCATTTTTCAAATATTTGATCGGCTTTGTGTTGTTTAGAACCGCATCACATGGACGCCGATAGGGGCGGATGATCAATTGAATGGATTATACTTCTTTCGCGGAGTCAATGTTGTTTTAGCGATTCAGAGTTTTAACAGTTCTATGAAGCTTTGGCACAATCGTCTAGGACATCCCTCTTCGACAATTTTGGAGTTATTGCATTTATCAGATTCAGTTAATGGTGTTTTTGATTCTAAGACTTCTGAGATTTGTATTTGTGCTAGGAAAAAGCGAGATTCCTTTCCATTATATAGTAATAAGACTACTAAGATTTTTGAATTGATTCACTGTGATCTTTGGGGTCTGTATCGCACTACATCTATATGCGGTTCCAAATATTTTTTGACAATTATCGACGATTATTCACGCCTTTTATGTATATATCTCTTGCCTTTGAAACAAGACGCGTCTACACATCTCAAAAACTTTGTAGCTTTTGTTGAACGACAATTTGAAACGCAAGTTAAGACTTTTTGTAGCGATAATGGATCCAAATTTGTATGTCTCAAAAACTTCTTTCAAGAAAAGGGAGACCTCGTGCGTTGGAACTCCACATAAAAATGGTAGAATAGAACGCAAGCATCGTCATATCTTGAACGTCGCTCGTGTTCTACATTTCCAAGCTTCTCTACCAACTGAATTTGGAGCTATTGTGCACTTACAGCGGGATATCTAATCAACCGGACTCCTTCGAAGCTTCTTAATTGCAAGACACCGTATGAGCTTCTTTACAACAAAGCTCCTCCCATGAATCATTTAAAAGTTTTTGGTTGTCTATGTTATGTTCATTGATATGCTCAAATTTAACCCTAAGCTATTCTCTCAAATTAAGAGATCGTATAGTACTTAGGGATCGAATCCACAGGGAAAAGAATAACACAATAAATTTCCAAATTCAAATTAAGCTAAGAGAAATATGATGAATGTAAATAAAGCAATTAAAACTAAACAGATGATGAATAAGGTTCTTTTAAATTCAATAAAACGAAGCGCTAGGCATCAGGTAATTCGCAGGCATGACTTTAAATCGAAGCACTAAATTACTGTCGAGATATTTATTAGGAAACGTTCTAGAACTCGAAAACACTGGTGGTAAAACTAATCAACTTTCGTTGCGAAACCTATCTATGACTAAATCCTAGAAAACCAAATTTCTTTGCGAGTTCTATAAAATTAATCAAGCGTTAACGAGCAGTTTCGATTTGTTCACAAAATTACTAAGCCAAATTTCTTTGCGAATAATAATTTTGCTCACCTATGATATTAATCCAGATAACTAACAATGCTTTCGCATCTATCAATTAACCTATGATATCTAAATCAGGGTGATCAATCCTAAAGCAGAATTAAAACTATCAAGGTGAAGAACACAAATTAGATTGATCCCAACAGTAACAAAGTTCTTAACAATTTATCATCAGCCTTTGAAAACCCTAAACCTAACTAATAGATTACTCAGACATGATGATTGAAACAAGCATAATAATTGAATAATACTGCATTAAAAAGATAGAGTAAGAGATACAAAAGGGTTCAAAGAAATCTCTGAAAAGAGTCTGAACTTGTCTCCTTAAAAGCTCTGAATCAATCTCTTGATAGGTCTCAATCGAATAAAAGCATAGCCTAAACAATGGCTTAGAAAATATATATATAAAGTCTAAAAACGGATTGGGCCGGACTTGTAATTTAATGGAACTTCTCGGCAAAAACGGAAAATCTTCAAACTTGTTCTTTTTGCTCGTCAAGACATGGTGTCGATCGACACCCAGAGATGGTGTTGATCGACACCAAGACTGGATTTCCAATCCGACTTGAAATCTTTAATAGCTCATTCCTCCTTGCTCCAAAATGCTCCAAATCTACAAGTTATGCTCCAATTGCCTCTAAACCTGTAAAGACTCTAAAACCATACGAAAACACCAAAAAACGCTAAAAACGAACTTATATCATGGCTAAAAATGGGTAAAAACCATGATATATCATTCATAACCAAAAACATGGAGGAGATAAGTTTGAAACTCGCTCAAATAAGTCCGTATTTGTTTGGCAATTCTCTCCTAATTATCAGTACTCCTTATTCGCTATAACATCTGGACACGAGCCTGAATCTTACAAAGAGGCAATTGAAGATGAGAACTGGCGGTTTGCAGTTGAAGACGAGATTGTTGCATCAGTTGATCTTGGTACATTTTCGGTTGTCGATTTACCAAAAGGCAAGAAAGCATTTGGTTGCAAATGGGTCTTTTGCCTTAAATTTCATTTAGATGGTGAGCTTGAGCATCACAAAGCTCGTCTAGTTGTTCTAGGAAATTATCAAACCGATTAGAGCTACAACGAAATGTTTGCACCGGTTGCTAAGATGGTCACCATTAGAGCTTTTCTTCAACAGGTTGCGTCTAATGATTGGGAAGTTCATCAGATAAAAGTACATAATGCTTTCCTTCACGGTGATCTCGATGAGGAAGTATACATGCAACTCCATCCTGGTTTTCAAACAAATGATAAATCAAAGGTTTTCCGTCTTCACAAATCGCTTTACGGTCTAAAAGAAGTGCCTAGATGTTGGTTTGCTAAACTCAGTACATCATTAACTAATTATGGATTTGTGCAAAACTACTCGGATTACTCTCTTTTTTACTCTCGAGAAAACTAACTTCCGTCTACATGTTCTTGTTTATGTCGACAATTTGATCAACATTGACAATTCTTTAGCTATCATCATCAAATTTCAAAATTATTTGAGTGAGTGTGTTCACATGAAAAACTTGGGAGTTCTACAATATTTTTTGGGTATCGAGGTTGCCCGAAGTCGTGCAGGAATCTATTCGTGCTAAAGAGCAATGGCGGATATAGTTCAAGAGCTCTTATAGTTACGTGATCTTATTCCTACACTTTATTGCGATCACGTCACCACCCAGTTTTCCATGCTCAGACTAAACACGTCGGTAATAACTGTCATTTCATTCGCGATGAGATCTTTCGAGGCGTTGTCACTACTAAGCATGTCTCGACTCAATCACAACTCACAGATATTTTGACAAAAGCTCTAGGACGCAAAGAATTTGATGATTTTTACTCAAGCTGGGTATTTGTAACCTCCACACTCCACCATTGGGGGGGGGGGGGGTGGGGATTAAACATAGTTAACTACGTGCATTAGTTGTAATCTCTCTATATAAGGTCTTGTGCATCCAATTTGATCAATAAGAAAACCCTTTCACAGCTTCTAAGGTGTCTTGACATACTCCAAATTTATTTGTAATGGAGTTTTTTTCCTTTACATAATCTTTTCTCTTCGTTGCCTCTAAGTGGTTAAGGACAGGAGCCCATGTAATTTTTAGACTCCTAGTACTAGTGACAACAAATCATCGCCAAATTATAGTTAGATATGTCTTTTAGTTCAAACAAATGTATTTAAACCGGACCGGACCGGGGGTTGAACCGGATTAAACCGGGAATCAGCTACTAGTCCGGTTCGGGTTAACTTAAAAACACAATTATAGTTAGATCGGATTTAAAACCGGGTTGAACCGGCAAAAATCCGGAAACCGATATCGAATCGGAACCGCTTCAAACCGGATTTAACAATTTTGTTAATTCAAATTTTTGTTTTTCATTTATTTTCTTTTAGTTATAAGATTTAAGCCAATTTTTTTGATAAAACTAATGAAATAGTAAACTTTTTCAACATAAAACATTTTTAAATTATAAAATGTTTAAAGATTTAGACCAAATTGCTTAAATTTGCTACAATTGTGTTTGTATCTATAATTTAGTTTTATTTTGTTATTGATTTTTTTTTTCAAATGTTTGTAATAATTGAAATGTTTTGTTTGATATTTGGATATATATGGACATATAAATAGAAAAAAAAATATAAGATCAAATATATATATAAACTAATAATAAAAAAAACTATTAAACCTGGTTGAACCTGGTTGGACCATATTAACTCACGACCCGAAAGCTTTTTCGGTTTAATCGCCAGTCCGGTTTTAAAAAACATTGGTTCAAACTTTATGAGAGCATGGTAGTCATATGAAGAAATACCTTTTTTCAAAAAAAAAAAAAAACAAAAGAAATGAAGAAATACGAAAATAGCTAAAGTTGTTCATAATAATAAATAGACCTTCCATGTAACGTGAAATGGAAGAAGATTGTGCTACTGTTATATGCCGGTTTCAAAAGTTCACACACATAGCACTACAGTCGTGAGATTAGTTAAGACTAGAGGTGGACATTTCAACCTAACCAATCCAACCAAATCCATACCGACCAAAGTTTACATACAAATCGTTTGGTTGACTTTTTTCTCAATCCAAACGGTTTGGTTCGGTTCGGTTGAAAACTAAACCAAATCATAATCCAATGTGTTTTTCTTAATACTTAATTATAGTTTATAATACCATTCTTTAAAGTTTTTTTTTTCCAACCATACGACCAAATACCACTTTTTCTAAATGTTCCAAAAATACCACAAAAATAAAATTAGTTTTAAATGGTCAAAACTAAACCCTAAACCCTAAACCTTCACCCTACCTCATAAAACTATACCCTAATTGTACAATAGTTAACCCAAACCCAAAAATTTAAATTCTAAACCTTTTAAAAATCAATTTTTTGTTTGTGGTATTTTTGCAAATTTTTTTTTTTTTTTTTTTGAAAAAGTGGTACCTAGAGAACTTTTAAAAATTGGTAGTATGGTTAGAAATAAAACTTTATAAAGTGGTATATAAATGAATTTCTCTTTTAAGATATAGGTTCACTTTTGATTATGTTTTTATTTTTCCAATATAAACGATTTATTTGTTTGAGATTTATAGTTTGTTTTAGTTTCCCATGATTTGGTATTTAGGTATTTACTCACAATAACTAAAATCATAATTTTATTGGTCACATTTTCTTTTATGAATTTGGCTAACTGAATTATAACCAAACCAATGTATAACCAAACCGAACTAAACCGAACTAAACTAACTTCGGTTGAGTTTGGTTAGAATTTTTTCCAACCCGAACTAACCGAACCGAATCCAAATATAAACCGAAATGCCCACCCCTACTTAAGACGTATAACAAATTCAAAGAGTATATATGTATTCATAAATTATAAGAGATACCGTTAAAATCATTTATGCATAATCTATGATTCTCTGAAAATTAAAATCATTTGTTTGTTACAATAGTAAGAAAGGTTTTGATATATAATAGAAACCCACTAAGATTCAGAGTCTAACGTGAATTGTATAGATCAATGAAATACAATGATCTGAGTGAATTTTCATCAACATCGAATCTAATGTTGTTGGGAGTCATAGACGCTGCCCATAGAGAGAAGACGAAGGAAGACGTAGTAAAAATAGTGAAATTTCATCGCCATCGACTGTAATGGGATCAAAATCATAAATTTTTAATAATAGGTTTGGTTATGTTGGAACAATTTTTTTATAGGCCTTTAGGCCTTATTAAAATGTGTCGAGATGTGAAGAGAAATGTGTATTAGGCCTTTGAGCTAAAGAAGAAAAGTCTTTTGTTGGAATAATTGAAAGGATGTATATAATTTTGTCCCACAACTCTAAAGTGAGAAAAATTTCTCATGTTAAAGTTCAAACAAATGGAGCATGGGTGTAGAAAGAATTCACAAACCCCAAACCATACCGAGCCGGATCGAACTGAATTGAATCGGGCGCGGGCATGGGCGCGAAAAAATGACTCCTAGGACACGTGGGCTTGTGGGCTCCATTGGTTTCAGTTTTGAATCAAAGATATTTTTTTTTTGAATTTTGATTCAATGAAAACTGAGTCAAAGATTCCATTCCGGAAATCACGCTCATTAACTCCCCATAAATCTCGCCTATTAATTCTAAAACATTTCAGACTTTTGGAATTTCGAATTAACTCTGATTATATAATCAGCTTCCCAACTTTTCATTCTAAACACTTTGAGACAAAATGAGAAACAAAAAGTTCATAAAAACAATCTCTCTCAAAAGTTCATAAAGCAATCTCTCTCAAAAGTAAGTTTGTGTCTCAAGTGCCGTGATTCGAGTGATCGCGAATACGGTTGTTTGTGGTTGTATCCTATTATCCTTGAATGAGTCATCTCGTCGCACTACGGGTGATTCAAAGGGTTAAGAAAAGAAATTTGTCTCGCCTCCGCAATTCTCTTCTTCCCTTAACATATTTCTTATCGCAGTTTAAGCCTGATATGTAGTGTTTCAAAACTTTGGTCCTACATGTTATGTACTGTGCAATTGCTTATTTTTATAGAGTTTCCTTATTTCATTACCTCATATCTCCCTAACTATGCAATTGTAGATTGTAATTATCCACATATCTAGTTTATGATGAGTTTGTGGCAATGAGTTTATGATAAGCCGCTAAGCTACGTTTGAGAATGGGTGATTTTGCAATATTTCAAAAATAAATTAGATTTACTGTTTTTCAAATTTTCTTACAAACTACTCCCTCCGTTTGTTTATAATTGATGTTTTAGGCTTCTACACACATATTAAGAAATCATTAAATTTACCTTGTTTTTTGAAATAAAACAATACTTTTTATTTATCCAATACATTTCAACCAATAAAAATTCAATCTGCAGAATTTAAAGAGTCAAAAACACAAAAAAATCAATTAATGGTGCATTAGAAAGCGAAAACATCACTTATTTGTAAACAAAAAATAAATCCTAAAACATCAATTATAAACAAACGGAGGGAGTATGGAATTAAGAACCGTTTTACGAAGTTTTAATGTGATATTTTGTAACACTGCTATTTATGATATTTTAATTATCATACGGAAAGATACACTATAGATTTGCGGAGAACAACAAATTATTGAAATTATTGCGGAAAAGGATAAAGTAAAAACTTAAAAGAGAAGTTGGAAGTGTTTTATTGTTATATTTAAATATGTGAAGGGTTTCCAACCAATAAAGCTAAAGAAATTAATTTTTCTTGCATTAATGTTTTTGGAATCAGAGATGACAATTTTGGTGGAGATGATGAGACGTATAAATCGAAGAGACTTTCTATAAAATAATTTACCATTTCATTCTTTGAATCGATATTTTAAATGTTATTCCTTGCATCTCTATATTATTAATTTTCTAGATTTTCCACACATACGTGCATTTTTTTCTTCAAAAGTTTATTTATCCCCGACCGACAAGATTATTGAACAATCATTCCGTCTAGAATTCGTAGCATCCAATAATACCGTAGAATATGAGGCTTTGATAGCCGGCCTTAAAGCAAATTGCGACTCCTAGCTAGTAGCTAGCCATTTCAATGGACAATACGAAACAAAAGACAACAATGCTTATATAACGCCCCGACCACCCCTCATGTGGGCCCCTGTCCACTCACAGGTCTATGGGCCCACCATGTCCGACGGTCGGTGCGTTCGTCCGGGAGACTCGAAAGTCATGTTTACTGACCCTGCAAATCACCATGCGATCTTTTCCCGTGTTTTGACCTCACTCACATGGTGCTGGAAATGACTTCCTAGTAGGTCACCTATCTTGAAACTACTCTAGCTCAAGCACGCTTAACTCTAGAGTTCTCTCAAGACCAATGACCGAAAAGATAAATGCAGTTTGGTGATATAGGTAGCCAAATCAATTTTTTTAAGCCTCTCCGCATATAACGCATATTCCATATATGTCCTGAAACTGGTGTGTTACAATCACCCCCACTAACAGATTGCAACGTCTTCGTTGCGCATACCAAGATCGTTACCCCGACAATCTGACTCTTCACAGATGTCAGGATTCGCTCTGATACCACTTATAACGCCCCGACAGCCCCTCATGTGGGCCCCTGTCTACTCACAGGTCCATGGGCCCACCATGTCCGACAGTCGGTGCGTTAGTCCGGGAGACTCGAAAATCATGTTTACTGACCCTGCAAATCACCACACGATCTTTCCCCGTGTTTTGACCTCACTCACACGGTACTGGAAATGACTTCCCAGTAGGTCACCCATCTTGAAACTACTCCAGCTCAAGCAGGCTTAACTCTAGAGTTCTTTCAAGACCAATGACCGAAAAGATAAGTGTACTTTGGTGATATAGGTAGCCAAAACAATTCTTTTAAGCCTCTCCGCATATACTGCATGTACCATATATGCCCTGAAACTGGGATGTCACAGCTTATCTCAAAGTAGTAAAGGACTTCGCTGCCCGGTTCGACGACTTTGAACTCCAAAAGATCCCACGAAACGAGAACTCGGCGGGCGATGCATTGGCCATATTGTAACATATTGGCATTAATGTCGAACATTATACGAGTTATTCTGGTAGATAACATATCGAATCTAAGCATCGACCCACCTTTGGATCATTAAACGGAAATGATGGTTGACGATCCTTAATCCGTAGTGGATACCTCGGCAGAAACTAACGAGGAACCCCAAAAAGATTGGAGGGAGAAATCATTGTATACATTACACATAGAACAACTAGAGGACAAATGGGCAGCTCGGCGGTTGCGATCCCGAAGTGCCCATTACACTATCTTCAAAGATCAGTTGTACCGATGGAGTGCATCGCGAGTAATGATGCGATGCATCGGCCGCAATGAAGTCTTTAGTGTTGTCCAAAACTCACGACGGCGACGAAGGCAACCACTCGGGAGGACAATCTTTGTCTCTCAAATTGAAAAAGCTCGGCTTTTTGTGGCCAACCTTGATGACAAATTATCAAGAGTATGCGGAGAAATGCATGGCATGTCAGCGTCACGCTCCAATGAGATTAGCCCCGATGCAAGCTTACTCGGCTGCCATGATTTCTTATCCAGTCATGCGATGAGCAATGGACGTCGTGGGACCACTACATATATCCCATGGTAAGAAATACTTTTTAATAATGATCGATTACTTCACCAAATGGGTCGAAGCTCAAGCCTTCAGAACAATCAAGGAAATGGACATGCCAAGTCCACAAACAAGTCCATCATCGCAGGGCTAAAAAAGCGACTTAGTGAGACTAAAGGAGTGTGGACTAATCACCAAAGAACTTCATCCAACTGATCGGTCCACACTCCTTTGGTCGTATCACACAACACCTCAGCGATCGACCGGACGAACACCTTTGTTCCTATCACATGGAGAAGAAGCCATGGCACCCGCCGAGGTAAAATGCGGAAGCCTCCGTCAAGTGTTAATGACTCGGAACGGAGATCTCAACGATGACAAAAGGCTGGAAAGTTTGGATGAATTAGAAGAAAACAGGGATCGGTCCTTTGCACGAGTGCAAAATTATTAGTAACTCACCACGAAATATGATGTGGATATAAGTTTTAAACACTTAACCAACTTCTTGCAAGAGCACAACAATCACAATTAGTATAGATAAGGGATCAAATTAACGAGGACTTGTTAACCACACTATGAACTTTAATGTATAAAACAAAGCTAGAACAAAATATGATTTGGTCGTTTGTATGATTGTGAATGAACACAAATGCAATATTAAATAAAACTTAAATCAATGGGAAAAAAGTGTTAGGACTTAGGAACTTCGCAGATAATCATGCAACTACAACGATTGATTTAATCTAGGGATTTTAGATATACCGGACCATCTAGAACTCAAAACACTAAGATATAGTTTTTCCACTTTCGTGGCTCTAACCCCTATGTTTAATCACCCTAATAGACTCAAATTTTGATGGTTATTACAAAGTGAAAACATGCAATACAAGTTCAAGTTCTGATAAATTTTACATAACTCTTTAACTAACCTTTCCAATGGTTAAGACGCTTGGCTCATCGAATACTAGTACATGCAATATAAAAGATTTTGGAATCTATATTAACCTAAGAACAAATTTCTAAATGCGTGGTAAATATGAAGATGCATAGAGTATTAGTAAAGATGAAGATTTTATTGATATCCCTAAACAATTATCAATCAATTATCGAATTATGAAACTCACTGAAAACCTAAAACCTAACAAGTGAATTACTCAAAAATGGTGCACTAAAAATAGCAAGGATATGATTAATTCATGATAAGAAACTTTATTAAAAGAGTAAGGGATAGAAGATTCTTCTCTATATCGAAGTACAAAGCGCGATAATCCACCAAAAGCTCCTAAAACAAGATCTATGATAAATTCTTCCAAGGGAGGTGTGGTGGCTGTTCTCTATGAAAAAAGTGTTTATTATTTTTGGCACACCCTTAAAAAGAGGCGAAAACAAGTATATATAGGTCTAGGGTCTTCTAGGGTTTAATTTAGGGAAAAAACGTCCTTTCGGTTGAAACTGCCAAATCTTCATTGCTCCGGCCGACCTTCTCTTCAAGGCTGGTGCTGCGCCTTAAATTGCGTCATATTGGGCTGGCAATGGTCACATGCACCGATAATAGGTCCATTTGGTGTTTGACTCAATTATACAGCTTCTTCATCTTTGTGGTAGTTTGACATGTCTTCAGTAATTTGAATGTATCTTTCTGCTCACAGCTCCAAATAAGATAATTCGAAATCCATTAGAAAGCTGACTCGAAGACCTTGAATGTAAAATAATTTTCATTATATTCCAAATTGATTTGTTCTTCCGTCTGTAGCAAAACTTCAGACTCTTTGGTGCTGTCCCACTTGGTAAAATGTGATATCTTGATAATTTTTTGGCGTGGACTAAGTCTTTGGCTTATGAAACTTGTTTTATCTTAGAATACACCTCTTTAAGCTCTTTTTGCTCTTTTTGATGATTTCCCCTGTTAAGACTCTAAAACTACGAATACGAGGAAAAACTACCTCTTTGGTGTAACACCTTATTAAAATACTTTGAAAATGCATTTAAATAGATAGTAAAATGGGTAAAATATGGAGTATATCAACTTTCCCAGACTTAAATCTTTCCTTTTCCCAAGAAAAATTAAAGAATAGAAAAGAAGTTTGAAAATACGAAAACTTACAAATTTTGAAAAAGGTAGCGTTGACACTATGATTCTTGATCTGTTCGAGGGCGTCCTCATCATCCGCCATCCATGACTCTCACTTCCTATTCCATACTTTTAAAAACAATCTAACCATGTCTCAACGGCACTTTAATTTGACTCTAAGTGTGGAGTTTCTTATCAAGGAATTGTTAGGTAAACAGCTAGGTATTGAAAGGCTAATTTAATTGGTGAGGCTAATAGTGTTTAGGGTTACCATATTCTGCAAGAGATGTGAGATATTCACTACAAGAAAATAGTCCATTAGTGACTACGGTTTGTGACTGAAAAATCAGTCACTAATATTTGCGACTACTTTGAGACGAATGTCCGACTGATTTGCCACGCCAATAAACATCGTCGCAAACTAGTCGCTAATTTGCGATGCCAACAACTAGTCGTAAGGTAGTCGCAAATTAGTGACTACTTTGTGACACCTAATAGTAGGTTCAGAAGTCGTCACAAATCAGTCACAAATTAGCGACTCCTGGAAGACGATTATAGTAGTCGCAAAATTGTGACGAATATGTGACTATCAGAGGAGTCACAATTTAGTGACGCCTTAAAAAGAGTCACTAAAGCGTCGCAAATCCAATGTCGGCACAAGAAGACAAATTGATATGCATGTCGGTAAGAAAGAAAAAAAAAACGTGTTTAATCACGAGTGAACCTAACTAAGATATTTTTTCTAATGGTAGTCGCAAAGTAGAGGCGAAAACGTCACATATTTGTGACTCTTTCGAAATCTTTTTGCCTATATATACGATTCACTCTCCCCTCATTTCACTTACACATTCATCTCTCTCTCTCTCATTCAAAATCATATGGAATGAAAAAATATTTTAGGAGGAAAAAAAAAATTTGGGAGTGAAAAAAAAAAAAAAAAGATTTGGGAGTGAAAAAAAAGGAAAAAAGAAAAAAAAGAAGTAAAAAAGAAAAATAGTTGAGGAGGAAAAAAATGTGGCCTTATTCATCGCGGTCTTGGATGTACAACCTGCTCGATCCAATTACAAACAATATATCCGCCGAATTTGTGGAGGGGGTCAAACAATTCATGAGGCTTGCAGCAGTCCAAGACTTTGCTCTCAGTAGTAGAGGTAAAATATACTGCCCTTGTGCTACTTGTAGAAATACGTGTAGACCGAAACAAGTTAATACTGTAACGAATCATTTGCTTAGTAATGGATTTATGGAAGGATATTACGTGTGGACGGAACACGGAGAAGATTATAATGTAGTAGGAGTAGGTAGTAGTAGTAATTACGAAAATGCTCAGTTTAGTACCGGTAATGATCAATTTAGTACGGGTAATGAAGAGATTCATGATGATAGTAATGTTTACGCTGAAATTGTTCAAGATACATTTCATGATTCTACGCCATTGAATGAATATCAACATAAACATGATCAAGCTGGAAATGATTATGTTTATGAAGAACCTACCGGGGATGCAAATAACTTCTACTAGATGTAAGACGCTGCAAATACGCCATTGTATGAAGGTTGTCGAGAAGGTCACTCGTAGTTATCGTTAGCGGCTTGACACATGAACATCAAATCAGACCATAATTTGGCTAAAGTTTGCATGGACTCATGGGCGGAAGCGTTTACAGAGTATTTGCCTTAGCCTAATCGTGCAACCGGATCATACTACGAGACGAAAACATTGATACGAAAGCTAGGGTTGCCAATGCATAAATACGATGTATGCGAGGAGAATTATATGCTTTTCTGGAAATAAGACGCAGCGTTGGAGAATTGCAAGTTTTGTGGAAAACCAAGGTATATGCCTGATACCGGAGGGCGGAAAAGAGTGCCAATTAGTAAAATGTGGTATCTTCCTATCGGTGATAGGCTGAAGAGATTGTACCTATCAGAAAAGACTGCAGCGGCAATGAGATGGCATGCTGAGCACGAGTCAAAAGACGGAGTTATGTGTCATCCATCTGATGCGGCAGAGTGGAAAATTTTTGATCAACTCCATCCCGGTTTTGCGGGGGAGACAAGAAACGTACGACTTGGATTATGTACAGATGGTTTCAATCCTTTCGGTATGTCGAATAATCATTCGTTGTGGCCTGTGATCTTGACTCCTTACAACTTACCTCCACATATGTGCATGAATGAAGAGTATTTGTTTTTGACGGTATTGAACTCGGGACCTAATCATCCATGTGGGAGTCTTGATGTTTTTCTTCAGCCGGTGATCGAGGAGCTAAGGATTTATGGAATAATGGAGTCGAAGCGTACGATGTGTCATTACAGCAAAACTTCAACCTCAAACCCGTTCTGTTGTGGACGATTAGTGACTTTCCAGCATATGCTATGTTGTCGGGATGGACGACACACGGAAAACCAGCATGTCCCATTTGCAAAGAAGATACAAATGCTTTCTACTTGCAAGCTGGTCGGAAGACGTGTTGGTTTGATTGTCATAGAAGATTTTTGCCGCAAGATCACTACTTACGAAGGAACAAAATTAATTTCCGAAAGGGACGTAACGCCATAAATTTGTCTCCACCAGAATCGTTGACGGGCGAACAAATATATCGAAGTATACAAAACAACAGAACAAAGAAAACATATGAATGTGGTGGAAATGGGCATAAAAAAAAACCTCCCGGCTATGGAGATTGGCATAATTGGCATAAAGAAAGCATTTTCTTGGAGCTATCGTACTGGGTGGATTTGAATCTACGACATTGCCTTGACGTGATGCATATCGAGAAATTTTTTTTTGACAACGTCATGTATATTGTGATGAATGTCAAAGATAGATCAAAAGACACGGTGAAGTCAAGAATAGATATGGACAGACATTGCCACCCACCTTAACTACGGGTGGATGATTATGGGAACGCCCCATTCCCTATTTGGAGATTACCCACAAGAGGACTAGATGCATTACTAGATTGGGCGAGAAATCAAGTCAAATTTCCAGATGGCTCTGTAGAAAATTTAGCAAGTCGTGCTGACATCAATGCCCGAAAGTTTTTGGGAATGAAAAGTCATGACTGTCATGTTTTGATGGAGCGGTTGCTTCCGTTTGTATTTACAGAACTTCTTCCGCGAAGCGTTCACCAAGCATTGTCAGGTACGTACATAAAGTCTTTTTGTACTATTATTGGTGCTCTGATTATTGACGTGAAGATATATATTTCAGCAATTGGAGCATTTTTCCGTGACCTAAGCAGTAGATCATTGGATCAAAGCCGGCTCCAACTTTTGAAGGAGAATATAGTTATGATACTCTGCAATTTGGAAAACATATTCCTACCTGCATTTTTTGATGTCATGGAGCATCTACCTATTCATTTGCCATATGACGCCGAGGTTGGGGGTCCCGTGCAGTATAGGTGGATGTATCCGTTCGAAATGTTCTTTAAACATTTGAAAGGCAGAGCAAAGAACAAAGCTCGTCCAGCAGCATCGATTGTTGAAGCGTACAGGAACGACGAGATATCTAATTTCTCTGAACACTACTTTCCGCCCAAAATGTCCACAACTGCAAGAAGAATGTAAATAATGAAAAATCCAATAATTTGTTTTGTGTTGTTTAATTCTATACAAATCATATGAATTAATGTAGGGCATCTCGATACGAGGAAGGTGAAGTACCCGTGTATACTGCACCAGCTCCATATATATTTACTAGAGTCGGTCGTTCAAGTGGAAAATGTACTGAGTTTTGGCTTAAAGACATTGATTATAAGACCGCGCATTCATATGTTTTGCGTAATTGTGAATATTTTTGACCATATGAAAGGTGTTAATGTTTTCTCCTTCGTAATTGTTGTTTTTGTGATTTTCTTTTAGAAGCTTTAGTACTTTGTTGTTTCTAATGCAGGTACTTTGATGCACAAATTCGAATTGAAAACCCTGGCCTATCTGATGTAGAGCTCATAGCGAAAAGAGATGATGAATTTCATTCATGGATGGAACAATATGTAAGTATTCCTATTATTTAATTCTCAATTTCATAAAATTGAATAATATTTTCCTATGTAGGTGCAAGCGGTAAAATGTGAACACAATTTTCCAATGTGGGTTCACGATATATTAGAAGGTCCTGAGAATATGGTGAAGTCGTGGCCTATGTATTTTACGAGAGGGTATATGTTTCACATGCGTCACCACGAAGCACATAAGTAAACAATGAACTATGGGGTTTGTGTTCGAAGACAAAATTATTCAGACGCCTCCGATGAAGATGATTTCTATGGCACAGTTGAACAAATTGTCGAACTCACATACCCCGGAATCTTAAATTTGAAGATCATTCTTTTTTACTGTCAATGGTTCGACCCTATGCTCGGTAAAGGGACCCGAAAGAACGAGGGTGGCGTTGTCGATGTGCTCTCATCTCAAAAATATCCAAAATACGAACCATTCATATTAGGTACAAATTCACGTGACTCCCAACTTTTGTTTATGTGCGTAAGTGTGTAATGTATTTATGGGATTTGTTTCTATTTTTGTAATTGTGTAATATGTTTATGTGTGTAATTGTGTAATAATGAATATTTTTGTGTGTAATTGTGTTTTGTATATTTATGTGTGTAAATGTACAAAATTAATAAGAAAGATGAATATAGAATCGTTTATGTGTTAATAAACCATTAAATTACAATGGCAAATTGGTTAACCACACATCATCCACTCTCATACAACTTGGGTTCGAGTCCGGGTAACCGACCCATTTTTTTTTTTCACCCATTCATAAAACATTAAATAAAATTTGTTTCTTACTAATACCAATAATCTTACTATGGCTCAACGGTATAACATGGATTTAGAAGGGTTATCTGTTTCCGACTTCGATTCCACGAAATTGGAGTCTTTTTAAATTTTTTTGTGACATTAGATTTGTGACGCTTTAGTGACACTATAGGGTTTAGGGTTTCAGTAATTATAACACTCCACAAGCGTCACAAATTAGTGGCTAATAAACCACTCTTTTGCGACTACTTTGCGACGATGGTTAAAATATGCCACTGATTAGTAACTAATTTGCCACTACCTTAAACATTTTTACACTTTTATACCGAAAATGTATGCCTCCATAATTGATATTTGTATGGTATCTTGTAAAAATCAATTCCAAAGTTTCCAATATGTGGTAGTACATTTGTATGAATGTAAAAAAAAACCTATGTAAGAACTTCATTCCACATAGTTTAGGTTATTATAACACTTGTTAGTTTAATGTTAGTATAGCTATGATTGAAGTTTTTATAACTTTTTTTTATATTGGTTGTATAAAGGGTATTTCAATTTGATTTATTGTATAAGGCTTAGGGAAGAACTAGGGGAACAAATTTGTCTATAAATGTTTAGGGTTTAGAGATTTGATATGTGACTAATTTTAGTTCGTCATAAATCCATGGCAAATATGTGACGTTCTTGTGACTCTTTACCCACTGATATTTGGACTCTCTGATGAAAACATTTGGGCCTTTTGGCGGCCTCATTTTCGCGCCCAGTTAATTTAGTTTGCCACTACTTTGCGATGCTTTAGCGAGGCAAAGACTAATTATCTGGTATTTACCCTAATCCCAAAATCACTTTACCCCGAAACAAAAAAATCCTCTTCTCTCTCTAGCCGACCCTCACGAATTCTCTCCAAACAGAAAAACCCTAATTCGATTGATTTTCTCGAATCCTTTTCGAATTCTTTCTCAATATTCTTCTGTTCCTTATCTTTCTTCGTATCCCTCACTCGATTCACCTCTGAATCGATTCTCTTTCTTCGTATTTCTCTTCTATTCTTCAAATCAAGAAACCCAAACATTTCCAGAAACCCTTATCTTCGACAAATCTCTCTCTCGCTTTTGATTTCAGAAACCCTAGTCCCTATCTCTCTGTTCTAACCTAAATCGAAAGCCCTAATCTTCTAAAAAACCCTATTCGACATAGCTGGCTCCAAAAGTGTACAAAACAAAGGATGATCGAGTAGAAGCGGAGGCGTTAAGACCCGCGGCGGCCGTGTTGGCAGTGGAGGAAGATCAACCACCGGAAGATCTAATGGTGGTTTTGAGGGACCCTCTACAGGGGGAAATCTTACAATATCTCTTTCTGGTGGTTCGCAGAACCGATCAACAACAGATAACCGGGGTAAGGGTATCCCCACCGCAAGCCGTGACAAGGGTTTCTCGACCTCAAGCCGTGAGAAGGGTATGTCGACCTCAAGCCGTGACAAGGGTAAGGCTGTAGACTGTGGTGGAAACAGCATTCCTATGGACGGCGGCGAACTCTAACACCGGGAAGAAAGGGAGCTAATTCTTCCCATGACTCCAATGTCTCCACTCGTGCTTCTCCGCCATCTGAAGGGACTGCTCAGTCGACTGGGAATGAATGTATCTCTTGAACCCTTCCTGTCCAGTATCCAGCGTCTTCTAACCGGGTCCAACTGTTGGGGTTGGTATTCACCCCCTTAGCATTAACACTCCAAGTCTAAGCATCTGAAGAAATGGCGCCTGGTACCTTGATGGAGGAAGCATTATAGAACCTAGGTCTTCATGCGGAGCAGATGTTGTAGCAACGGAGTAAACTTAAGCGAAGTGGAAATGGAACGGGACTGAGTGGAGGCCGACCACGTGCTCTCCAGCACGGGCCGACCACGTGCTCTCCAAGGAAGAACCGAGCACAGGCTCGGTCCAAGGAAGAACCGAGCATAGGCTCGGTCCAAGGAGGGCCGACCTCAGCTTCGCCTGTTTGGAGCCGACCGTAGCTTCGGTTCCTAGGCCAAGCACGGGTTCGGCCTACGGCCGACCTCAGCCTCACCACACGGCCCGACCTCAGCCTCGGGGTCATTAATCCCGTCCTTGGCCCAACGCAGTTTCCAGCCCACTTCGACACGACCGACTCAAGTAAAGCAATTCCGTGGAGACTTAGGAGGAGGGGCCGCCTTAGACAAGCTATAAATAGGCCTTTGTAAACACCCCAAGGGGGATCCGCAATTTTCAATACGAAAACTTGTACTCAAAGCTGTTCTGAGCAATAAACGATCTCTTTACATCTTTCTTAGCCCTAGCTTACCATAGAAATCTCACAAGCTTCCCTAGAACTCTTACAAATTCTAGTTGTGTTGGTTTCGACCCCCACAATTTGGCGCCGACTAAGGGGACCAACTGCGGATTTCTGACACTCAAGAGTTATGGTTTTCATCACACGATCACGATGTCAAGCAACACCATGAGCAACGAAGGATCTTCGTCTCACCAGCACGACGAAGACAGAAGCAACTCCACGGAGAACACGGTGCCTCCCGCTCCTAACGCCGCAATTAACCTCACACAGATCAAGCAGATGCTTGAGACTCTGGTGAAGAAGACTGACGATACGGCCAGCGAGCTGCAATCGCTCAAGAAGAGGAAGCGCAGAAGGTCCCGTGTCCGTCCGACGCGCCTCAGATTCAATACACCGCGAGCTACTCGGAGGGGTCAACACGAGGAGCTGCCACCTCGGACCGATCGCTCGGATCCGGAGGATCTGCCTCCACCACCGCCTCGTCGGGATTTCGATCCGACTCCTGAGCGTGTGATCGAGGAGTCAGACGAAGATCACCCCCCTCGGAGGCGAGTTCGAACCGATACAGCTACTGGCGACGCTGAGGCTGGGGAAGAAGTGGCCCGGACTACAGCAGGTTACTACAGAAGGGAGCAGGAGCGCAGGACTCCTCGAGGCTCCCGTGACGAAGAGGTCGCCGCCCTGAAGTCCCAGCTGGATCATGTCGTCTTAGATCTGAGGACGACTAAACTGCAGATGTATCGGAGCACCGGGAAGGCTCCCGGGGTTGCTTACGTGTTGGAGAAGGCACGGAACACCCCCTTCGCAGATAACATCTCAGGGGCTAGGATTTCTGACCTGGGAAGGACATCGGATACTGCAAGCTATTCGTGGAAAGCTTGAAAGGACCTGCCCTCCAGTGGTTTTACAAGCTGGAGAAGAATTCTATCCACACCTTCCAGCAGCTCACCGAGATGTTCGTCCAACACTATAACATCTTCGCTGAACGGAAGATCTACGATGCGGACCTGTGGACCAACAAGCTAGCAGAAGGTGAAAGCTTGCGGTCTTTCATGACAAGGTTCAAGAACACCTTGTCAAAGGTGGATGGAATCAGTAGCACATCCGCACTGGAAGCGTTGAGGGGTGCAGTGAGATGTCCATCCCCGTTTTGGCAAGAGCTCACCATCAATCCTCCAACGACGATTCAGGACGCCCTTCACCGTGCAGCTGATTTTGCCCGAAGCGAAGAAGAGCTCCGCGCCAAGAGGGGTGGTAAAGCGAAGCAGATAGGCGAACCTTCCCAGGTTCTGACCCCAGCTGCTTCTAAAAGAAGTAATCCCGCCTTCGTTCAGTTTGAAGGGGGAGCAGGCGGAGCTCACTATTACCAGATCGATTCACCTGGCTACGGCAGAGGTCGAGGCCGTGGTCGGGGACGTGGCAGAGGAAATCTCACTTGGGTAAGAGACCCGAAGGAGTATGATGAGAAGTTGTATTGTGATTTTCACAAAGCAACTGGGCACTCCACCGCGAGGTGCCGAGAGTTGGGTCGACAGCTAGCTGCTAGGCTGGCCGAAGGCACCCTCAAGGGTAACATCAGTCTGTCGGACTTCAAGCCAGAGGAGAAGTTTCGAGATGCTACTGAGATCCAGACTGAGAACCCCAGGCGACAGCGTCGTGGAGATAATCCCGAAAACGGAAGCACCCATGGTACTATCTCCGTGATCCTGGGAGGATCGCAATACTGTGCCGATAACGAAGCTGCGATCAAGGCCTATCAGCGGCGCGCTGAGGTTTGCGCCAACATCTCGACATCTCCAACAACAAGGCATGCTAGTGATCCCGTCACTTTTGACGAAGTGGATGCTGAAGGCATCGATCATCCGCACAACGACTTGTTGGTAATCAACCTGACCGTCTACGACTTCAATGTCGCTCGAGTCCTCATTGACACCGGAAGCTCAGTGGATGTTATCTTCCGGGAAACACTCGAGAAGATGAAGATCGACCAGTCCCTCATCACAGGACAGCCAAAGCCTGTAACGGGCTTCTCAGGTGAAACAACCTGGACACGGGGAACGATCCGCCTGCCAGTCCAAGCTGGAGGTGTTAATAAGATGGTCAACTTCGCAGTGTCCGATCATCCTGCCATCTACAATCTGATTATGGGGACACCATGGCTCAGTCAGATGCGAGCAGTGCCGTCGACATACCACCTTTGCTTGAAATTCCCAACCAGCCAAGGCGTTCACACGATCTTTGGTAGTCAAAGGGATTCACGCACGTGCTTCTTAGCAGAGCACAAGTTGCGCAACCGTGAAGAGAGCAAGGGATTGAATCCAGAAGCTCACGACCAAAAGAAAGACGACTCGGACTCACAAGGGCCACGGAAGAAAGCGAAGGCCGGGTCCGATCAAGTGAAGGACCTAACCACCCTCTTATAGCAGTTACAGATTACAGAGGGTCGTGAAGAAGAAGAGCGACCCACCTGCGAGCCTGTGATCTCTGTGTGCATTGATGAACAGCACCCGGAGAGGTGCGTTGAGATCGGAGCTGCTCTTGATGAAGAGCTCAAAACGAAGTTGGTGGTTTTTCTCCGGAAGAACATCAACACCTTTGCCTAGGCCGCTGAAGACATGCCCGGAATAGACATCAGCGTCACGAGCCACGAGCTCAACGTAGATCCAACATTTAAACCGGTCAAGCAGAAAAGAAGGAAGTTGGGTCCTGAGCGAGCAAAGGCTGTGAATGACGAAGTCGAAAGGCTTCTGCGAGTAGGATCAATAACCGAGGTCAAGTACCCCGACTGGCTCGCCAACCCAGTTGTGGTAAAGAAGAAAAATGGGAAGTGGCGCGTCTGTGTTGATTTCACAGACCTTAACAAAGCGTGCCCGAAGGACAGTTTCCCTTTACCTCACATAGATCGCTTAGTGGAAGCAACGGCGGGTAACAAACTGCTTAGCTTCATGGACGCCTTTTCAGGCTATAATCAAATCCTAATGCACCCTGAGGATCGTGAGAAGACGGCCTTCATCACGGACAGAGGTATCTACTGCTATAAAGTAATGCCCTTCGGCCTGAAGAATGCTGGTGCAACGTATTAGAGACTGGTGAACAAGATGTTCCAAGACCAGTTGGGAAAGACCATGGAGGTTTATATTGACGACATGCTCGTTAAATCACTCGAGGAAGAAGATCACATTTCCCACCTAGAAGAATGCTTCAATCAGCTGAACCTCCACAACATGAAGCTCAACCCAACGAAGTGTCGGTTTGCTGTAACCTCTGGTGAGTTCCTTGGATACCTGGTCACTCGCCGGGGTATTGAAGCCAATCCGAAACAAATCGATGCCTTGATCCAGATGGCTTCACCAAAGAATAAGCGCGAAGAACAGAGGCTGACTGGGAGAGTGGCTGCACTCAATCGGTTCATTTCCCGATCCACTGATAAGTGTCTGCCTTTCTACAACACTCTACGAGGCAATAAGCAGTTTGAATGGTCAGAGAAGTGTGAAGACGCCTTCAAGCAACTGAAGGAGTATCTGGCGACGCCTCCCATCCTTGCTAAGCCAGTAACTGGTGAACCTCTCTTTCTCTACATCGCTGTCTCAGAAACAGCAGTCAGTGCCGTCCTTGTGCGTGAGGAAAAAGGCGAGCAGAAGCCTATCTTCTATGTGAGCAAGACACTCACAGATGCTGAAACGAGATACCCTCAATTGGAGAAGCTGGCATTAGCCGTCCTCATTCCATCAACCGACTGCAATGCTCTCCTCCGTCACCTGACCTTATCCGTTCATGAGATGGGCCATGGACATCGTTGGACCATTGCACCCGTCATGGCAGAAGCGGTTCTTACTCGTCCTAACAGATTACTTCTCGAAGTGGGTGGAAGCTGAAGCTTATGCTAACATCAAAGATGTTCAAGTGGAGAGCTTTGTATGGAGGAACATCATATGCCGTCACGGAGTACCATACGAGATAGTAACTGACAATGGTTCGCAATTCATATCCAACCGGTTCGAGTCGTTCTGCTCAAAATGGAACATCCGGCTTAGTAAGTCTACGCCTCGCTACCCTCAAGGCAATGGGCAAGCAGAAGCTATCAACAAGACAATCCTTGATGGCCTTAAGAAGCGTTTAGAGGCGAAGAAGGGTCGCTGGGCCGACGAGCTTGAAGGGGTATTGTGGTCCCACCGCACCACCCCCCGCAGAGCAACAGGCGAAACCCCTTTCGCCCTTGTCTATGGCACCGAGTGTGTCATCCCGTCTGAAGTCTGTTCGCCTGGTGTACGCCGTCAGTTGCTACCTCTCCACGAGCCTATCAACAACACAATGCTCCTTGACGCGTTGGATTTCCTCGATGAACGACGTGACCAAGCGCTTATTCGGATCGCCAACTATCAGAACGCCGCTTCCAAGTACTACAATTCCAAGGTCAAAGAAAGGAGTTTTTACCCAGGTGACTTAGTCCTGCGAGAGGTATTCCAGAACACAGCGGAACCCAACGCTGGCAAGCTCGGAGCCAACTGGGAAGGCCCATACAGAGTTACAACAGTTGTTCGTCCTGGTGTCTATGAGCTCGCCACCATGACCGGGACTCCAATCCTCCATTCCTGGAACGCAAGGCATTTGAAGAAGTACTATCATTAGTCTTCTCTCCTTTACTTGAACTACGAGGCGACTTGATCCCTGCAAAGGGTACGTAGGCAGCCTGTCTTCGGATAGGTTCAGTTGCCCCCCCTCCATCCAAAGAGGGGGATTTTACGCTTCATCAGTCTCATTGCCAGAGGAACTCTATGATCTCCTCCGCCTTAGGGGGGGGGGGAGTGAGGGTTTTACTCTGCTTTCAGACGAAGTCAGCAGCCTCCTTCGTCTCGAAGGGGGGGAGTGGGGTACCCGTACTCCACTCTTCCACAACAGCCTCAGTGGCATAAGAACAGCTTTATCAGTCACGAGCCTCATGGCTTAAATCAGAGTCGTTCCGCTTTCATTGCTGCTGGCCACAGTAATGAATGCGGAGATGCGAACACACTGACATCCACAACGGATTCAAGCGCGCTATATAAGTACCAGTGTTCAGTACTGGGGCGGATGTACCCATCTGACCACTCAGAAACCCAGCAAACATCGTTGGTAATGCAGCTGCTAGTGACCTCCGTTCGGCCTATACCCTGAGCGTGTCACTCTAAAACCCAGGACAAGCACTGGTCGAATTCAAGGTGAACTTGCTCTCGGACAGACGTGTCTAGAAGAGCTGCACCATTTTGCGAAACCCAACAGCAACGTTGGTGATAAAGAGCATGAGCGCATTAGCGTTTTCATAGTCTCAACAAGAGCCTCATACATGAGCAAGCACAATGAGAAGTCGTCAGACCTCTGATCAATCGCGGGGTCTTACGGCCCTTGGTTCACCAAGCCCAACGCTGGTGTTGGCAAATACATGACAGAAACGCTTAAACAGCCTAAAGAATTCCTAAGTATAGGTACAACATCAACAATATCTAAAGCAAAACCTGAATCTGTAACCATCAAGGTTAAACATGAGCAAAAGCTACAAGTCATCTTGCATTCACCACAATGCAAGGCTCCAAAATAATAGCAAGGATACAAACCATCCAATGCTACAACCGAAAATTATCAAGTCCAACAAGAGTTTTTAGAAACAAAAGGTTATAAATAAACTAGGTCATAATAGAAGAGCAACGGTCGCTCATCGGTCACACCTCTCCGTTGGCAACATCAGCATCCTCTGAGATCTCCAAAGCTTGCCTCACGCTAGAAATAAGCTCATCAAACACATCACGAGTGTCGTAGATCGGGATCTTCCTCTCGACCAAAAGCTCTGCTGCAGCGTCCAAAGACGCTCCATCAGACCCACGGAGACGCTCAATAAGCTCCAAGCTCGCATCGATCTCAGCAAGATCCAGCATGTTATCCTTCGCTGTCCCCTCAAGCCTAGCGAGCGACCTGGCAACCTGTTGGGTCCGGCTAGCAAAGCTACGGTCTGCCTCCTCTTTGGCCCTAGAAACGGCCTCCTCGATTTGGGCGTCCCTAAGACTCTCGGTTTCCAACAGCTTGCTCTTAAGCAAAGTGATCTCCTCCTTGTTCTTCGCATGCCGCGAGGACGCCTTGGACAACTTCCCGCTCAACTCATCCGACCTCTGCTTCGCGGAAGCGACATCGTCCTCGAGGGCTAGGACCTTCTCAGCAAGCTCAGCGTTGGCCCTCCTGGCTTCGCTAACCTCACGGTCACGAGAACGAGAGTCCTCCTCAAAGTAGAAAGCCATGCCATCCAGCTAGGTGGAGAGCTGCGCATACAAAGGAAAGCAAACATAACGCTGGAATAAGTGGAGAAACAATAACAAAGACAAAGAGAGAAAGATAGAGAGATCAAACCTCAGCCACTGTGGCTCTCGCCAGCGCAAGAGCCCTCTCGCCAGAGCCAAGAGTTGAAGAGTGCGCAGCTGCAGCACCATCACTGATCGGATCGCTAACGAACGCCGAAGAAGGACCCACCTTCTGTCGCTTCGGAGGTACCTCATCAGGAGTGCCTCCCGCCTTACCCTCCGATCCAAGGGCCCTCTTCCGCTGTTGCTCACGCCGCCTAGCAATCTCATCAGGAGTGAGGTTAGAACCACGAGACCGCTGAGCTGATGCAATAGGAGTCTTGGGCGTTGTGGATGACGGAGCACCCGTCTGCGAGCCTGCCCTCGCTGAGACTGCGGCGCTCGTCGACGCCGCCTTCGCCGATTCGGCTCGCTGAAAAGCGGAGACTCTAGCAGAGCCTCGTCCAAGGACCTTCCCTGGGAAGATCCGAATGGAGAGCGCTCTCCGGATCCTCTGACAGGTGAAAGACTTCACCCAATCACCATCTCCAGAGGCCAGGGCGCTGTGGATAGCCGCCGCCTCACTCCGGCTCACTGTCTGGGATGCTGGTTTCACTACGAAAACAAAGCTACACATTAGTGCACAAGGCACGAACACTGTGCAAAAGAGGATTTCTCTAAGTATAGAATTACCTCGTCTCTCCCAACTCGTTCTGAGGAGGGGAATGCAATCAGCCTCAACACTCTTTTCGGAGATCTTGACGAAGAAGAACCGGTCCTCGAAGTAGTCATCCTTGCTCGGGAAACCACTAATAAGAGTACGACCCGGAACCGGGGTGACGCAATACCTCAGCTCATCTACACGGCCACGGGGCCTGAAGTCCCGATGACATGCCTCAACCCTCTGGGGTTGATCTGAGCAAGGGAAACACCGTTCGCCTCTAAGAAACGAAGGAGGAAGCCAGGTACCGGGAACCACAGCAAACAATGCTCGATGAAGTTCTCATACAAGGTAAAGTATCCTGGAGGCGGAGCGTCAGCCCGCTGAGTGTGGTCGGGAGCAACTAACTGGATCTCATCCGGAATCCCGCACTTTTTTCTGAGAGTCTGCAGCGCCGTCTCATCAGACAAAGTGGATCCCAGGGGGTCCAGACGCGCATTCTTCTTCTTGACCACCGGGTGTCGTTCAACTTCTGCGGAGACATTATCATCACCGTCCACATCATCGGAGGCAACCGACCTGAACGAAGAAGAGTCCGACGCCAAAGCGTTGGCTGCACCATCGGGGAGCCTTGGATCCTCATCATTGAGGGGAAAAGAGAGTCTGATCCCACCATTAGGGGCCATCAAATCCTCATCACCACTAAGCCTCCTCTCCTCCTCAATATCCGCTAAGCTATCGAAGATATCATCATCGCTCTCATCGGGTCCGTGGAGACGACTCTGCAGGACGGTGATTTTGCTATGGCAATGGATTCTAGTTCCGGGATTACTGAATGATGCCGAGGGTGGCATCGCAACCGCACGATCGGTTCGGCCCGGAGAAGCGACCATGCGGTCGGGTTTGCTCGACATCGCGACCGCGCGCTCGGTCCCGGTCGCCAACCCAAGATCGGTCTCATTCGTCCTCGTGACCGTACGATCGGGTCCAAGACCGATCACGGAGTCGGTCCTAGATGATGCGACCGTGGGGGCAGTCTCACGTGGCGGTGCGGTCACGGGATTGATCTTCAATGACCCGACCGCGGGGTCGGATCGGCTACGCATCGCGACCACACCTTCGGACCCGTCGGGTAGTGCGACCCTAGGGTCGGTTCCGTGTGATGTCGCGACCACATGGTCGGCTTCGGGTGATGTTGCGACCACATGGTCGGTTCTGGACGAGGCCGCAACCACGCGATCGGCATTGGGGGGCGCCGCGACCGCGCCTTCGGTTCGGCGACGAAGCCCGCATTCGGGCTCGGTGTCGCGTGACGACGCAACCGCGTGACCGACACGATCGGTCGGCGCGACCACGGGCTCGAATCCAAGCATCACAACTTCGCGATCGACCGGCTCGAGATTTTGTGTCTCCATCACAAGTGTACCTATGCACAAGTCAATAAAATGAATCAAAGGTCAAAGATTTCCATCTTTTGCCAAGAACACATCTCAAGCTTAAATTCAATCCTTAACAAGCTTCAATGGGAAAACCTCCAAAAGACTATGCAAATCTCAATAGCAACCAAAGATTCAAGGATTCTCCTAAGCAATCCACAATCCAACATAGCAAAGTTTGGTTCCCCATGGAAAAAGCTTAGATTTATGAACTTGGATCTTAAGAAGAAAAAGCTATGGAGATCTAGAGGATAACTCACCAAAGGAGAGAAATAAGCGAAGGATATGCAAGCTCGGGCTCGGTAACAAATCGCGAAGTCTCCGGTCGGGATGAGACGTGGCCGGCGACGGGAGAGAAAGAAGAAGAAATTTTTTTTTAGAAGAAAGGAGGAAGAAGGAGAAAGGAAGGAGAAGGAGTTGACCAAGTCAAACTCAATCCCTTTAAGGGAAAAAGATATTTTCTGCTTTCTTTCATCCGACGGGTCCCGCTTCCGTTCAAAATGGCACAACGCCTCTATCCTCCGGGAATCGTTTGGTTTACCCGGGAACGTCATTGACATTGGCAATCGCATCACGGAGTCTTAAAATCTCCTTAAGAAACAAGAAGTCTTAAAATCTTCAATAGAGGAAAATAATCCTTTCTGCTGAATAAAGCAGCAGCTTTGGTAAAATAGGCAAGAAGTCTTGAAACCTTCGAAAGCACTTACGAAGTCTTGAAATCTTCACGATGCCTATGGAGTCTTAAAACCTCTTGCGCTATGTCGTTTAGGCAAGGCAATCAAGGAAATTTCATCAAAGCTGAGGCGAACAGAGACAAGTCGAGGTTGGAGTTTTAAAGACGTGAACCCTCAGGTAAACCCGAAGTAGGCGAATCCAGTACAAGCAATGGCAAGGGATTCATGAAGAATCAGGTTCCTTGTTCGAATCTCCTCATCACTATGCGTGGCACTCTTTTCCCTTAAGTAGAGGTTTTGTCCCAAAGGGTTTTCCCTACTAAGGTTTTAACGAGGCCACCATCTAGTGTCTTCCAAGTTCATGTTTCACACTGCTGTATGGACTTGAGGGGGAATACTAAACAAGATGAGTACTTGAAAGTGCTGTACAAAAGAAGAGATGAAAGCTTTGCCTTTAACCGTTAATGCTGCTCCTCGACATATCTTTTAGCTCGGCACTGCTATATCATACACTACCGAGCTGGGGGGCTAACTGTTGGGGTTGGTATTCACCCCCTTAGCATTAACACTCCAAGTCTAAGCATCTGAAGAAATGGCGCCTGGTACCTTGATGGAGGAAGCATTATAGAACCTAGGTCTTCATGTGGAGCAGATGTTGTAGCAACGGAGTAAACTTAAGCGAAGTGGAAATGGAACGGGACTGAGTGGAGGCCGACCACGTGCTCTCCAGCACGAGCTGACCACGTGCTCTCCAAGGAAGAACCAAGCACAGGCTCGGTCCAAGGAAGAACCGAGCATAGGCTCGGTCCAAGGAGGGCCGACCTCAGCTTCGCCTGTTTGGAGCCGACCGTAGCTTCGGTTCCTAGGCCAAGCACGGGTTCGGCCTACGGCCGACCTCAGCCTCACCACACGGCCCGACCTCAGCCTCAGGGTCATTAATCCCGTCCTTGGCCCAACGCAGTTTCCAGCCCACTTCGACACGACCGACTCAAGTAAAGCAATTCCGTGGAGACTTAGGAGGAGGGGCCGCCTTAGACAAGCTATAAATAGGCCTTTGTAAACACCCCAAGGGGGATCCGCAATTTTCAATACGAAAACTTGTACTCAAAGCTGTTCTGAGCAATAAACGATCTCTTTACATCTTTCTTAGCCCTAGCTTACCATAGAAATCTCACAAGCTTCCCTAGAACTCTTACAAATTCTAGTTGTGTTGGTTTCGACCCCCACACCAACCAAACCCAACTATTCGAAGAACCAATCTAAACCTGAATATCCAACAACGACATCAGCTTCAGGTTCAGAATCATGATGAGGAAGAAGAAGAAGAAGAACCAGAAGACACAGAGGAAGAGGATGATGATGATGTCGAACCTGATGACATCGAACCTGAGGAAGAAGATAGTGATGATCTGGATGATGTTAATGGCGAAGATGTAGATTACCACCAGCTCTTTGCCGATGTTATGGCTGATCCTGGACGTCAGAGCCTTCCTTTACTCAGTGAGCAACCACATCTAGTGGGAGACACTATCTAGTAAGTTCCTTTGATTTCTGTTTCCATTTACTTGAACTGCATAATTGATTAGATTAGATTGAACTTCATACTAGAATTGCTTATTTGAGTTATGTTTAATAACATTCTCAGTTTAGTAACATACTTGAACTGCTTATTTTAGTAGCATTAAATCATTGACCGTTTGATTTAGGTTTTTGTAACATTCACAGTTTAATTTACCTCATAATTGTATGATTATCTATGGTTTATATAGTTTAACATCTGCCCATATTTGTTTGGAAGGTTTGATCGGGACGATGGCCTACAAACCTGTGAGATAAGTGGAATCTTTCGGAGAAAGTTTGACGGCCCTTATTACAGTTAGACCGTCACTCCAATAGGCAAACAAGAAAGATACTTCAGAACTTTTGCGGTAAACTACTTCTTTGTTATGTATTTTCATTTCTTTATAAGTTCAGTTTTGTTTACTTACAATTCTTCTTTCTTGTGTAGAGCAAGTACAATTGGGATGCAGGGATAACTAAGATTGTTAAGAGCCACTTCGATGCGATTGCAACAAAAAGAATGCTAGGGATTGTGAGTCAGGTCAGGACGAAACGAAAGAGGCCAACCTGGATTGGTGAGAAGATTTGGGCCAGAATGTGTCTATTCTGGGCCACTCCACATGCTCAGAAGAAGAGCGCTACAGCTTCAGCCTCTCGCAACTCAGATCGAAACGGACGAGGACCTCACAGGCACCGATCAGGTCAATCATCGTACTTGACAATCCAACGAGCTATGGTAACGTCTTATCTTCCTTTTATTATTATGTTACTTTCTTTCACACTACATTACAGTAATTAGTCTTATCTTTTTTTTTATAGGAACATGAATTACAAAAACTTGTGTCTTGGGGCGAAGTATTTCTCAAGACTCATACAAATCCAGGTGGGAGTTTCATCGACCAAAAGGCTAAAGAAGTTGCTAAGTCTTACGAGAAGTGCCTTCAAGATGCTTTGGATAACCCTGTCGAAGATGGAGAACATTCTGACCTCACTTCTCAGCGTAACCTCACCATCGATGAAAAAAACAATCTCTTTCTTAAGGTATGATTCATTAAGCTTCTCCTCTCTTCTGTTACTGCTTTCGAGATCATTGTTATTGTTTTTGAGATAATTGTTGCTGTTCTTCATATCATTGTTGTTGTCTTGATCATTGTTGCTGCTTCACATCATTGTTTCTGCTTAGATCATTTAATTTTTGCATTTACCTTTCATCATTGTTTATGTGCTTCAGATCATTGTTTCTGTTGTCAGTTACTGAAATATATTGATGCATTTACCTCTATGTTAACTGATTTTAGAAGATGAATTGCTCCCTGGTTATTGATTTACATTTTCATGGTTAGTATTGAGTTATATATGTGTTTGTTGTTGCAGTGTACAAAATTCGATCCTAAGGGTACTCCTTATGGAGTGGGACAGCTTTTAACGAAGGTGAACAAAGGAAAAAGAAAGATCAGTTACGGTGAGTGTTCGTCGCCAGACATGCTAGAGGTCCAGGAGGAACTTAAGCGTGCTCACCAAATGCTTCAGGATCAAGCGGCCAAAGACAAGCTGAGGGATGAAGAAAATGGTCGCCTTGCTGTTGAGCTTAAAGCGAGCCAGCTAATGATGAGTCAACTGGAGAAGAAGGTGGATGCGTTGTTGCAGTCCATCCAGCCACCAATTGTCACCAATCCTTCACGCGAGACTCCTGCACCGACCGCTCTTCCTCCTGCACCAGCCGGTACACCGCAAGACACCTCACCATAAATCATCCTTCACTCTTAGACTTTCTAGGAATGTAACAACCTTTTCTGATACAATGGTTGTAGTAACTTCTTTTGATACATTGCTTGCAAGCTTTTTGTACATTGGTAGCAAGTTTTCCCTCTAGACTTATACTGAGACCCACCCGTCTCAAATAAGTCTCCGGAGAACCACTCTCTCCAAAAGAAATGTAGGGGAAACACATTCTACTCAAGAGACCCACCCGTCTCTTGATACTTATATTTAGACCCACTTGTCATAGATAAGTAAGCATCTCACCGTACTACACCGAGACCCACCCGTCATCGGTAAGTATCCCATCCATACTACACTAAGACCCACCCATCACAGGTAAGTATGACCCCTATACTACACCGAGACCAACCCGTCATCGGTAAGTATAACCTCAATACTACACTGAGACCCACCCATCATAGGTAGATTCGTCGGAGACCCACTTGTTTCCCCAAAACAATATTGAGTTATTCGGGAACGATAATGTCCATAGACTAATACATTCTAAAACGTCTATAAACATCTATGACTAGATCTGCCTCACCTAGCTAAACTCGATATTCCCCACCCGAAATATCATCAAAAACATGACCAACACTGGTCAACCAACAACATCACTTATAAGAATTAAACATCTTATAATAAACATGAAAATAAATAAGGAACTCCATCTTATAAATTTCCAAAAATGTATATCGTTATAACGAAACGAAAAATACATGAAACACAACCACAATAGCAACATGCTAAACAACATCTGGAACCCCAAAGATAAAAGTAAGCTCAAGCTGCGACCTGCTTGTCGAACCACTTCCTGAACTTCAACTTCATCTTTGCTTTTGGCTCCCAAATCTCATCCTTTTTACCGCTACAGTCTCATAAGACTCTAAGCAACAATATCTCTTCCGATGCAGAACTTTGACCCTTCTCTCGAGAATCCTCACAGGAGCTGCTGGAACTGTTAAATCAGGCCTCGGATCCTCAGGGATCTTAGCCACTGACTCCTCCGATTCATGCAGGCACTTCCTCGACATAGACACATGAAAAACCTTATGAAATGCCTTCATAATTGGAGGTAAGTCAAGCCGATAAGCAACTGATCCAACTCGCTCCACTACCGGGAACGGACTCATAAATCTCGGACTCAACTTATTCTCTACTATGGATCTGTAGGGACCCCTCAACATAACCATCTTGAGATACACACGATCTCCCACTGCAAACTCAAGCTCTTTCCTTCTCTTATCTGCATAACTCTTTTGCCAATCCTGAGCTTCTTCCATGTTCAGTGTTAAAACACGGATCTTCTTTATCATTTTCTGAACATCGTTCGCACCATAAATGATCTTCTCTCCCACTTAGATCCAGAATAAACGTGACCTACATGGCCTCCCAAGCAAAGCCTCGTAAGGAGCCATTCCAATACTCGCCTGGAAACTATTCTTATACGCAAACTCAACCAGGCACAAATGATAAGCCCCGTGACCACCCCAATCAAGCACACACATCCTCAACAAATCCTCTAAAGTCTGAATATTCCTCTACGACTGACCATCAGTCTGCAGATGATTAGCTGTACTCATATGCACCTTAGTGCCCATCTCTGTCTGAAAAGCTCTGTAAAACTCAAACTCAAACGCAAACTTAGGATCCCGGTCTTACACAATACTAGCTGGCACTCGATGCAGCCTCACAAACTCTTTCACAAATTTCTTAGCCAAACCGCAGCTCCATCGGTCTTCTTAGTGGTAAGAAAATGTGCAAACTTAGTCAGATGGTCCACAATCACCCAGATAACATCATAAGTTTGCGAGTTAGGCAATCCTACCACGAAATCCATTGTGATCATGTCCCACTTCCACTCAGGAATTGGCAAACTATGCAACTTACCACTCGAAACCTGATACTTCACTTCCACACTTATCGCACGTTGTGATCCACTCGCCGGTATAACACATAATTACACCTGCACCCGAAGGTCCATATCTTGTCTCTTGCTTATGCCATGCTCAGACATTGATTACTCATACTCATACCGACATCATCACACTCTCAGGACGTCTCTTTTGAGGTAACGATGCCGATGCCACTCCACTCTCGGGACGTCTCCCTTCTCTTATCTGCATAAATCTTCTGCCAATCCTGAGCTTCTTTCATGTTCAGTGTCAAAACACGGATCTTCTTTATCATTTTCTGAACATCGGCCGCACCATAAATGATTTTCTGGATATCCATATAAGAAAAATGCTTCCTATAGAGCAATCAATTCCTATGTGTACCAGCACCTGAAGACTAGATGTATCGCCCTGATATTAACCCGCCATCTCATACTCCTGCATGTCCTCTCTACTCGTACTGCACACTCGACCAACACAAGTGATCCTCCTTAAAAAAAAATTAATCATTACCTTCGAAGCTTATCACAAATCCTATGTTTAAGCGCACGTTACACATACTTATTACTCTTAACTCATTTTCACACCCCTCCCACTCGCAGGAATGAATCATTTGAGCCATAGGTAACACAGGGACCACCAACTCAACGCTCATACTGGGACCTCAATCCCGAGCAACATACAGGAGACAAAAAATCTCCAACGTTAAATGAGTTATTCGAGGCCGCAGCCCCTAGAGCAATGAATACTAACTGGCTATAAATATCAGTTATTAGGACTGACTCAGGTGGTCCAAACCAAATCCTGAAACCTCAGTGGACTCTTCCCTAGGTACACACACATGCCTGCGCACTCGAAACATCCGCTCTAAAGAAACCTGATACTCAAAACCAATGCTCCTCGACGCATCAATCCAAACCTAATCACTCCCTCTTGAGTCACTCCAATCCTACACAGAAGATCCTCCAGATCAGCCGCCACTAAACTCATAGGCTAATACGAAATAGCACATAATCGCAAGTTGCTAAACTTGCCCACAAGTGCCACGGCATCCTGCTCCCAAGCCCAAATTACTCTGACGACTCATAGCATCTGCCATCGAGTACGCCTTACCCGGATGGTATACGATATCCAGATCAAAATCTGCCAACACTCAACCTAGCATCCAACTCCTGCTCCCAAAACTTCTCCAGAGCCTACTTATATGAAACTCTTGCTCCTCAGGACTCTTTGAAAACCCTAGAATACCATCTACGGAGATGATCCCAAATACATCGGAATACTCATCCCAAAACACTCTGTTCATAACTCCCTAAATGTTGATGGTGCATTCGTCACTCCAAACATCATTGCTATAACCTCATAATGCCCATACCTCGACTTGAAAGCCATCATATAGAACATTTATCTCCACAATAAAACTCTAATGGAATCCAGACACCAAGTCTACTTTGCAGGACCAGTAGCACCCCTCAACTGATCCAACAACTTTTCTGTCCTCGAGAGAGGATACTTGTTCCCTATATTACTCGGTTAAGTCCCCGGTAATCAATACATAACCGAAACTCCCATCACTTGTTCTGCCTGAGCCAAAAAAATAAATCATGCAACTCTCTGAAGCTGATTACACTCTCTGATTAACCAACCTCGCTCCCTTGCGCTCAACCACTACGTGACCTCAATGACAACTCAGATGGACCCGGATTGCTCAAACCAGTCCATAATCAGTATGTCATCATATAGCTACATCGGATTAAATATGAGTCTGAGATATAAGAAACACTCATCGTATAAATTTTAAATTAAACAATCGTTTCAACACCAAACGAAATAACAACAACTGAGATAAAAGAACTGCAGCTCAATCTCGGAACTGATCCCTCAGATCCTTCTTGCCTGATGCTACTGCCTTCTGCAGTAACTTGGGACACTTGAGCCTGATATGGCCAGGCTCTCCAAACTGAAAATAAACTTGTGCCTCCTGAGACTCCGCTCTTATAAGGTAACTCACAACCTGGTGCTTCATGCTCCCATATCCAAAGAAACTACGATCACACAAAATCGGCTTGGAATTTTCCTTCCTCTTCCTCTTTTGACCCTGCGTAGGCTTACTGCCCTTGCCAGAATCATAACCACCATGATGCTGCTAACTCCTCACCTGAACCACATGAGCAACCTCTGATGCCTCAAAAACTGCACCCACCGGATACTTAACATACCTATGGATACGTAAAGGATACACTCCTCCCTCAACCACCACACATCAGTTCTCTCAGGTCCAACTCCCCTCAAAAAGGACATTGAACTCGAAAATTGCATCTATCGTGTCATCCCAATAAATGACATACACTGGTTAACAATTCCAGCCCTCGTCTGCTCAAACTCTGCAACCCTCAGCTGCTCAAACACTGCAGCCCTTTGCTACTCAAACACTACAGCCCACTGCAGCCCACTGCTGTGCCTCTGCTACTGGAGGCACTATTGGAGCCACAATTGGAGCATGTGCCAAAACCGCCGCCAGACACCTCTCTAACAACTGTGTTTGTAAGTCCACAATACGATCGTCAAGACTCGGAGCTACAGAGGCACCCCCACTTGGGCCCCTTGCATTGGCAGACAACCCGATACCTTTCCTGGCACCACCCGTACTCTCTCTAGTACACAAACTGGCCTCACTCCCCTCTTGATATGCATGTGAAGCTAGAAACTAACTCTGCGTCGCTTTGTCGATGGACTCACTTATTCGTCCTTGACCACGTTTTTGATCACCTCTACCACGACCTCAAGTAAACCGTCATGAGCTCTGCCACGACCTCTAGCACCACAAGCCATCTCTCATAGCCTTTCCCAAAATCAGAGATAGATAAGGAACTAAAAGCCACAGACAAACACAATAAAACTTACCGAGGAATCTCTTTACAGGCCAAAGAGGATGATCTAAGACTACTAATTATCTAACCACACCAATAAACAATTAAACATATAGTCTCAATTCCTCCAATCTACAGTCCTAAAATCGTAAAAGCTCTGATACCACTTGTAACGCCCTGACAGCCAGAAAAGGAGGGCCCACAGGCCTGAGAGTGGACGGGGGCCCATGGGAGGGCGGTTAGGGTGGTACAAGTGGTATCAGAGACAACCCTGACATCTGTGAAGAGTCAGATTGCTGGGGTAACGATCATGGTATGCACAACAAGGACGTTGCGATCTGTTAGTGGGGGTGATTTTGACACCCCGGTTCGGCGACGTATATGGTATATGAGGTATATGCGAAAAGACTTTAAAAAATTGATTTGGCTACCTATATCACCAAAGTGCACTTATATTTTCGGTCACAGGTCTTGAGAGAACTCCAGAGTTAAGCGTGCTTGAGCTGGAGTTGTTTCAAGATAGGTGACCTACTGGTAAGTCATTTCCAGTACCGTGTGAGTAAGGTCAAAACACAAGGAAAAATTGTGTGGTGATTTGCAGGGTTAGTAAACATGACTTTACAACCTCCCAGACTAACTCACCGACTGTCAGACATGGTGGGCCCACGGGCCTGAGAGTGGATAGTGGCCCATGGGAGGGGCGGTCGGGGCGTTACAAGAGTAGTTTCAGGTTGGGTGACCTACTAGGAAGTTATTTCCAGTACTGTGTAAGTGAGGTCAAAACACGATGGAAGATCGCGTGGTGATTTGCAGGTCAGTAAACATGACTTTCAGAGCTTCTCGGACTAACACACCGACTATCGGGGAGTGAGGGCCTAGGGTCCAAGAGTGGACGTGGAGCCCATGGATACGGCACTCAAGGCGTTAAAAGTGGTATCAGAGCAAACTCTAACACCTATGATGAGTTAGACTGTCACGGGTAACGATCTTGGTATGCGCAACAAGAACGTTGCGATCTGTTAGTGGGGGTGACTGTGATACCCCAGGTTTTATGACATATGTTGTATATGCGGTTTATGCGGAGATGATTAAATGAATTGATTTGGCTACCTATGTCACCAAAGTGCACTTATCTTTTTGATCACATGTCTTGAGAGAACTCCAGAGTTAAGCGTTCTTGAGCTGGAGTAATTTCATGTTGGGTGACCTACTGGGAAGTTATTTCCAATACTGTGTGAGTGAGGTCTAAACACGAGGAAAGATCGTGATATGCTCAAATTTGCCTTTGAACTACTCTCTCAAATTAAGAGATCACTGTGGTACTTAAGGCATCGAATCCACAGGGAATCAGATTGCACAATAGATTAATAACGTTCAGATTATGCTAAGCAGAAAGATTGTAAAGTAAATTGCAGAAAACAGTAAATCATGATTATAGCAAACGATTTAAATTCAATAAAAGACAAACGTTAGGCCTTAGGGAATTCGCAGGAATAAATCAAAATTGAAGAATAAATTTACTAATGGGATTGATGAAGTGCAAATCTAAAACTCAAAACACTGTTGTAAAGTAAATCAACTGTCGTTGCAAATACTATCTATATTTAAACCCTATAAAACCAACTGTCGTTGCGAAATCAAATTGATCTAAACAAGCATTAAATCAGGTTCGATTGTTCACAAAGATCCAAAGCCAACTGTCGTTGCGAATCGAATCTTTGGTCACCTATGCTTTAATTCAGGTAATTCAATAATGCTGTTGCATCTACTAACAACCGAGGATATCAAATTCATGCCTAAATAAGAATTCCAAGTAATAAAGGTGAAGAATATATAAATATGATGCAAAATCCCAAAAGTAAATAAATTCAACAACTCTTCATTAACCTTTGAAAAAACCCTAAAACCTAACTAGAGAATTACTCAAACATAGACATGAATAATAATTCCTTAGCATAAAATTATCTAATAGAAAATAAAGCATAAGCCTAAACATTTTCTGAAAACATCTATATATAGTATTGGGATTTGGGCTTTCTGGGGCAAAACACGTATTGGGCCTGATTGCAAACATCTGGGCTTTCTAGGGCAAAACATAATTCTTCCAAAATTGGGATTTGGGCTTGGTCGATCGACAGTGATAATGGTGTCGATCGACACCAGCTTAAAACTCTTTGTGTCGAGCGACAGATCACTCGTGTCGCTCGACAGTCTCTGCAGATTCCAACTCCGAATTTACGACTTTGATTCCTCGTTCCATTTTACTCCATAATGCTCCTGTAAACACCAATTAAGCTCCAAACGTCCTTGTACCTAATAACAAACTTAAAAGACTCAAAAAAACCAAAAGACTCTAGATAAATGACTTATATCATGATCTAAAATAAGTAAAAACCATGATATATCAACCCCTCCAGATTTAGCTTTTTGTTTGTCCCTAAGCAAAATAGACATGATCAGTCCTTTAGAAACCACGTACCTGTAAAGTCAATGGTAGTACTTCGATGTGTCCCTAGAAGCTTAGCAGTTCTCCCCATTGAATCTAAACCCCTTAGATAAACTCAGACTTTCAGCTGCAAACCCCTTTCATTTAATTAAGTGCGGTTTCATCGAGGGAATATCGATCGCTGGATCTTCTAGATTCTTTCACATCCTTTAACACCTTCCTGCGTTTCACTCTCTCTCTTCCCTCAAAAACTGTTTATCCAATTAAGGATACCATAGAGATGCATTGCCCTTTTTTGAACTTTTTGATTCAGGATTTTTTTGATTTACGGACTTGCACTTTTCTGCTTGAACTACACTTTTCTATAGACTTTTTATTACCTTGGAATCTCTATGATTTCACTAGATCAATGCTCATTACTGTTGTTTCTTGTGGAGACGGGGTCATGAGGCTTTTGTTTTGATCTAGGAAAGTTGAATTCATCATTTGGGAAGACGTTTTAGAGCGGTCCGTCCTCGCTTTCAAGTGTTTGGAAGCTAAATCAAGTCTTACGATTTGCAACGCCCAGGACAAGAGATTAAAGATTCATTAAGGACGGGGTCTGCTACAACCTTTCCGGACATTCTCTAGAAGTCTGAACTCGTTCCGTTAAACCAATCCACTTCCAGTTACCCACCTCAGTAACTTGCATTGGTAATGGTCCTTGAGTGCTGTTCAAAGCAAGTAGAAAGGGGAGTTTTGACCCGAAATTTTGAAAAATTGACTCAAAAAACTCAAAATAAAACACAATTATAGCAACTACCTTCCCCAGACTTAAAGGGCACTATCCCCAGTATTATTAAGCCTGAGATTGGTGAAAGAAATGATAATAAAAAGAATGGAATAAAAAATTAAAAGAGAAAAACATAACCTGGCAAGGGTATCGATCGACACATTGATGGTATCGATCGACGCCACTGAATTTTGCAAGTTCCGAGCGACAGATTCCTCGAGTCGCTCGACAGGGGCATCTGAAGTTCGTTCAAACGTTTTCCTCTCCTATAAATCAAAACCAAAAACAACACCAAACGTAAAATTGAAAAAGAAAATAAAATAAAACATAAATAATAAGACTCACAAGCGGGTTGCCTCCCACTAAGCTCTTGTTTAGTCCGTTAGCTTGACTGTGTTGAGGAACTTAGACGTCTGGAGGATCCGTACTCTTCCATGGAATGATTCCAGGAAAGAGTTGCTGCGTCTTTTGCACCATTTCTAGAATGATCATCTCGCCTTTCTCCTCAAGCTCTTGAGGAACAATTATTCGCATCTTCGCGAATGGTTTTGAAGTCCTTGTACGCTCTTTAGGAATTCCTGTAGATTCATCAATAGAAAAACCAAGATTTGCACGAGAAACTCGATGCTTTCGTAAGCGCGTAATAACTTTTTCACAAATTAAATCATTGATTAAGTATATGAAACGCGTACCGTTTGTCTTTGGAAGGGTCATGGGACGGGAGGTGTGGATTTATCTGTTCAGCAATAGATGAAGGACTAGCATCAAACTCCTTAGAGTCTTCATCCTCTAAAATTTTTACAGAAAATGTCTGACCATCAATGGTGGATTTTCTTCTTGAATTCTCCATATCAAAGTCCATGATCACATCTCCTAGATCAACTTTGATCTTCCCTTTCGTGACATCGATTTGAGCACCTGCAGTAGCTAAGAAAGATCTTCCCAAAATTAGAGGATCTTCAGGTTCATCGTCGTACTCCAAAACTACAAAATATGCAGGAATAATGCAGTCTTGATTCCTAATCGGCACGTCCTCTAAAATTCCTTTTGGGAATCTCGTGGACCTATCAGCTAGGAGAAGAGACATCCTAGTCGCTTTGAAGTCTGTCATCCCAAGTCTAACAACAACATACAAAGGCATCAAATTTATACCAGATCCTAAATCACAAAGGGAATGAGGAAACTGCCCTATCGATATGGAGCAATTAAGCACAAAGTTTCCTAGATCAGGTAGCTTCACTGGGACTCTGCTCTGAATCATTGCACTTACTTCCTCAGAGACTACCACATCCTTCTTCTTCTTCTTAGGAACCGGAGTAGTGTTCAAGAGTATGGCTGTGATATCTCTAGTAAGCAACGCTCCTTCCTCTGGACTCACACCATTATCGACCATTCGCTTAACATATCTTCTCAGAACTACGGAAAGCTTAACTGTGTCGACAAGAGGCATCTCAGCCATGATCTTATCAATCATGCTCTTGCAAATAACGTCTTCAACTTCTTGCATGGATCTCCTAGCTCTGGGGAACGGAACTTGAGATTGGTAGACGATCTCTTCCGTTTGAACTGATGATTTTGCGATTTTAGCACAAGTCTGGACGTCGTGTCGATCGACACAGCTTAGCTGTCGATCGACACTTGAGTTCTATATCGCAGAATCGTGATATTCAAGGGGTGTCGATTGACACTCTCTATCTAGCTCCTTGGTCTTGTTGCTTCTTGTATCAGGCATATACTTGAAACGCAAAACAAAAAGAGACACAAAAAAACTAGCAAGTAATACAAAAAAAATAAAAAGCACTTAGACAAAATCCTAATGATAAAAATCTAATGGCGTTGATTCACTGGCAACGGCGCCAAAATTTGATATGCTCAAATTTGCCTTTAAACTACTCTCTCAAATTAAGAGATCATTGAAGTACTTAGGGTATCGAATCCACATGGAATCAGATTACACAATAGATTAATAACGTTCAGATTATGCTAAGCATAAAGATTGTAACTCCGAATTTGCGACTTTGATTCCTCATTCCATTTTACTCCATAATACCTCATTAAACACCAATAAAGCTCCAAACGTCCTTGTACCTAATAACAAACACAAAAGACTCGAAAACACTAAACGACTCTAGATAAATGACTTATATCATGGTCTAAAACAGGTAAAAATCATGACATATCAGATCGCATGGTGATTTGCAGGGTCAGTAAACATGACTTTTGGAGCTTCTCAGATAAACGCACCAACTGTCGAGGAGTGTGGGCCCACAGGCCGAGAGTGGATGTGAAGCCCATGGATAGGGCAGTCGGAGCGTTACAAATGAACTTGAAGTTTCACCATCTCGAGGGGAGAATTATGAAATCTACATATATAATATGTGGCATATCCTGAAGATTATATTAACTATTTGATAATTAAAGTTTCATACAAGTGACATATCATGAAGAATATGTTCACTATTTGAGTATACAAAATCTATAAGTTCTTCAGAGCAATTCTTAAAGAAAAGTATAATCACCAGAATGTAATATTACCTAAAATTGGTTATATCTAAAGATTATAAGACTTGAAATCTATGAATACATGTCTTCTTGGTTATACTCCATTCTCTGAAGAGAATGTGACATCATACACTAAAAAAATTAAAAGGACCACAAATAATATTTTTCGGTCGCATATGTGAAAGTGGATATGAATGTGGTCCAAGATCGAGATCGAATAGTTTCTGTCAAGAACTCATATTTTCCCTGGTAGTGAACAAATAGAAAATGAAAAAAAAACTTGTAAGAGTACAATATACGGTAGTATAAAACATATATATGAATGCTTTAGAAGAGCACATGGATATAAGTGTCTATGAGAATGTAATTGAAATACTTGATACATTTTATTCACTCAAGTCTCAAAAGTAAGGATTTCAGATAAAATGCATGATCCGAGTAAGATATGTTATTGATTCTAAAATGAGATTCAATTCGAGATTGATAAACCTATTGTGTTATCATCTTGAGGGAGAGAGTTAAAAAATCTTATATACTCTAAGTGAAACATCCATAAGATTATGTTTACATTAAAATTGAGATTGATGAATCCTTCATAAAATAAATCCATGGGATTTTGGGATAAATCATATGAGACGACAAGTGAAAGAATTATTAAATATCTCTAAATCATAAATATTTTCAAAGGGAGAAATTACTTTACAGAAACTTTCTGCTTTGTACTAGATTGTACTAAACAAATATTCGTATAATAGAGACAAAATATAGCAGACCAGAATTTTAATGAGAAGGAAAAGTTCTAAATTTACTAAGAATTTATATGTTAGGCTTAACCGGATTGGTCATCCTGGTTTAATGATGATGCGAGAATAAATGATAAATAAATTATGTGGACATTCAGTGGAGAACCAGAAGATTTTTCCTAATGATTTATATTATGTTGCTTGTTCAGAAAGCAAGTTGGCCATATGACTTTCATGAGCCAAATTCACAAGGAGGTATTTATGGGTTGATCATCCACTATGTGGAATATTTTAGATACTTTATGGTTATAATAGACAGATCGAGTTGATGGATGCATTGGCTCGATAATCGCTTAAAATTGATTGACGCATCGATTGGATTACCACATTTATCCTTGTTATCAAACCGCAACATAGAGTTTGCGAGGTTATTCGAAATTGTTCGTGAATTTAAATCTCAAGTCATTGATGATTATGTCCATTGAAATAAAGTATCGAACATCCTGAAGCTAATGTTCACACATAAAAATGGTTTAATACCAATGATTCGCATCAAGCCAATCAATAACTAATATATCCCCATCGTGATTAGTTTAGGGTCAGAAACCAAATAATTCTCATATGGAATATTTGAATGTGAAAAGTGCTCTACCACAGGGCTTTAAGATGAGACCTCACTAAAGGATAAGAATATATGTTGGTTATATATGTTTACTAAGTACCTCGAGTCATCCCAGAAGGCTCAATTTGCAAACTCTAATTATAATGAGTTTGCTTTTCCAACAGTATGGGGAGAAAGTAAATAGCTCGAGAGAGAGATAAGTATGAATGAATTATCAATGTCCTCGGACTAATGAATGTATATTAAAAGTCCTAAGGATAATTCATTTGGAAAGTTTAGCGTATTAATTTCCAGACGCTTTTGCTGACCTAAATAAAGTGATCAATTCACTTATACTAGTTGTATATGCTCTAATTAAAATTTATGTCCTATAAGGACTATATCAAACTGCTAGTGAGTCTAAAGATCGCATGACGCGTGATAGTCCTATTTGGTTTTCTTTATATATTCTCGTAAAAGTAAAGGAGCATAAATTGAGAATGACCAAATTGAGGAAATAAATATTTTGAATGATTTGTAGAAGAGATATAAACATGAAAAATAAAAAGTTCAAGTACTTGACGATGAAAAGATCTAGCTAGCTATGCCATTTCAGAAATAAAATAAAACCGAAAAGGAAATCGACGTCGTAATATTGTTGCATGTTATGAGTAGTTGATATTATGAAAAGAGGATCATGAAAGAAAGTTTATTGAAATGTGCACACAAAGTAGTGATTGGTCAAAGTGGAAAGAAAAAATATACATGTGATTATTGTAACATCCGCGAACCAAAAATGTGATTTTTGGGCTTCGTGTCGAGCGACACCTGTGGTGTGTCGATCGACACGATGGTTTGTCGAGTGTCGATTGACACGGTGATCGTGTCGCTCGACACGGGGTTCATAATCAGAACGGTTTTGATTTTTAATCATCGGTTTTTGGCTCGTTTAAGGCTTTATAAGTGCCTATGGTTGCGTGATATCGAGCAGCCGTCTCATTTGTGAGAAAACACATAGAATTTAAGAAAGGTAGATTTCGTGATTTGAGAGGATTATTGCAAAGAAATCCTCCTGAAACCATTCTCCTTTATGTGTTAGTGGCGTAGGAATCACCGTGTGTCGTGTTCTTCACGTGATTCCATCCGATCAGTGAGTTCCCGTGTTTAGAGGGTCTGATTGGTGTGCCTTTTCAATCATAATCCGAAATCCTTTCATCCATAAAACTGAGGTGAGTGCGCGACCATAGATTTCTAGGCTATGATGGTTGATTGATATTTTTGTGATGTTTTCGTGATGGTTTTTCATGTGAATTGATTTGTTGATATCGTGGTATGGCTCTAGATGTTTTGGTATTGATCGTTTGCAGGATTGCGACTCATATCGCTCAAATGCAGGTCGTGAGAGGAGAGACTTGATTCTGGTGCGTTACAGAGGCGTGTCGATCGGCACCAAGAGGGTGTCGCTCGACACGACCAATTTTCTGGTTACGAATGTATAAAAATACCATAATGTGTTTGTGGTGATTTGTGATATTTATGTTGTTGTTTGTTATGTTGCATGAGCCTGCTTGTTACGCCAGTTGATGGTATGACCGGCTCACTAACTATTTTTGAAATACTTACGCAACTCTTATTTCCATGTGTTGCAGGTAAAAGAAATATGTGATCGCGGAATCAAGGCCAGAGGAAGAGGATGATAGGGTTGTTTAAGTTGTTAGTTTGTCTAGTGAACCTGGCGTTTAGGTTACTAGTGTTTTCTTTGGTGTATTTGATTTATGGAATTGAATTATTTGGATAATTGGTTTAATATTTTTATTGCATTATTTTTATGAGAACTTCTGCAGCTGTTAGAAATAGCCGTAGGGAATTAACATTTATGGGAATGTTTAATTTGGGGTTATTTAAAAAAATGTTGGTTGTTTCAATCTCTTGAAGAGAAATATTTGGACCAGTAGTCAATGCACCTGAAGTGTAAAACCAATGAAATTTTCACAAAGACAATGATTATTTTCTGAAGAGATATATTCTCTTGTGGTGGAAGTAATACTTTGAGATATCTTATCAGTATGGAAAAAAGAGATTGAACACTGGATAATGACATTTATATGGAATCTTTGAAGGATGCAATCCCTAATGATTAGTGATATCAGAGTTATAATCCCTGAAGGATTGAAGATATCAAAGTTATGTTCCCAGGAACTTCACTCAATATAATGAAATTACAATATATAAAGCATGTGGTATAATCATGTAGATTTATCCATGCAACCAAAAGATAGTGATCAAATGGATTATAAATTTGAACGTCATCGAAACTCTAGCAGAGTTATTACATGTATTATGATGATGATAATAATATACTATAGAAGACCATTGTATGATGATAACTATTTATAGTCCTAGAAGGATTTAAAGTGAAAGAATCTTATCACTAAGTATTTTTGTTAAGAGAAACCTATAAGAATGATCCTATTAGCCTATATTCATAAGAAGATTTAAGAAAGATTTGTTGTGGTTGTCGTGCGTGTTTTTTTTGAATATCACTGGAACTCTTGAAGAAATTTATCTATAGTAGAATATCTGAAGAGAGGATTTGAGATAAAAGATTTTGAAAAGATAAAATTATCTCAAGATGTCTCAAATTTAACATCTAGCGGAATAAGTTATATTGGTTATATTGAAAGATCCTTGCAGGATTCTATATAAGAATGTTCACATGTACCTGAAGTACCACATTTGAAATGATGCTTAAGAAATTTATCGATCTCTTTCATTATTGAAAGAGGAGACTTTGTATGATAGGAAGAAAATAATACCATAGACTAGAAGTCTAATGATCCAAAAGAAAATAAGATAATCATACATATGCATTATGGATATGATTCTTATAATTTCAAAAAAGATAGTATATATTTGATTGAAATTGATCTCTAGAAGAAGATGTTTACGAGGGGGAGAAATATAATGATGAGCGTGGATGTACTCTTTTCCCCTTATCATATCTCTTATCCCATTGAGTTTTTCTTCTAAGGTTTTTAACGAGACATCAAAAGAACACACAAAAGTTGGACACTTAAAGAGAAATATTATCATTACAATGATATGTGAAAGTCTATCAACCTCTCAAATGAATATCTTACTTATATTGATAGAAAAAAAGGAATGATCAAGATAGATCATTTAGAAGACTCATGAGTTACAAAAGAATGGCGATGCAGACTATCTACAGATTCGTTCAACCGAAACTTTGTCAGGCATATTTTCCTAGACACTTCCAGCTACTACTTTGAAGAAACAAGTTCATCATTTGGATGCGTCATCAGGGGGAGTAAATATGCGATGCACTTTTTCTCTTAACCATGGTTTTTTTCCACTGGGTTTTCCTGGTAAAGTTTTTAATGAGGCGGCACCTTATGCGTATTAGGAGCATTTCAAGATAATGGACATCCAAGGGGGAGTGTTATAAATCCATTATAAGTGGTTGACCATTAGAAGATAGTATTCTCTTAGGATGTTCTAAATGCTCTAGGAATGTTCTATATGCTTTAGCATATTCTAGTCTTATCCCTTAACTTGTACACTATATATAATCTTATTTTTTATGAAATAAAATCATCACCAATTCTCATTCTCACTTCTTATTTCATAATATATATGTATTTGTTAGCATGGAAAACAAAGTAACAAGTTATGTATGTTAACTATTTTTCCAGCTTCCCTCACCCTTCTCTTTTTTATAATTGATTTGAACTAGGCTTTTGTATTATTATTATTATTATTATTATTATTATTATTATTATTATTATTATTATTATTATTATTATTATTATTATTATTATTATTATTATGTGATTTATATGGTTTGAATCACTTTTATATTAAAATCTCATAAAATGATATGGTTTTCTAAGTTTTTTGATGCATAATTATCGTTGATCTACATATAACACTTGAATCAAAGTCTTCAAAACTTTACCACTGATATACTAAATTCTATAAATTTTAGACATGAGTGTTGATTTGTTCATCTTTGTAATATGCATATGTTAGTCTTATGCCTTTATATGACTAAACATTCTTCACCCTAGTGGATTCACATACTTTTAACCAATATGGCGTCAGCTACACCCAAACATCTAAGGAAGATGTTTGCTTTTAATGGCAAAACTGGCCGAATGACTTACCTGCACCTCTCAGCTTGAGTTCTACTCCATTAGGGCCCATAACGGCCCGACTATGCGATTAAACCTAGTTACCTACGTGCCTTGGTTGTAATCTCTATATAAGGTCTTGTGCCTCCAATTTGATTAATAAGAAAACCATTTCCATGCTTCTAAAGTTTCTTGACATGGTATCAGAGCGTTCAAAACCTAACCACAAAAAGGTTTTCGGTGTCTCAATCTTGAAATTCTTCAAATTTCGCATAAACATACTTCTCTAATTCTTCACGATGAAAAAACTGAATCTGCTCTTGTTTCCACATCACTACTGACTTGCCGAACTATATAAACATACGATCTTACCTCGGGTGATAATCATGGAACTATTATCTCTCGACCATCCTCACACAGACCTAACTACGACGAGTTGTCTGCAAATATACGACTTGCTTAAGAAGCAAGGAAGAAATTCGGTTTTGCTGATGGATCAATCCCACTACCATCACAAACTTATCAAGACTATGAGGATTGGTGGGCCAACAACGCACTAGTTATATGCTGGAGTAAATTAACAATCGATGAATGACTGTGTTCTACTCTTGCACACAACGACAACGCATCAAACCTTTGGACTCAAATTCAAACAAGATTTGCTATAAAAAAACTGTCAGAGAGTACAACGCTTAAAAACCGAACTCGCCAATTGTCGACAACAAATATCGGCTATTGAAGCATATTACGGAAAGCTCACGAACATTTGGATCAGTTTGGCCGACTACCAGAAAGGTCAAATACTGTAAGATATTGCGATAGAACATGCAGAAGACATGCTCCATCAATTTCTTTTGGGACTTGATGAGTCTTTATACGGAGCTGTGAAGTTGTCACTTCTATCACGAAATCCACTTATTTCTCTTGATGAAGCCTATAATGTTCTTTCCCAAGATGAGTAATCAAGAGCGTTAGCTCGTTTACATGAAGAGAAAACAAACGGTGTAAGCTTTGCAGTTCATACTCAATACAAATCGCATCAAGACGTGCGTACCACTCCTACTAGTACGTTACTTTGCACTATTTGTGGTGGTAACGACCACCTCACAGAAATTGCTTTAAGAAGGTCAGTTATCCACCATGGTGGGGTGAAAAAACTCGAGGCAAACCAGGTCATGGTTCATACAGAAACTCACAACCTCCGACTTTTGGATCTAATTCGACCTCTGCTCCATCGCGAAGAAGGTGCTCGAAGATGGCTCGAGCAAATCACATCCTCTCAACCTCGGACAATGCACTCTCTGTCATCACAGATTCCGACCGGATCAATTTAGTGGCTTGAGTGATCAGCACTGGAAAACTCTTGTCAATATCTTAAACGAACGTAAGTCTTCTCTAGCCAACAATTTTGCGGGTACGTATTTTATCGAGTCTTGGATTATTGATGCATGGGCTTCTAATCATATGGCTGGGAGTCTCGATTACTTAAGTGATGTTTGTGATATGGCTCCGATGTTGATTAAATTACCGGATGGGAGATTTACAACATCGCACAAACATGGAAATGCATATATGGGATCATCTCTTACTCTTCAGAATGTGTTTTTCGTTGATGGATTACATTATCACTTGATCTCTGTATCGCAATTGACTAGAGATAGGAGATGCATTTTTCAAATATTTGATCGGCTTTGTGTTGTTTAGAACCGCATCACATGGACGCCGATAGGGGCGGATGATCAATTGAATGGATTATACTTCTTTCGCGGAGTCAATGTTGTTTTAGCGATTCAGAGTTTTAACAGTTCTATGAAGCTTTGGCACAATCGTCTAGGACATCCCTCTTCGACAATTTTGGAGTTATTGCATTTATCAGATTCAGTTAATGGTGTTTTTGATTCTAAGACTTCTGAGATTTGTATTTGTGCTAGGAAAAAGCGAGATTCCTTTCCATTATATAGTAATAAGACTACTAAGATTTTTGAATTGATTCACTGTGATCTTTGGGGTCTGTATCGCACTACATCTATATGCGGTTCCAAATATTTTTTGACAATTATCGACGATTATTCACGCCTTTTATGTATATATCTCTTGCCTTTGAAACAAGACGCGTCTACACATCTCAAAAACTTTGTAGCTTTTGTTGAACGACAATTTGAAACGCAAGTTAAGACTTTTTGTAGCGATAATGGATCCAAATTTGTATGTCTCAAAAACTTCTTTCAAGAAAAGGGAGACCTCGTGCGTTGGAACTCCACATAAAAATGGTAGAATAGAACGCAAGCATCGTCATATCTTGAACGTCGCTCGTGTTCTACATTTCCAAGCTTCTCTACCAACTGAATTTGGAGCTATTGTGCACTTACAGCGGGATATCTAATCAACCGGACTCCTTCGAAGCTTCTTAATTGCAAGACACCGTATGAGCTTCTTTACAACAAAGCTCCTCCCATGAATCATTTAAAAGTTTTTGGTTGTCTATGTTATGTTCATTGATATGCTCAAATTTAACCCTAAGCTATTCTCTCAAATTAAGAGATCGTATAGTACTTAGGGATCGAATCCACAGGGAAAAGAATAACACAATAAATTTCCAAATTCAAATTAAGCTAAGAGAAATATGATGAATGTAAATAAAGCAATTAAAACTAAACAGATGATGAATAAGGTTCTTTTAAATTCAATAAAACGAAGCGCTAGGCATCAGGTAATTCGCAGGCATGACTTTAAATCGAAGCACTAAATTACTGTCGAGATATTTATTAGGAAACGTTCTAGAACTCGAAAACACTGGTGGTAAAACTAATCAACTTTCGTTGCGAAACCTATCTATGACTAAATCCTAGAAAACCAAATTTCTTTGCGAGTTCTATAAAATTAATCAAGCGTTAACGAGCAGTTTCGATTTGTTCACAAAATTACTAAGCCAAATTTCTTTGCGAATAATAATTTTGCTCACCTATGATATTAATCCAGATAACTAACAATGCTTTCGCATCTATCAATTAACCTATGATATCTAAATCAGGGTGATCAATCCTAAAGCAGAATTAAAACCATCAAGGTGAAGAACACAAATTAGATTGATCCCAACAGTAACAAAGTTCTTAACAATTTATCATCAGCCTTTGAAAACCCTAAACCTAACTAATAGATTACTCAGACATGATGATTGAAACAAGCATAATAATTGAATAATACTGCATTAAAAAGATAGAGTAAGAGATACAAAAGGGTTCAAAGAAATCTCTGAAAAGAGTCTGAACTTGTCTCCTTAAAAGCTCTGAATCAATCTCTTGATAGGTCTCAATCGAATAAAAGCATAGCCTAAACAATGGCTTAGAAAATATATATATAAAGTCTAAAAACGGATTGGGCCGGACTTGTAATTTAATGGAACTTCTCGGCAAAAACGGAAAATCTTCAAACTTGTTCTTTTTGCTCGTCAAGACATGGTGTCGATCGACACCCAGAGATGGTGTTGATCGACACCAAGACTGGATTTCCAATCCGACTTGAAATCTTTAATAGCTCATTCCTCCTTGCTCCAAAATGCTCCAAATCTACAAGTTATGCTCCAATTGCCTCTAAACCTGTAAAGACTCTAAAACCATACGAAAACACCAAAAAACGCTAAAAACGAACTTATATCATGGCTAAAAATGGGTAAAAACCATGATATATCATTCATAACCAAAAACATGGAGGAGATAAGTTTGAAACTCGCTCAAATAAGTCCGTATTTGTTTGGCAATTCTCTCCTAATTATCAGTACTCCTTATTCGCTATAACATCTGGACACGAGCCTGAATCTTACAAAGAGGCAATTGAAGATGAGAACTGGCGGTTTGCAGTTGAAGACGAGATTGTTGCATCAGTTGATCTTGGTACATTTTCGGTTGTCGATTTACCAAAAGGCAAGAAAGCATTTGGTTGCAAATGGGTCTTTTGCCTTAAATTTCATTTAGATGGTGAGCTTGAGCATCACAAAGCTCGTCTAGTTGTTCTAGGAAATTATCAAACCGATTAGAGCTACAACGAAATGTTTGCACCGGTTGCTAAGATGGTCACCATTAGAGCTTTTCTTCAACAGGTTGCGTCTAATGATTGGGAAGTTCATCAAATAAAAGTACATAATGCTTTCCTTCACGGTGATCTCGATGAGGAAGTATACATGCAACTCCATCCTGGTTTTCAAACAAATGATAAATCAAAGGTTTTCCGTCTTCACAAATCGCTTTACGGTCTAAAAGAAGTGCCTAGATGTTGGTTTGCTAAACTCAGTACATCATTAACTAATTATGGATTTGTGCAAAACTACTCGGATTACTCTCTTTTTTACTCTCGAGAAAACTAACTTCCGTCTACATGTTCTTGTTTATGTCGACAATTTGATCAACACCGACAATTCTTTAGCTATCATCATCAAATTTCAAAATTATTTGAGTGAGTGTGTTCACATGAAAAACTTGGGAGTTCTACAATATTTTTTGGGTATCGAGGTTGCCCGAAGTCGTGCAGGAATCTATTCGTGCTAAAGAGCAATGGCGGATATAGTTCAAGAGCTCTTATAGTTACGTGATCTTATTCCTACACTTTATTGCGATCACGTCACCACCCAGTTTTCCATGCTCAGACTAAACACGTCGGTAATAACTGTCATTTCATTCGCGATGAGATCTTTCGAGGCGTTGTCACTACTAAGCATGTCTCGACTCAATCACAACTCACAGATATTTTGACAAAAGCTCTAGGACGCAAAGAATTTGATGATTTTTACTCAAGCTGGGTATTTGTAACCTCCACACTCCACCATTGGGGGGGGGGGGGGGTGGGGATTAAACATAGTTAACTACGTGCATTAGTTGTAATCTCTCTATATAAGGTCTTGTGCATCCAATTTGATCAATAAGAAAACCCTTTCACAGCTTCTAAGGTGTCTTGACATACTCCAAATTTATTTGTAATGGAGTTTTTTTCCTTTACATAATCTTTTCTCTTCGTTGCCTCTAAGTGGTTAAGGACAGGAGCCCATGTAATTTTTAGACTCCTAGTACTAGTGACAACAAATCATCGCCAAATTATAGTTAGATATGTCTTTTAGTTCAAACAAATGTATTTAAACCGGACCGGACCGGGGGTTGAACCGGATTAAACCGGGAATCAGCTACTAGTCCGGTTCGGGTTAACTTAAAAACACAATTATAGTTAGATCGGATTTAAAACCGGGTTGAACCGGCAAAAATCCGGAAACCGATATCGAATCGGAACCGCTTCAAACCGGATTTAACAATTTTGTTAATTCAAATTTTTGTTTTTCATTTATTTTCTTTTAGTTATAAGATTTAAGCCAATTTTTTTGATAAAACTAATGAAATAGTAAACTTTTTCAACATAAAACATTTTTAAATTATAAAATGTTTAAAGATTTAGACCAAATTGCTTAAATTTGCTACAATTGTGTTTGTATCTATAATTTAGTTTTATTTTGTTATTGATTTTTTTTTTCAAATGTTTGTAATAATTGAAATGTTTTGTTTGATATTTGGATATATATGGACATATAAATAGAAAAAAAAATATAAGATCAAATATATATATAAACTAATAATAAAAAAAACTATTAAACCTGGTTGAACCTGGTTGGACCATATTAACTCACGACCCGAAAGCTTTTTCGGTTTAATCGCCAGTCCGGTTTTAAAAAACATTGGTTCAAACTTTATGAGAGCATGGTAGTCATATGAAGAAATACCTTTTTTCAAAAAAAAAAAAAAACAAAAGAAATGAAGAAATACGAAAATAGCTAAAGTTGTTCATAATAATAAATAGACCTTCCATGTAACGTGAAATGGAAGAAGATTGTGCTACTGTTATATGCCGGTTTCAAAAGTTCACACACATAGCACTACAGTCGTGAGATTAGTTAAGACTAGAGGTGGACATTTCAACCTAACCAATCCAACCAAATCCATACCGACCAAAGTTTACATACAAATCGTTTGGTTGACTTTTTTCTCAATCCAAACGGTTTGGTTCGGTTCGGTTGAAAACTAAACCAAATCATAATCCAATGTGTTTTTCTTAATACTTAATTATAGTTTATAATACCATTCTTTAAAGTTTTTTTTTTCCAACCATACGACCAAATACCACTTTTTCTAAATGTTCCAAAAATACCACAAAAATAAAATTAGTTTTAAATGGTCAAAACTAAACCCTAAACCTTCACCCTACCTCATAAAACTATACCCTAATTGTACAATAGTTAACCCAAACCCAAAAATTTAAATTCTAAACCTTTTAAAAATCAATTTTTTGTTTGTGGTATTTTTGCAAATTTTTTTTTTTTTTTTTTTGAAAAAGTGGTACCTAGAGAACTTTTAAAAATTGGTAGTATGGTTAGAAATAAAACTTTATAAAGTGGTATATAAATGAATTTCTCTTTTAAGATATAGGTTCACTTTTGATTATGTTTTTATTTTTCCAATATAAACGATTTATTTGTTTGAGATTTATAGTTTGTTTTAGTTTCCCATGATTTGGTATTTAGGTATTTACTCACAATAACTAAAATCATAATTTTATTGGTCACATTTTCTTTTATGAATTTGGCTAACTGAATTATAACCAAACCAATGTATAACCAAACCGAACTAAACCGAACTAAACTAACTTCGGTTGAGTTTGGTTAGAATTTTTTCCAACCCGAACTAACCGAACCGAATCCAAATATAAACCGAAATGCCCACCCCTACTTAAGACGTATAACAAATTCAAAGAGTATATATGTATTCATAAATTATAAGAGATACCGTTAAAATCATTTATGCATAATCTATGATTCTCTGAAAATTAAAATCATTTGTTTGTTACAATAGTAAGAAAGGTTTTGATATATAATAGAAACCCACTAAGATTCAGAGTCTAACGTGAATTGTATAGATCAATGAAATACAATGATCTGAGTGAATTTTCATCAACATCGAATCTAATGTTGTTGGGAGTCATAGACGCTGCCCATAGAGAGAAGACGAAGGAAGACGTAGTAAAAATAGTGAAATTTCATCGCCATCGACTGTAATGGGATCAAAATCATAAATTTTTAATAATAGGTTTGGTTATGTTGGAACAATTTTTTTATAGGCCTTTAGGCCTTATTAAAATGTGTCGAGATGTGAAGAGAAATGTGTATTAGGCCTTTGAGCTAAAGAAGAAAAGTCTTTTGTTGGAATAATTGAAAGGATGTATATAATTTTGTCCCACAACTCTAAAGTGAGAAAAATTTCTCATGTTAAAGTTCAAACAAATGGAGCATGGGTGTAGAAAGAATTCACAAACCCCAAACCATACCGAGCCGGATCGAACTGAATTGAATCGGGCGCGGGCATGGGCGCGAAAAAATGACTCCTAGGACACGTGGGCTTGTGGGCTCCATTGGTTTCAGTTTTGAATCAAAGATATTTTTTTTTTGAATTTTGATTCAATGAAAACTGAGTCAAAGATTCCATTCCGGAAATCACGCTCATTAACTCCCCATAAATCTCGCCTATTAATTCTAAAACATTTCAGACTTTTGGAATTTCGAATTAACTCTGATTATATAATCAGCTTCCCAACTTTTCATTCTAAACACTTTGAGACAAAATGAGAAACAAAAAGTTCATAAAAACAATCTCTCTCAAAAGTTCATAAAGCAATCTCTCTCAAAAGTAAGTTTGTGTCTCAAGTGCCGTGATTCGAGTGATCGCGAATACGGTTGTTTGTGGTTGTATCCTATTATCCTTGAATGAGTCATCTCGTCGCACTACGGGTGATTCAAAGGGTTAAGAAAAGAAATTTGTCTCGCCTCCGCAATTCTCTTCTTCCCTTAACATATTTCTTATCGCAGTTTAAGCCTGATATGTAGTGTTTCAAAACTTTGGTCCTACATGTTATGTACTGTGCAATTGCTTATTTTTATAGAGTTTCCTTATTTCATTACCTCATATCTCCCTAACTATGCAATTGTAGATTGTAATTATCCACATATCTAGTTTATGATGAGTTTGTGGCAATGAGTTTATGATAAGCCGCTAAGCTACGTTTGAGAATGGGTGATTTTGCAATATTTCAAAAATAAATTAGATTTACTGTTTTTCAAATTTTCTTACAAACTACTCCCTCCGTTTGTTTATAATTGATGTTTTAGGCTTCTACACACATATTAAGAAATCATTAAATTTACCTTGTTTTTTGAAATAAAACAATACTTTTTATTTATCCAATACATTTCAACCAATAAAAATTCAATCTGCAGAATTTAAAGAGTCAAAAACACAAAAAAATCAATTAATGGTGCATTAGAAAGCGAAAACATCACTTATTTGTAAACAAAAAATAAATCCTAAAACATCAATTATAAACAAACGGAGGGAGTATGGAATTAAGAACCGTTTTACGAAGTTTTAATGTGATATTTTGTAACACTGCTATTTATGATATTTTAATTATCATACGGAAAGATACACTATAGATTTGCGGAGAACAACAAATTATTGAAATTATTGCGGAAAAGGATAAAGTAAAAACTTAAAAGAGAAGTTGGAAGTGTTTTATTGTTATATTTAAATATGTGAAGGGTTTCCAACCAATAAAGCTAAAGAAATTAATTTTTCTTGCATTAATGTTTTTGGAATCAGAGATGACAATTTTGGTGGAGATGATGAGACGTATAAATCGAAGAGACTTTCTATAAAATAATTTACCATTTCATTCTTTGAATCGATATTTTAAATGTTATTCCTTGCATCTCTATATTATTAATTTTCTAGATTTTCCACACATACGTGCATTTTTTTCTTCAAAAGTTTATTTATCCCCGACCGACAAGATTATTGAACAATCATTCCGTCTAGAATTCGTAGCATCCAATAATACCGTAGAATATGAGGCTTTGATAGCCGGCCTTAAAGCAAATTGCGACTCCTAGCTAGTAGCTAGCCATTTCAATGGACAATACGAAACAAAAGACAACAATGCTTATATAACGCCCCGACCACCCCTCATGTGGGCCCCTGTCCACTCACAGGTCTATGGGCCCACCATGTCCGACGGTCGGTGCGTTCGTCCGGGAGACTCGAAAGTCATGTTTACTGACCCTGCAAATCACCATGCGATCTTTTCCCGTGTTTTGACCTCACTCACATGGTGCTGGAAATGACTTCCTAGTAGGTCACCTATCTTGAAACTACTCTAGCTCAAGCACGCTTAACTCTAGAGTTCTCTCAAGACCAATGACCGAAAAGATAAATGCAGTTTGGTGATATAGGTAGCCAAATCAATTTTTTTAAGCCTCTCCGCATATAACGCATATTCCATATATGTCCTGAAACTGGTGTGTTACAATCACCCCCACTAACAGATTGCAACGTCTTCGTTGCGCATACCAAGATCGTTACCCCGACAATCTGACTCTTCACAGATGTCAGGATTCGCTCTGATACCACTTATAACGCCCCGACAGCCCCTCATGTGGGCCCCTGTCTACTCACAGGTCCATGGGCCCACCATGTCCGACAGTCGGTGCGTTAGTCCGGGAGACTCGAAAATCATGTTTACTGACCCTGCAAATCACCACACGATCTTTCCCCGTGTTTTGACCTCACTCACACGGTACTGGAAATGACTTCCCAGTAGGTCACCCATCTTGAAACTACTCCAGCTCAAGCAGGCTTAACTCTAGAGTTCTTTCAAGACCAATGACCGAAAAGATAAGTGTACTTTGGTGATATAGGTAGCCAAAACAATTCTTTTAAGCCTCTCCGCATATACTGCATGTACCATATATGCCCTGAAACTGGGATGTCACAGCTTATCTCAAAGTAGTAAAGGACTTCGCTGCCCGGTTCGACGACTTTGAACTCCAAAAGATCCCACGAAACGAGAACTCGGCGGGCGATGCATTGGCCATATTGTAACATATTGGCATTAATGTCGAACATTATACGAGTTATTCTGGTAGATAACATATCGAATCTAAGCATCGACCCACCTTTGGATCATTAAACGGAAATGATGGTTGACGATCCTTAATCCGTAGTGGATACCTCGGCAGAAACTAACGAGGAACCCCAAAAAGATTGGAGGGAGAAATCATTGTATACATTACACATAGAACAACTAGAGGACAAATGGGCAGCTCGGCGGTTGCGATCCCGAAGTGCCCATTACACTATCTTCAAAGATCAGTTGTACCGATGGAGTGCATCGCGAGTAATGATGCGATGCATCGGCCGCAATGAAGTCTTTAGTGTTGTCCAAAACTCACGACGGCGACGAAGGCAACCACTCGGGAGGATAATCTTTGTCTCTCAAATTGAAAAAGCTCGGCTTTTTGTGGCCAACCTTGATGACAAATTATCAAGAGTATGCGGAGAAATGCATGGCATGTCAGCGTCACGCTCCAATGAGATTAGCCCCGATGCAAGCTTACTCGGCTGCCATGATTTCTTATCCAGTCATGCGATGAGCAATGGACGTCGTGGGACCACTACATATATCCCATGGTAAGAAATACTTTTTAATAATGATCGATTACTTCACCAAATGGGTCGAAGCTCAAGCCTTCAGAACAATCAAGGAAATGGACATGCCAAGTCCACAAACAAGTCCATCATCGCGGGGCTAAAAAAGCGACTTAGTGAGACTAAAGGAGTGTGGACTAATCACCAAAGAACTTCATCCAATTGATCGGTCCACACTCCTTTGGTCGTATCACACAACACCTCAGCGATCGACCGGACGAACACCTTTGTTCCTATCACATGGAGAAGAAGCCATGGCACCCGCCGAGGTAAAATGCGGAAGCCTCCGTCAAGTGTTAATGACTCGGAACGGAGATCTCAACGATGACAAAAGGCTGGAAAGTTTGGATGAATTAGAAGAAAACAGGGATCGGTCCTTTGCACGAGTGCAAAATTATTAGTAACTCACCACGAAATATGATGTGGATATAAGTTTTAAACACTTAACCAACTTCTTGCAAGAGCACAACAATCACAATTAGTATAGATAAGGGATCAAATTAACGAGGACTTGTTAACCACACTATGAACTTTAATGTATAAAACAAAGCTAGAACAAAATATGATTTGGTCGTTTGTATGATTGTGAATGAACACAAATGCAATATTAAATAAAACTTAAATCAATGGGAAAAAAGTGTTAGGACTTAGGAACTTCGCAGATAATCATGCAACTACAACGATTGATTTAATCTAGGGATTTTAGATATACCGGACCATCTAGAACTCAAAACACTAAGATATAGTTTTTCCACTTTCGTGGCTCTAACCCCTATGTTTAATCACCCTAATAGACTCAAATTTTGATGGTTATTACAAAGTGAAAACATGCAATACAAGTTCAAGTTCTGATAAATTTTACATAACTCTTTAACTAACCTTTCCAATGGTTAAGACGCTTGGCTCATCGAATACTAGTACATGCAATATAAAAGATTTTGGAATCTATATTAACCTAAGAACAAATTTCTAAATGCGTGGTAAATATGAAGATGCATAGAGTATTAGTAAAGATGAAGATTTTATTGATATCCCTAAACAATTATCAATCAATTATCGAATTATGAAACTCACTGAAAACCTAAAACCTAACAAGTGAATTACTCAAAAATGGTGCACTAAAAATAGCAAGGATATGATTAATTCATGATAAGAAACTTTATTAAAAGAGTAAGGGATAGAAGATTCTTCTCTATATCGAAGTACAAAGCGCGATAATCCACCAAAAGCTCCTAAAACAAGATCTATGATAAATTCTTCCAAGGGAGGTGTGGTGGCTGTTCTCTATGAAAAAAGTGTTTATTATTTTTGGCACACCCTTAAAAAGAGGCGAAAACAAGTATATATAGGTCTAGGGTCTTCTAGGGTTTAATTTAGGGAAAAAACGTCCTTTCGGTTGAAACTGCCAAATCTTCATTGCTCCGGCCGACCTTCTCTTCAAGGCTGGTGCTGCGCCTTAAATTGCGTCATATTGGGCTGGCAATGGTCACATGCACCGATAATAGGTCCATTTGGTGTTTGACTCAATTATACAGCTTCTTCATCTTTGTGGTAGTTTGACATGTCTTCAGTAATTTGAATGTATCTTTCTGCTCACAGCTCCAAATAAGATAATTCGAAATCCATTAGAAAGCTGACTCGAAGACCTTGAATGTAAAATAATTTTCATTATATTCCAAATTGATTTGTTCTTCCGTCTGTAGCAAAACTTCAGACTCTTTGGTGCTGTCCCACTTGGTAAAATGTGATATCTTGATAATTTTTTGGCGTGGACTAAGTCTTTGGCTTATGAAACTTGTTTTATCTTAGAATACACCTCTTTAAGCTCTTTTTGCTCTTTTTGATGATTTCCCCTGTTAAGACTCTAAAACTACGAATACGAGGAAAAACTACCTCTTTGGTGTAACACCTTATTAAAATACTTTGAAAATGCATTTAAATAGATAGTAAAATGGGTAAAATATGGAGTATATCAACTTTCCCAGACTTAAATCTTTCCTTTTCCCAAGAAAAATTAAAGAATAGAAAAGAAGTTTGAAAATACGAAAACTTACAAATTTTGAAAAAGGTAGCGTTGACACTATGATTCTTGATCTGTTCGAGGGCGTCCTCATCATCCGCCATCCATGACTCTCACTTCCTATTCCATACTTTTAAAAACAATCTAACCATGTCTCAACGGCACTTTAATTTGACTCTAAGTGTGGAGTTTCTTATCAAGGAATTGTTAGGTAAACAGCTAGGTATTGAAAGGCTAATTTAATTGGTGAGGCTAATAGTGTTTAGGGTTACCATATTCTGCAAGAGATGTGAGATATTCACTACAAGAAAATAGTCCATTAGTGACTACGGTTTGTGACTGAAAAATCAGTCACTAATATTTGCGACTACTTTGAGACGAATGTCCGACTGATTTGCCACGCCAATAAACATCGTCGCAAACTAGTCGCTAATTTGCGATGCCAACAACTAGTCGTAAGGTAGTCGCAAATTAGTGACTACTTTGTGACACCTAATAGTAGGTTCAGAAGTCGTCACAAATCAGTCACAAATTAGCGACTCCTGGAAGACGATTATAGTAGTCGCAAAATTGTGACGAATATGTGACTATCAGAGGAGTCACAATTTAGTGACGCCTTAAAAAGAGTCACTAAAGCGTCGCAAATCCAATGTCGGCACAAGAAGACAAATTGATATGCATGTCGGTAAGAAAGAAAAAAAAAACGTGTTTAATCACGAGTGAACCTAACTAAGATATTTTTTCTAATGGTAGTCGCAAAGTAGAGGCGAAAACGTCACATATTTGTGACTCTTTCGAAATCTTTTTGCCTATATATACGATTCACTCTCCCCTCATTTCACTTACACATTCATCTCTCTCTCTCTCATTCAAAATCATATGGAATGAAAAAATATTTTAGGAGGAAAAAAAAAATTTGGGAGTGAAAAAAAAAAAAAAAAGATTTGGGAGTGAAAAAAAAGGAAAAAAGAAAAAAAAGAAGTAAAAAAGAAAAATAGTTGAGGAGGAAAAAAATGTGGCCTTATTCATCGCGGTCTTGGATGTACAACCTGCTCGATCCAATTACAAACAATATATCCGCCGAATTTGTGGAGGGGGTCAAACAATTCATGAGGCTTGCAGCAGTCCAAGACTTTGCTCTCAGTAGTAGAGGTAAAATATACTGCCCTTGTGCTACTTGTAGAAATACGTGTAGACCGAAACAAGTTAATACTGTAACGAATCATTTGCTTAGTAATGGATTTATGGAAGGATATTACGTGTGGACGGAACACGGAGAAGATTATAATGTAGTAGGAGTAGGTAGTAGTAGTAATTACGAAAATGCTCAGTTTAGTACCGGTAATGATCAATTTAGTACGGGTAATGAAGAGATTCATGATGATAGTAATGTTTACGCTGAAATTGTTCAAGATACATTTCATGATTCTACGCCATTGAATGAATATCAACATAAACATGATCAAGCTGGAAATGATTATGTTTATGAAGAACCTACCGGGGATGCAAATAACTTCTACTAGATGTAAGACGCTGCAAATACGCCATTGTATGAAGGTTGTCGAGAAGGTCACTCGTAGTTATCGTTAGCGGCTTGACACATGAACATCAAATCAGACCATAATTTGGCTAAAGTTTGCATGGACTCATGGGCGGAAGCGTTTACAGAGTATTTGCCTTAGCCTAATCGTGCAACCGGATCATACTACGAGACGAAAACATTGATACGAAAGCTAGGGTTGCCAATGCATAAATACGATGTATGCGAGGAGAATTATATGCTTTTCTGGAAAGAAGACGCAGCGTTGGAGAATTGCAAGTTTTGTGGAAAACCAAGGTATATGCCTGATACCGGAGGGCGGAAAAGAGTGCCAATTAGTAAAATGTGGTATCTTCCTATCGGTGATAGGCTGAAGAGATTGTACCTATCAGAAAAGACTGCAGCGGCAATGAGATGGCATGCTGAGCACGAGTCAAAAGACGGAGTTATGTGTCATCCATCTGATGCGGCAGAGTGGAAAATTTTTGATCAACTCCATCCCGGTTTTGCGGGGGAGACAAGAAACGTACGACTTGGATTATGTACAGATGGTTTCAATCCTTTCGGTATGTCGAATAATCATTCGTTGTGGCCTGTGATCTTGACTCCTTACAACTTACCTCCACATATGTGCATGAATGAAGAGTATTTGTTTTTGACGGTATTGAACTCGGGACCTAATCATCCATGTGGGAGTCTTGATGTTTTTCTTCAGCCGGTGATCGAGGAGCTAAGGATTTATGGAATAATGGAGTCGAAGCGTACGATGTGTCATTACAGCAAAACTTCAACCTCAAACCCGTTCTGTTGTGGACGATTAGTGACTTTCCAGCATATGCTATGTTGTCGGGATGGACGACACACGGAAAACCAGCATGTCCCATTTGCAAAGAAGATACAAATGCTTTCTACTTGCAAGCTGGTCGGAAGACGTGTTGGTTTGATTGTCATAGAAGATTTTTGCCGCAAGATCACTACTTACGAAGGAACAAAATTAATTTCCGAAAGGGACGTAACGCCATAAATTTGTCTCCACCAGAATCGTTGACGGGCGAACAAATATATCGAAGTATACAAAACAACAGAACAAAGAAAACATATGAATGTGGTGGAAATGGGCATAAAAAAAAACCTCCCGGCTATGGAGATTGGCATAATTGGCATAAAGAAAGCATTTTCTTGGAGCTATCGTACTGGGTGGATTTGAATCTACGACATTGCCTTGACGTGATGCATATCGAGAAATTTTTTTTTGACAACGTCATGTATATTGTGATGAATGTCAAAGATAGATCAAAAGACACGGTGAAGTCAAGAATAGATATGGACAGACATTGCCACCCACCTTAACTACGGGTGGATGATTATGGGAACGCCCCATTCCCTATTTGGAGATTACCCACAAGAGGACTAGATGCATTACTAGATTGGGCGAGAAATCAAGTCAAATTTCCAGATGGCTCTGTAGAAAATTTAGCAAGTCGTGCTGACATCAATGCCCGAAAGTTTTTGGGAATGAAAAGTCATGACTGTCATGTTTTGATGGAGCGGTTGCTTCCGTTTGTATTTACAGAACTTCTTCCGCGAAGCGTTCACCAAGCATTGTCAGGTACGTACATAAAGTCTTTTTGTACTATTATTGGTGCTCTGATTATTGACGTGAAGATATATATTTCAGCAATTGGAGCATTTTTCCGTGACCTAAGCAGTAGATCATTGGATCAAAGCCGGCTCCAACTTTTGAAGGAGAATATAGTTATGATACTCTGCAATTTGGAAAACATATTCCTACCTGCATTTTTTGATGTCATGGAGCATCTACCTATTCATTTGCCATATGACGCCGAGGTTGGGGGTCCCGTGCAGTATAGGTGGATGTATCCGTTCGAAATGTTCTTTAAACATTTGAAAGGCAGAGCAAAGAACAAAGCTCGTCCAGCAGCATCGATTGTTGAAGCGTACAGGAACGACGAGATATCTAATTTCTCTGAACACTACTTTCCGCCCAAAATGTCCACAACTGCAAGAAGAATGTAAATAATGAAAAATCCAATAATTTGTTTTGTGTTGTTTAATTCTATACAAATCATATGAATTAATGTAGGGCATCTCGATACGAGGAAGGTGAAGTACCCGTGTATACTGCACCAGCTCCATATATATTTACTAGAGTCGGTCGTTCAAGTGGAAAATGTACTGAGTTTTGGCTTAAAGACATTGATTATAAGACCGCGCATTCATATGTTTTGCGTAATTGTGAATATTTTTGACCATATGAAAGGTGTTAATGTTTTCTCCTTCGTAATTGTTGTTTTTGTGATTTTCTTTTAGAAGCTTTAGTACTTTGTTGTTTCTAATGCAGGTACTTTGATGCACAAATTCAAATTGAAAACCCTGGCCTATCTGATGTAGAGCTCATAGCGAAAAGAGATGATGAATTTCATTCATGGATGGAACAATATGTAAGTATTCCTATTATTTAATTCTCAATTTCATAAAATTGAATAATATTTTCCTATGTAGGTGCAAGCGGTAAAATGTGAACACAATTTTCCAATGTGGGTTCACGATATATTAGAAGGTCCTGAGAATATGGTGAAGTCGTGGCCTATGTATTTTACGAGAGGGTATATGTTTCACATGCGTCACCACGAAGCACATAAGTAAACAATGAACTATGGGGTTTGTGTTCGAAGACAAAATTATTCAGACGCCTCCGATGAAGATGATTTCTATGGCACAGTTGAACAAATTGTCGAACTCACATACCCCAGAATCTTAAATTTGAAGATCATTCTTTTTTACTGTCAATGGTTCGACCCTATGCTCGGTAAAGGGACCCGAAAGAACGAGGGTGGCGTTGTCGATGTGCTCTCATCTCAAAAATATCCAAAATACGAACCATTCATATTAGGTACAAATTCACGTGACTCCCAACTTTTGTTTATGTGCGTAAGTGTGTAATGTATTTATGGGATTTGTTTCTATTTTTGTAATTGTGTAATATGTTTATGTGTGTAATTGTGTAATAATGAATATTTTTGTGTGTAATTGTGTTTTGTATATTTATGTGTGTAAATGTACAAAATTAATAAGAAAGATGAATATAGAATCGTTTATGTGTTAATAAACCATTAAATTACAATGGCAAATTGGTTAACCACACATCATCCACTCTCATACAACTTGGGTTCGAGTCCGGGTAACCGACCCATTTTTTTTTTTCACCCATTCATAAAACATTAAATAAAATTTGTTTCTTACTAATACCAATAATCTTACTATGGCTCAACGGTATAACATGGATTTAGAAGGGTTATCTGTTTCCGACTTCGATTCCACGAAATTGGAGTCTTTTTAAATTTTTTTGTGACATTAGATTTGTGACGCTTTAGTGACACTATAGGGTTTAGGGTTTCAGTAATTATAACACTCCACAAGCGTCACAAATTAGTGGCTAATAAACCACTCTTTTGCGACTACTTTGCGACGATGGTTAAAATATGCCACTGATTAGTAACTAATTTGCCACTACCTTAAACATTTTTACACTTTTATACCGAAAATGTATGCCTCCATAATTGATATTTGTATGGTATCTTGTAAAAATCAATTCCAAAGTTTCCAATATGTGGTAGTACATTTGTATGAATGTAAAAAAAAACCTATGTAAGAACTTCATTCCACATAGTTTAGGTTATTATAACACTTGTTAGTTTAATGTTAGTATAGCTATGATTGAAGTTTTTATAACTTTTTTTTATATTGGTTGTATAAAGGGTATTTCAATTTGATTTATTGTATAAGGCTTAGGGAAGAACTAGGGGAACAAATTTGTCTATAAATGTTTAGGGTTTAGAGATTTGATATGTGACTAATTTTAGTTCGTCATAAATCCATGGCAAATATGTGACGTTCTTGTGACTCTTTACCCACTGATATTTGGACTCTCTGATGAAAACATTTGGGCCTTTTGGCGGCCTCATTTTCGCGCCCAGTTAATTTAGTTTGCCACTACTTTGCGATGCTTTAGCGAGGCAAAGACTAATTATCTGGTATTTACCCTAATCCCAAAATCACTTTACCCCGAAACAAAAAAATCCTCTTCTCTCTCTAGCCGACCCTCACGAATTCTCTCCAAACAGAAAAACCCTAATTCGATTGATTTTCTCGAATCCTTTTCGAATTCTTTCTCAATATTCTTCTGTTCCTTATCTTTCTTCGTATCCCTCACTCGATTCACCTCTGAATCGATTCTCTTTCTTCGTATTTCTCTTCTATTCTTCAAATCAAGAAACCCAAACATTTCCAGAAACCCTTATCTTCGACAAATCTCTCTCTCGCTTTTGATTTCAGAAACCCTAGTCCCTATCTCTCTGTTCTAACCTAAATCGAAAGCCCTAATCTTCTAAAAAACCCTATTCGACATAGCTGGCTCCAAAAGTGTACAAAACAAAGGATGATCGAGTAGAAGCGGAGGCGTTAAGACCCGCGGCGGCCGTGTTGGCAGTGGAGGAAGATCAACCACCGGAAGATCTAATGGTGGTTTTGAGGGACCCTCTACAGGGGGAAATCTTACAATATCTCTTTCTGGTGGTTCGCAGAACCGATCAACAACAGATAACCGGGGTAAGGGTATCCCCACCGCAAGCCGTGACAAGGGTTTCTCGACCTCAAGCCGTGAGAAGGGTATGTCGACCTCAAGCCGTGACAAGGGTAAGGCTGTAGACTGTGGTGGAAACAGCATTCCTATGGACGGCGGCGAACTCTAACACCGGGAAGAAAGGGAGCTAATTCTTCCCATGACTCCAATGTCTCCACTCGTGCTTCTCCGCCATCTGAAGGGACTGCTCAGTCGACTGGGAATGAATGTATCTCTTGAACCCTTCCTGTCCAGTATCCAGCGTCTTCTAACCGGGTCCAACTGTTGGGGTTGGTATTCACCCCCTTAGCATTAACACTCCAAGTCTAAGCATCTGAAGAAATGGCGCCTGGTACCTTGATGGAGGAAGCATTATAGAACCTAGGTCTTCATGCGGAGCAGATGTTGTAGCAACGGAGTAAACTTAAGCGAAGTGGAAATGGAACGGGACTGAGTGGAGGCCGACTACGTGCTCTCCAGCACGGGCCGACCACGTGCTCTCCAAGGAAGAACCGAGCACAGGCTCGGTCCAAGGAAGAACCGAGCATAGGCTCGGTCCAAGGAGGGCCGACCTCAGCTTCGCCTGTTTGGAGCCGACCGTAGCTTCGGTTCCTAGGCCAAGCACGGGTTCGGCCTACGGCCGACCTCAGCCTCACCACACGGCCCGACCTCAGCCTCGGGGTCATTAATCCCGTCCTTGGCCCAACGCAGTTTCCAGCCCACTTCGACACGACCGACTCAAGTAAAGCAATTCCGTGGAGACTTAGGAGGAGGGGCCGCCTTAGACAAGCTATAAATAGGCCTTTGTAAACACCCCAAGGGGGATCCGCAATTTTCAATACGAAAACTTGTACTCAAAGCTGTTCTGAGCAATAAACGATCTCTTTACATCTTTCTTAGCCCTAGCTTACCATAGAAATCTCACAAGCTTCCCTAGAACTCTTACAAATTCTAGTTGTGTTGGTTTCGACCCCCACAATTTGGCGCCGACTAAGGGGACCAACTGCGGATTTCTGACACTCAAGAGTTATGGTTTTCATCACACGATCACGATGTCAAGCAACACCATGAGCAATGAAGGATCTTCGTCTCACCAGCACGACGAAGACAGAAGCAACTCCACGGAGAACACGGTGCCTCCCGCTCCTAACGCCGCAATTAACCTCACACAGATCAAGCAGATGCTTGAGACTCTGGTGAAGAAGACTGACGATACGGCCAGCGAGCTGCAATCGCTCAAGAAGAGGAAGCGCAGAAGGTCCCGTGTCCGTCCGACGCGCCTCAGATTCAATACACCGCGAGCTACTCGGAGGGGTCAACACGAGGAGCTGCCACCTCGGACCGATCGCTCGGATCCGGAGGATCTGCCTCCACCACCGCCTCGTCGGGATTTCGATCCGACTCCTGAGCGTGTGATCGAGGAGTCAGACGAAGATCACCCCCCTCGGAGGCGAGTTCGAACCGATACAGCTACTGGCGACGCTGAGGCTGGGGAAGAAGTGGCCCGGACTACAGCAGGTTACTACAGAAGGGAGCAGGAGCGCAGGACTCCTCGAGGCTCCCGTGACGAAGAGGTCGCCGCCCTGAAGTCCCAGCTGGATCATGTCGTCTTAGATCTGAGGACGACTAAACTGCAGATGTATCGGAGCACCGGGAAGGCTCCCGGGGTCGCTTACGTGTTGGAGAAGGCACGGAACACCCCCTTCGCAGATAACATCTCAGGGGCTAGGATTTCTGACCCGGGAAGGACATCGGATACTGCAAGCTATTCGTGGAAAGCTTGAAAGGACCTGCCCTCCAGTGGTTTTACAAGCTGGAGAAGAATTCTATCCACACCTTCCAGCAGCTCACCGAGATGTTCGTCCAACACTATAACATCTTCGCTGAACGGAAGATCTACGATGCGGACCTGTGGACCAACAAGCTAGCAGAAGGTGAAAGCTTGCGGTCTTTCATGACAAGGTTCAAGAACACCTTGTCAAAGGTGGATGGAATCAGTAGCACATCCGCACTGGAAGCGTTGAGGGGTGCAGTGAGATGTCCATCCCCGTTTTGGCAAGAGCTCACCATCAATCCTCCAACGACGATTCAGGACGCCCTTCACCGTGCAGCTGATTTTGCCCGAAGCGAAGAAGAGCTCCGCGCCAAGAGGGGTGGTAAAGCGAAGCAGATAGGCGAACCTTCCCAGGTTCTGACCCCAGCTGCTTCTAAAAGAAGTAATCCCGCCTTCGTTCAGTTTGAAGGGGGAGCAGGCGGAGCTCACTATTACCAGATCGATTCACCTGGCTACGGCAGAGGTCGAGGCCGTGGTCGGGGACGTGGCAGAGGAAATCTCACTTGGGTAAGAGACCCGAAGGAGTATGATGAGAAGTTGTATTGTGATTTTCACAAAGCAACTGGGCACTCCACCGCGAGGTGCCGAGAGTTGGGTCGACAGCTAGCTGCTAGGCTGGCCGAAGGCACCCTCAAGGGTAACATCAGTCTGTCGGACTTCAAGCCAGAGGAGAAGTTTCGAGATGCTACTGAGATCCAGACTGAGAACCCCAGGCGACAGCGTCGTGGAGATAATCCCGAAAACGGAAGCACCCATGGTACTATCTCCGTGATCCTGGGAGGATCGCAATACTGTGCCGATAACGAAGCTGCGATCAAGGCCTATCAGCGGCGCGCTGAGGTTTGCGCCAACATCTCGACATCTCCAACAACAAGGCATGCTAGTGATCCCGTCACTTTTGACGAAGTGGATGCTGAAGGCATCGATCATCCGCACAACGACTTGTTGGTAATCAACCTGACCGTCTACGACTTCAATGTCGCTCGAGTCCTCATTGACACCGGAAGCTCAGTGGATGTTATCTTCCGGGAAACACTCGAGAAGATGAAGATCGACCAGTCCCTCATCACAGGACAGCCAAAGCCTGTAACGGGCTTCTCAGGTGAAACAACCTGGACACGGGGAACGATCCGCCTGCCAGTCCAAGCTGGAGGTGTTAATAAGATGGTCAACTTCGCAGTGTCCGATCATCCTGCCATCTACAATCTGATTATGGGGACACCAAGGCTCAGTCAGATGCGAGCAGTGCCGTCGACATACCACCTTTGCTTGAAATTCCCAACCAGCCAAGGCGTTCACACGATCTTTGGTAGTCAAAGGGATTCACGCACGTGCTTCTTAGCAGAGCACAAGTTGCGCAACCGTGAAGAGAGCAAGGGATTGAATCCAGAAGCTCACGACCAAAAGAAAGACGACTCGGACTCACAAGGGCCACGGAAGAAAGCGAAGGCCGGGTCCGATCAAGTGAAGGACCTAACCACCCTCTTATAGCAGTTACAGATTACAGAGGGTCGTGAAGAAGAAGAGCGACCCACCTGCGAGCCTGTGATCTCTGTGTGCATTGATGAACAGCACCCGGAGAGGTGCGTTGAGATCGGAGCTGCTCTTGATGAAGAGCTCAAAACGAAGTTGGTGGTTTTTCTCCGGAAGAACATCAACACCTTTGCCTAGGCCGCTGAAGACATGCCCGGAATAGACATCAGCGTCACGAGCCACGAGCTCAACGTAGATCCAACATTTAAACCGGTCAAGCAGAAAAGAAGGAAGTTGGGTCCTGAGCGAGCAAAGGCTGTGAATGACGAAGTCGAAAGGCTTCTGCGAGTAGGATCAATAACCGAGGTCAAGTACCCCGACTGGCTCGCCAACCCAGTTGTGGTAAAGAAGAAAAATGGGAAGTGGCGCGTCTGTGTTGATTTCACAGACCTTAACAAAGCGTGCCCGAAGGACAGTTTCCCTTTACCTCACATAGATCGCTTAGTGGAAGCAACGGCGGGTAACAAACTGCTTAGCTTCATGGACGCCTTTTCAGGCTATAATCAAATCCTAATGCACCCTGAGGATCGTGAGAAGACGGCCTTCATCACGGACAGAGGTATCTACTGCTATAAAGTAATGCCCTTCGGCCTGAAGAATGCTGGTGCAACGTATCAGAGACTGGTGAACAAGATGTTCCAAGACCAGTTGGGAAAGACCATGGAGGTTTATATTGACGACATGCTCGTTAAATCACTCGAGGAAGAAGATCACATTTCCCACCTAGAAGAATGCTTCAATCAGCTGAACCTCCACAACATGAAGCTCAACCCAACGAAGTGTCGGTTTGCTGTAACCTCTGGTGAGTTCCTTGGATACCTGGTCACTCGCCGGGGTATTGAAGCCAATCCGAAACAAATCGATGCCTTGATCCAGATGGCTTCACCAAAGAATAAGCGCGAAGAACAGAGGCTGACTGGGAGAGTGGCTGCACTCAATCGGTTCATTTCCCGATCCACTGATAAGTGTCTGCCTTTCTACAACACTCTACGAGGCAATAAGCAGTTTGAATGGTCAGAGAAGTGTGAAGACGCCTTCAAGCAACTGAAGGAGTATCTGGCGACGCCTCCCATCCTTGCTAAGCCAGTAACTGGTGAACCTCTCTTTCTCTACATCGCTGTCTCAGAAACAGCAGTCAGTGCCGTCCTTGTGCGTGAGGAAAAAGGCGAGCAGAAGCCTATCTTCTATGTGAGCAAGACACTCACAGATGCTGAAACGAGATACCCTCAATTGGAGAAGCTGGCATTAGCCGTCCTCATTCCATCAACCGACTGCAATGCTCTCCTCCGTCACCTCACCTTATCCGTTCATGAGATGGGCCATGGACATCGTTGGACCATTGCACCCGTCATGGCAGAAGCGGTTCTTACTCGTCCTAACAGATTACTTCTCGAAGTGGGTGGAAGCTGAAGCTTATGCTAACATCAAAGATGTTCAAGTGGAGAGCTTTGTATGGAGGAACATCATATGCCGTCACGGAGTACCATACGAGATAGTAACTGACAATGGTTCGCAATTCATATCCAACCGGTTCGAGTCGTTCTGCTCAAAATGGAACATCCGGCTTAGTAAGTCTACGCCTCGCTACCCTCAAGGCAATGGGCAAGCAGAAGCTATCAACAAGACAATCCTTGATGGCCTTAAGAAGCGTTTAGAGGCGAAGAAGGGTCGCTGGGCCGACGAGCTTGAAGGGGTATTGTGGTCCCACCGCACCACCCCCCGCAGAGCAACAGGCGAAACCCCTTTCGCCCTTGTCTATGGCACCGAGTGTGTCATCCCGTCTGAAGTCTGTTCGCCTGGTGTACGCCGTCAGTTGCTACCTCTCCACGAGCCTATCAACAACACAATGCTCCTTGACGCGTTGGATTTCCTCGATGAACGACGTGACCAAGCGCTTATTCGGATCGCCAACTATCAGAACGCCGCTTCCAAGTACTACAATTCCAAGGTCAAAGAAAGGAGTTTTTACCCAGGTGACTTAGTCCTGCGAGAGGTATTCCAGAACACAGCGGAACCCAACGCTGGCAAGCTCGGAGCCAACTGGGAAGGCCCATACAGAGTTACAACAGTTGTTCGTCCTGGTGTCTATGAGCTCGCCACCATGACCGGGACTCCAATCCTCCATTCCTGGAACGCAAGGCATTTGAAGAAGTACTATCATTAGTCTTCTCTCCTTTACTTGAACTACGAGGCGACTTGATCCCTGCAAAGGGTACGTAGGCAGCCTGTCTTCGGATAGGTTCAGTTGCCCCCCCTCCATCCAAAGAGGGGGATTTTACGCTTCATCAGTCTCATTGCCAGAGGAACTCTATGATCTCCTCCGCCTTAGGGGGGGGGGGAGTGAGGGTTTTACTCTGCTTTCAGACGAAGTCAGCAGCCTCCTTCGTCTCGAAGGGGGGGAGTGGGGTACCCGTACTCCACTCTTCCACAACAGCCTCAGTGGCATAAGAACAGCTTTATCAGTCACGAGCCTCATGGCTTAAATCAGAGTCGTTCCGCTTTCATTGCTGCTGGCCACAGTAATGAATGCGGAGATGCGAACACACTGACATCCACAACGGATTCAAGCGCGCTATATAAGTACCAGTGTTCAGTACTGGGGCGGATGTACCCATCTGACCACTCAGAAACCCAGCAAACATCGTTGGTAATGCAGCTGCTAGTGACCTCCGTTCGGCCTATACCCTGAGCGTGTCACTCTAAAACCCAGGACAAGCACTGGTCGAATTCAAGGTGAACTTGCTCTCGGACAGACGTGTCTAGAAGAGCTGCACCATTTTGCGAAACCCAACAACAACGTTGGTGATAAAGAGCATGAGCGCATTAGCGTTTTCATAGTCTCAACAAGAGCCTCATACATGAGCAAGCACAATGAGAAGTCGTCAGACCTCTGATCAATCGCGGGGTCTTACGGCCCTTGGTTCACCAAGCCCAACGCTGGTGTTGGCAAATACATGACAGAAACGCTTAAACAGCCTAAAGAATTCCTAAGTATAGGTACAACATCAACAATATCTAAAGCAAAACCTGAATCTGTAACCATCAAGGTTAAACATGAGCAAAAGCTACAAGTCATCTTGCATTCACCACAATGCAAGGCTCCAAAATAATAGCAAGGATACAAACCATCCAATGCTACAACCGAAAATTATCAAGTCCAACAAGAGTTTTTAGAAACAAAAGGTTATAAATAAACTAGGTCATAATAGAAGAGCAACGGTCGCTCATCGGTCACACCTCTCCGTTGGCAACATCAGCATCCTCTGAGATCTCCAAAGCTTGCCTCACGCTAGAAATAAGCTCATCAAACACATCACGAGTGTCGTAGATCGGGATCTTCCTCTCGACCAAAAGCTCTGCTGCAGCGTCCAAAGACGCTCCATCAGACCCACGGAGACGCTCAATAAGCTCCAAGCTCGCATCGATCTCAGCAAGATCCAGCATGTTATCCTTCGCTGTCCCCTCAAGCCTAGCGAGCGACCTGGCAACCTGTTGGGTCCGGCTAGCAAAGCTACGGTCTGCCTCCTCTTTGGCCCTAGAAACGGCCTCCTCGATTTGGGCGTCCCTAAGACTCTCGGTTTCCAACAGCTTGCTCTTAAGCAAAGTGATCTCCTCCTTGTTCTTCGCATGCCGCGAGGACGCCTTGGACAACTTCCCGCTCAACTCATCCGACCTCTGCTTCGCGGAAGCGACATCGTCCTCGAGGGCTAGGACCTTCTCAGCAAGCTCAGCGTTGGCCCTCCTGGCTTCGCTAACCTCACGGTCACGAGAACGAGAGTCCTCCTCAAAGTAGAAAGCCATGCCATCCAGCTAGGTGGAGAGCTGCGCATACAAAGGAAAGCAAACATAACGCTGGAATAAGTGGAGAAACAATAACAAAGACAAAGAGAGAAAGATAGAGAGATCAAACCTCAGCCACTGTGGCTCTCGCCAGCGCAAGAGCCCTCTCGCCAGAGCCAAGAGTTGAAGAGTGCGCAGCTGCAGCACCATCACTGATCGGATCGCTAACGAACGCCGAAGAAGGACCCACCTTCTGTCGCTTCGGAGGTACCTCATCAGGAGTGCCTCCCGCCTTACCCTCCGATCCAAGGGCCCTCTTCCGCTGTTGCTCACGCCGCCTAGCAATCTCATCAGGAGTGAGGTTAGAACCACGAGACCGCTGAGCTGATGCAATAGGAGTCTTGGGCGTTGTGGATGACGGAGCACCCGTCTGCGAGCCTGCCCTCGCTGAGACTGCGGCGCTCGTCGACGCCGCCTTCGCCGATTCGGCTCGCTGAAAAGCGGAGACTCTAGCAGAGCCTCGTCCAAGGACCTTCCCTGGGAAGATCCGAATGGAGAGCGCTCTCCGGATCCTCTGACAGGTGAAAGACTTCACCCAATCACCATCTCCAGAGGCCAGGGCGCTGTGGATAGCCGCCGCCTCACTCCGGCTCACTGTCTGGGATGCTGGTTTCACTACGAAAACAAAGCTACACATTAGTGCACAAGGCACGAACACTGTGCAAAAGAGGATTTCTCTAAGTATAGAATTACCTCGTCTCTCCCAACTCGTTCTGAGGAGGGGAATGCAATCAGCCTCAACACTCTTTTCGGAGATCTTGACGAAGAAGAACCGGTCCTCGAAGTAGTCATCCTTGCTCGGGAAACCACTAATAAGAGTACGACCCGGAACCGGGGTGACGCAATACCTCAGCTCATCTACACGGCCACGGGGCCTGAAGTCCCGATGACATGCCTCAACCCTCTGGGGTTGATCTGAGCAAGGGAAACACCGTTCGCCTCTAAGAAACAAAGGAGGAAGCCAGGTACCGGGAACCACAGCAAACAATGCTCGATGAAGTTCTCATACAAGGTAAAGTATCCTGGAGGCGGAGCGTCAGCCCGCTGAGTGTGGTCGGGAGCAACTAACTGGATCTCATCCGGAATCCTGCACTTTTTTCTGAGAGTCTGCAGCGCCGTCTCATCAGACAAAGTGGATCCCAGGGGGTCCAGACGCGCATTCTTCTTCTTGACCACCGGGTGTCGTTCAACTTCTGCGGAGACATTATCATCACCGTCCACATCATCGGAGGCAACCGACCTGAACGAAGAAGAGTCCGACGCCAAAGCGTTGGCTGCACCATCGGGGAGCCTTGGATCCTCATCATTGAGGGGAAAAGAGAGTCTGATCCCACCATTAGGGGCCATCAAATCCTCATCACCACTAAGCCTCCTCTCCTCCTCAATATCCGCTAAGCTATCGAAGATATCATCATCGCTCTCATCGGGTCCGTGGAGACGACTCTGCAGGACGGTGATTTTGCTACGGCAATGGATTCTAGTTCCGGGATTACTGAATGATGCCGAGGGTGGCATCGCAACCGCACGATCGGTTCGGCCCGGAGAAGCGACCATGCGGTCGGGTTTGCTCGACATCGCGACCGCGCGCTCGGTCCCGGTCGCCAACCCAAGATCGGTCTCATTCGTCCTCGTGACCGTACGATCGGGTCCAAGACCGATCACGGAGTCGGTCCTAGATGATGCGACCGTGGGGGCAGTCTCACGTGGCGGTGCGGTCACGGGATTGATCTTCAATGACCCGACCGCGGGGTCGGATCGGCTACGCATCGCGACCACACCTTCGGACCCGTCGGGTAGTGCGACCCTAGGGTCGGTTCCGTGTGATGTCGCGACCACATGGTCGGCTTCGGGTGATGTTGCGACCACATGGTCGGTTCTGGACGAGGCCGCAACCACGCGATCGGCATTGGGGGGCGCCGCGACCGCGCCTTCGGTTTGGCGACGAAGCCCGCATTCGGGCTCGGTGTCGCGTGACGACGCAACCGCGTGACCGACACGATCGGTCGGCGCGACCACGGGCTCGAATCCAAGCATCACAACTTCGCGATCGACCGGCTCGAGATTTTGTGTCTCCATCACAAGTGTACCTATGCACAAGTCAATAAAATGAATCAAAGGTCAAAGATTTCCATCTTTTGCCAAGAACACATCTCAAGCTTAAATTCAATCCTTAACAAGCTTCAATGGGAAAACCTCCAAAAGACTATGCAAATCTCAATAGCAACCAAAGATTCAAGGATTCTCCTAAGCAATCCACAATCCAACATAGCAAAGTTTGGTTCCCCATGGAAAAAGCTTAGATTTATGAACTTGGATCTTAAGAAGAAAAAGCTATGGAGATCTAGAGGATAACTCACCAAAGGAGAGAAATAAGCGAAGGATATGCAAGCTCGGGCTCGGTAACAAATCGCGAAGTCTCCGGTCGGGATGAGACGTGGCCGGCGACGGGAGAGAAAGAAGAAGAAATTTTTTTTTAGAAGAAAGGAGGAAGAAGGAGAAAGGAAGGAGAAGGAGTTGACCAAGTCAAACTCAATCCCTTTAAGGGAAAAAGATATTTTCTGCTTTCTTTCATCCGACGGGTCCCGCTTCCGTTCAAAATGGCACAACGCCTCTATCCTCCGGGAATCGTTTGGTTTACCCGGGAACGTCATTGACATTGGCAATCGCATCACGGAGTCTTAAAATCTCCTTAAGAAACAAGAAGTCTTAAAATCTTCAATAGAGGAAAATAATCCTTTCTGCTGAATAAAGCAGCAGCTTTGGTAAAATAGGCAAGAAGTCTTGAAACCTTCGAAAGCACTTACGAAGTCTTGAAATCTTCACGATGCCTATGGAGTCTTAAAACCTCTTGCGCTATGTCGTTTAGGCAAGCCAATCAAGGAAATTTCATCAAAGCTGAGGCGAACAGAGACAAGTCGAGGTTGGAGTTTTAAAGACGTGAAGCCTCAGGTAAACCCGAAGTAGGCGAATCCAGTACAAGCAATGGCAAGGGATTCATGAAGAATCAGGTTCCTTGTTCGAATCTCCTCATCACTATGCGTGGCACTCTTTTCCCTTAAGTAGAGGTTTTGTCCCAAAGGGTTTTCCCTACTAAGGTTTTAACGAGGCCACCATCTAGTGTCTTCCAAGTTCATGTTTCACACTGCTGTATGGACTTGAGGGGGAATACTAAACAAGATGAGTACTTGAAAGTGCTGTACAAAAGAAGAGATGAAAGCTTTGCCTTTAACCGTTAATGCTGCTCCTCGACATATCTTTTAGCTCGGCACTGCTATATCATACACTACCGAGCTGGGGGGCTAACTGTTGGGGTTGGTATTCACCCCCTTAGCATTAACACTCCAAGTCTAAGCATCTGAAGAAATGGCGCCTGGTACCTTGATGGAGGAAGCATTATAGAACCTAGGTCTTCATGTGGAGCAGATGTTGTAGCAACGGAGTACACTTAAGCGAAGTGGAAATGGAACGGGACTGAGTGGAGGCCGACCACGTGCTCTCCAGCACGAGCCGACCACGTGCTCTCCAAGGAAGAACCAAGCACAGGCTCGGTCCAAGGAAGAACCGAGCATAGGCTCGGTCCAAGGAGGGCCGACCTCAGCTTCGCCTGTTTGGAGCCGACCGTAGCTTCGGTTCCTAGGCCAAGCACGGGTTCGGCCTACGGCCGACCTCAGCCTCACCACACGGCCCGACCTCAGCCTCAGGGTCATTAATCCCGTCCTTGGCCCAACGCAGTTTCCAGCCCACTTCAACACGACCGACTCAAGTAAAGCAATTCCGTGGAGACTTAGGAGGAGGGGCCGCCTTAGACAAGCTATAAATAGGCCTTTGTAAACACCCCAAGGGGGATCCGCAATTTTCAATACGAAAACTTGTACTCAAAGCTGTTCTGAGCAATAAACGATCTCTTTACATCTTTCTTAGCCCTAGCTTACCATAGAAATCTCACAAGCTTCCCTAGAACTCTTACAAATTCTAGTTGTGTTGGTTTCGACCCCCACACCAACCAAACCCAACTATTCGAAGAACCAATCTAAACCTGAATATCCAACAACGACATCAGCTTCAGGTTCAGAATCATGATGAGGAAGAAGAAGAAGAAGAACCAGAAGACACAGAGGAAGAGGATGATGATGATGTCGAACCTGATGACATCGAACCTGAGGAAGAAGATAGTGATGATCTGGATGATGTTAATGGCGAAGATGTAGATTACCACCAGCTCTTTGCCGATGTTATGGCTGATCCTGGACGTCAGAGCCTTCCTTTACTCAGTGAGCAACCACATCTAGTGGGAGACACTATCTAGTAAGTTCCTTTGATTTCTGTTTCCATTTACTTGAACTGCATAATTGATTAGATTAGATTGAACTTCATACTAGAATTGCTTATTTGAGTTATGTTTAATAACATTCTCAGTTTAGTAACATACTTGAACTGCTTATTTTAGTAGCATTAAATCATTGACCGTTTGATTTAGGTTTTTGTAACATTCACAGTTTAATTTACCTCATAATTGTATGATTATCTATGGTTTATATAGTTTAACATCTGCCCATATTTGTTTGGAAGGTTTGATCGGGACGATGGCCTACAAACCTGTGAGATAAGTGGAATCTTTCGGAGAAAGTTTGACGGCCCTTATTACAGTTAGACCGTCACTCCAATAGGCAAACAAGAAAGATACTTCAGAACTTTTGCGGTAAACTACTTCTTTGTTATGTATTTTCATTTCTTTATAAGTTCAGTTTTGTTTACTTACAATTCTTCTTTCTTGTGTAGAGCAAGTACAATTGGGATGCAGGGATAACTAAGATTGTTAAGAGCCACTTCGATGCGATTGCAACAAAAAGAATGCTAGGGATTGTGAGTCAGGTCAGGACGAAACGAAAGAGGCCAACCTGGATTGGTGAGAAGATTTGGGCCAGAATGTGTCTATTCTGGGCCACTCCACATGCTCAGAAGAAGAGCGCTACAGCTTCAGCCTCTCGCAACTCAGATCGAAACGGACGAGGACCTCACAGGCACCGATCAGGTCAATCATCGTACTTGACAATCCAACGAGCTATGGTAACGTCTTATCTTCCTTTTATTATTATGTTACTTTCTTTCACACTACATTACAGTAATTAGTCTTATCTTTTTTTTTATAGGAACATGAATTACAAAAACTTGTGTCTTGGGGCGAAGTATTTCTCAAGACTCATACAAATCCAGGTGGGAGTTTCATCGACCAAAAGGCTAAAGAAGTTGCTAAGTCTTACGAGAAGTGCCTTCAAGATGCTTTGGATAACCCTGTCGAAGATGGAGAACATTCTGACCTCACTTCTCAGCGTAACCTCACCATCGATGAAAAAAACAATCTCTTTCTTAAGGTATGATTCATTAAGCTTCTCCTCTCTTCTGTTACTGCTTTCGAGATCATTGTTATTGTTTTTGAGATAATTGTTGCTGTTCTTCATATCATTGTTGTTGTCTTGATCATTGTTGCTGCTTCACATCATTGTTTCTGCTTAGATCATTTAATTTTTGCATTTACCTTTCATCATTGTTTATGTGCTTCAGATCATTGTTTCTGTTGTCAGTTACTGAAATATATTGATGCATTTACCTCTATGTTAACTGATTTTAGAAGATGAATTGCTCCCTGGTTATTGATTTACATTTTCATGGTTAGTATTGAGTTATATATGTGTTTGTTGTTGCAGTGTACAAAATTCGATCCTAAGGGTACTCCTTATGGAGTGGGACAGCTTTTAACGAAGGTGAACAAAGGAAAAAGAAAGATCAGTTACGGTGAGTGTTCGTCGCCAGACATGCTAGAGGTCCAGGAGGAACTTAAGCGTGCTCACCAAATGCTTCAGGATCAAGCGGCCAAAGACAAGCTGAGGGATGAAGAAAATGGTCGCCTTGCTGTTGAGCTTAAAGCGAGCCAGCTAATGATGAGTCAACTGGAGAAGAAGGTGGATGCGTTGTTGCAGTCCATCCAGCCACCAATTGTCACCAATCCTTCACGCGAGACTCCTGCACCGACCGCTCTTCCTCCTGCACCAGCCGGTACACCGCAAGACACCTCACCATAAATCATCCTTCACTCTTAGACTTTCTAGGAATGTAACAACCTTTTCTGATACAATGGTTGTAGTAACTTCTTTTGATACATTGCTTGCAAGCTTTTTGTACATTGGTAGCAAGTTTTACAAGCTAAATGCTTGTTTTGTAGCTTAATTTTCAACTTCCAGTTTGTTTTTCCGCAACAATTAGTAAATGAACCAAAACTTAGTACCATTTATGTGACTAATAAGTGACTACAATAAGATTTAATTTAGACACTTGTAAAACTACGGCGTCGCAAATCAGACGCTAATTAGTGACGAATCTCTGACTAACATCATGTTTTAACAATATCAATTTAGTCTCTAATCAGTAGCTAATTTGCCACGAAAGAAGTAGACACAAATCAGTCGCTTATTTGCTACATCATTTATAGTCGCAAATCAGTCGTTTATTTGCCACATTTTTATGTGTCGCAAATTAGTCGCTTATTTGCCACATAAGTTAGAGTCGCAAATCAGTCTCTAATTACTGACTACCAAATTATGTCACACATTCAACGCTTATTTGCGACTACATTGTACATTCTCATTTTTGTCGCACATTAACGACGAAAATATATAGTCACAAATCAGTCGGAAATTTGCGACTGATTTGCGACTCCTAAAATTTGCTACGAACTATTTGCGACTACTTTAATTTGTCACAAGGTAGTCGCAAATGGTCAATTTATGACCTTTTTGTGACTCTTTTGGGAGTGGCAAATCACCTGTTTTCTTGTAGTGATTATGCAAAATCACAAGAGAGAACAAACATATTAAAGTCCACAATCCTAACCACTTTAATGTCTTTTTCCCCAGACTTAGATCTTTCTCTGGAAATCGCCGTAAATTACTTTAAATTTCACCATTTCTCACACTTTTTTACGTCGTTCTCTTGGGATGTTTCCTTAGCCTTAGACTCTTTTATAGACACATTTTTATTTTCTGTTTGATGAATAAATATATTTTTTTTAGAACTGGGAAAAACGGTCTTTAAGGACATAAGTCAAATAGAGGCACGAATTTGTTACCATCTAATATCGATCCCAAGGTTTTGCCATGCTCTAAAAATAATTTTCGTCGTCCTTCACCAGATTTTGTAACTGCCGCATCTCTAATGGTTAGAACTGCGCCGACCCTTTTTCTGTCCGACGTTTTTGCTCATATCTACATATAAGAAATGAAAAAAGAGTACATGAGGTCTGAAAAAAGGCTTAGGGTATAGGTATGGTACCAACGAAAATGAGCTGGCCATTCAAGACACGAAGAGTGGTAAAAAGGGAAAAAGTGTCTTGAACATGTTAGTGTAAATAGAGCAAACAATAGATTAATATAAGACAAGACAAAACCAAAATTTTATGGGGCGAGTCCAGTCATGAAGGTTTCCGAGTCGACTTTCCTGAACAAATTAAGTGATAAATCACTAAAACATAACATCTAAGCATACATTCTTGAAAATGTTAATGCTCTAAAACATATAGTTTTGAGTCAATAAAACTCAAATAAAACATAAGAAAAGAAAAAGACATTAGTATGATAAAATCCACCCTGACTTATTTTACACCATCCCAGCGTGAAAGCAAGTTACAAATGGGAAAGATTGACTTAATAAAAGAAAAATGAAACATAAAAATAAGATAGAGATAGATAAGTCGAAACACCTGACTCACAAAGTAGGCAAAAGAGACTCCAGCGTGTCAGGAACATTGGCGGGAAAGCGGTCTCCATCGGAACAAAGGTCAACGATCTTTGTGTCTCCGGAATCAGCCTCTAGATCAGGTGATGGCTGTCCTTGGGGCTCATGGGCAGTCCACTCATGGTCACGTGAGTAGTGGTTACTAATAGCATCATCCTCTGCATCCTCGTCTCGATCAAAACTTGAAAGACGTGATAAACTACCGAATTCGCAATCGGTAATAGTCTCGGTTCGACGCTTGGATGAGCGCTTGAAGAAGTGAATGACCGTCTTCTTGACTACTTTAACAAGTGTAGAAATCAACTTTCCTTGCATGGAAAACTTGGCTTCACGTGCAACTCTCTTGTTTGTTTCTTTGCCTAAACTAGTCTTAAACCATTCAATTGGCTCATGAGTGGCCGAGGTTGAGGAAGGGCCGATTTGGGGCTGTGCATGCGAGGAGGAGGATCAAAAATCAATAGCTACACATTCCGTACGTGCTCTCTCCTTGCTCCGCAATAGAGCTTGCGTGGTGTAGAAAAGGGAAACGCCTACAAGGGGACAATCGAGAATATGCAGATACCATTGAGTGTGTGAAAGATTGAAGTAATGAACTCCATCACTCAAGTCCAGAAGGCCTTTGTAAGGGAGAGAAATAAACTTCTCCTCTTTCGACTATGGTGGTGTGAAGAGATATCCAAAGTTAGTCGATTTGTCGTCCCATCCGCGTAAGAAATGTTTCCTTTGAAGCGCGAGAAGATCAAGCTTGTTATCTCCCGTTAAGTAACGTTCACCACTCAAATAAAATCCACAAGCGAGTAAAAGTGTGGTGATTACGCTTCCAATGTTCCACTACGCGTTCTTTACTAACATTTCCTTTGTTGTTTCATGCTTAACCGCGACCAATTGTCGAGCTAGAAGAGATCCGAGATTAGCCCTCTCGTGATTATCCAAAATGGGACTATAAGCATAGAAAACTCATCAAAATTCACCATTCCATGCTCTTTTCAACTAATGATAAGTTGTGCGATTAATGCATGAACATAACAAATCGCCGGATGAGTGATTTTGGCCGCTTTTGAAATTCTCGGTTTAAGTCTCTCATTAGTAAACCTCATCCATTCATCATAATTAACATCACTAGCAGTGAACTTAATCCTTTCTAAGCACTCAAATCCCAAAATATCGCAAACATCCTTGATGGTTAAAGTGTATGATATCCTCTGTACCGTAAATGCCAAAATACCATCTTTAGCTTCGGTTCTCTTGCCTCATGGATAAGCTAGTGTCACGGTGGCAAGGAACTCGTATGCTATGTCCATATAAGTTGGGTGAGAGAGAGATACAAACTTGGTAAGGCCTAGTTCTTCAAGATACCATTCCACAGCTCTTCGGATACCGAGTAAATCAAGAGTCTCGAAATCGATGATTGGGGTTTAGGGCAAGGCAAACTGTTTGAAGAAGGTTGCATAGACCATATTAGCTTGAATTTTGGGTCCAACGGTCTTCATTACGATACTTGGAGTCAAAGAACCACTGGTATGTGATGTAATCTTAAATTGTCGTGTTTTCATTGGTGGAGGGACCGGTTTTGGGACAATGGTTTGTGTGATCTCCACAAATCGCATCGGTGCAATTTTAATCTCATCATCTTCATCTCTATGTCGGTAATCAATCTCCTCATTATCATCTCTCAAAATTCCTTTACCATTCTTCTTTGATTACGATTTCAAAGATTTCCTTGCACGCGATCGACGCGGAGCTTGAGGCTCTCGTTCTCCAATGATTACGGGCTGTTCTCATGGTCTAGGAACTCGAGTAGTCCTTCTTTTGATAGCCATACCATCCATTGGAATCTCACTACAAAATAAAAATCTCGAAAAAGCATGTTACGATCTTGAAAATTGAAAATTCCAAAAGAATTTCTTCCAATGAAAATTTAATTTAGGAAAAAGTGCATCAAGACAATAGATACATGTAAGAATGATAATTCAAGGCTAAATAATTTTACTCAAATTAAATCAAAATTTTCGGATTAATGCATAATTATGCATGCAATATTGATTTTTTTTTGCAATTAAAGCTCTAATATACCAAATTTCAAGTCAATCATATGTATATATGATAAATTCAACTCAATGAATGCATTATATCTGTTAGGGACACCTAAAATAAAATTCAATTAAGAATCCCAACAATCAATTTATGAGAAAATTAATTAAGGTGATAATCATGCAATTAAACATTGAATAATGCAATTCATATTGTCTAAACAAGTTCTCTAATGAATTCTCTAACAACCTAAACAAATTAAGTGCCAAATTAGAGAATTAAGAAATATCCATAATCTTGAATTTTAGACAAAAAGAGAGTTTAAAAGAAAACATACCTTGGGACTTTGCTATCTTTGAATCAAAAACCCTAGCCGCAACACTCCCATACACGATATCTGAGACAACCAGAAGCTCTTCCTTTTCTGGCGCCGGTGGAGCCCTAGCTCGCCGGCGTATGATGTGTGCTCTTTCTCTCGGCTCTAATGATTCATTTGATTTGTTACTCAAAGCTCCAGATCTAATTGTAGGATATCTGCTATATGAAGTCTCTTCTGTATTGATAGTTTCAGCATCCTATAGTTCTGAAGTTTCTACTCAGGTTTCCTCCGGTGACACTCATATCGCCTCCTTGCGATTTTTTACTGCTAAGTGCAGACCGTTGTATCATATATGTTTTCAGATTTGTCTAGTTGTCCGATTTGAGTCCCTGTCGACCAAGTCTCTGATTTTTCATCTGTATTAAAGAATGTATTTTTAGGTTTCCTCCTCAATGGAGTGCTTCTTGCGGTCAATATCTTCTGGTATGGCGGGTAATCTACAACCTCTGGTTTCGTTTTTTGGTGAAGACACTTGGAAATCTGATTTTAAAACAAACATTGTTTTGTCTGTGAAAGTGGATTGTTATGATTACAGTGATGGTGTAATAACCCGGCAAGTGCATAAGGCCGGCCGAGCGGCCTAGGATTTTCCAAGTATCGAGCATTAGGGAAATTCTTCTTGGGTTAAAATAAGGAAGGCATAGGAAGAATTTTGGTCTAAGAAAATCTAGAATTTGGTCGAGTAGATATTCCTGTAGGTCCAAAAATGTCTTCGTGGTGCATTAGGCGTGGGACGCGGGATGGATGATCCGAACTGCGGGACATGTGGAAATTGTCCTGGACGCGGGAAGGACTTTCCTTTGGCAGAACGTTGAGGCACGTACCGGGTTCGATCAAATCGAACCGCGGTACGAGGCTGCGTGGTGCGGGGCGTTCGTGGGGTACGAGGCGCGTGGAGCAGGGCGAGTGTGGCCGTCGGCATCGCCACGTGGCAATCATGCGGTCGTGCGCAGACTTATGTATAAGCTAAAGGGAAAGCTTTGCCACGTGTCGTCCATGCACTCGTGCACAATTTTTGCGTTGGTGCAGAGGGGACAGCTTCGCCACGTGTCAGCCATGCGTTCATGCACAATTTTCTGTGTCTGAGCAGAGGGGACTACCTTGGCATGTGTCAGCCATGCGTGCGTTCGCGTTTTGTCCTTCTTGGCAGAAGATAAGATGCTGCCACGTGTCTGTCATGCACTGGGTGGCGTGTGGTGCAGTTATTCACGCAAATCTGGGCCAGTGCATGAGCGATACGTGGCAGAGAGAGAAAGTGACAAAAATCGTTAGTTTTCCCTATTAATAGGCGTCCAAATTCCTTCGAAAATTCTCATTCTCGTTTTGGAACACCAAAGCTCTGTCCTTTTCTCTCTAGAGCATTTCCTTAGTAAAAATCTTTGATTTTCGTTTTTGAGTAAAGATTTCCGAGTCATAGTCCGGTAAGATCTAGCTATTCCATTTTTCCTTAGGATTAACTGTCCAGATCTGTGTGATTCGTGGTTAAGTTAGATCCTTTCCTTAGCTTCAGGTAAATCGAGTCTTTGAAGCTTAGGATCCGTTCGTGGTGTCAAGCCTGGCCAACCTTCCCGGTAAAATCTGTGAGTGTGGTGATGTTTGTTGTGTTGCTGATGAGTCGAGCACACATGTTTGCTTTGTTGTTTGCATATAATGGGTTAGATTGCATGCTAGATTCATTGCAATAGTTCATGATTTTCTAAGGTGATCGTTAGAAATGACTGTGAAAGTTTAAGTGTGCTAATGAATTATAAGCATATGAAATGACATACATTGTGGTATATCATTTAGAATAATGCTCATGCATGTTGGTTGTTGTGGTAATCTTGCATGAGGTTCTTAGAAGTCATGTGTGAATTGACTTAGCATTGCATAGATTCGGGTAGTTACTAGATCCGTCGCTTGACCGGTCTAGACCCTTGTAAGGAATAATGCATTCATGTTATGCTAGAACATTGCTTGATGGGCATGCATTTATATTATGCTTTCTTGAGTTTACTTGATTGCTAAGAACTTGGTAATTCTTGTGTGAATTAGTTGCTTAGTTGGTTAGTAAACCTTGCAAAATCTGTTGAGGTTATTTAATCCTTGCTTGCTTGTTTGTGTTGATTTTGAGATATTCATTGCTTGTTGGTTTTAATGGATTTTTGGTAGACTTGTTAAGCTTGCTTGGATTGTGTGATTATTTGTTTGCTTAAGTCTAGGTCTTGCATCTTGATTGCTTGTGATAGGACGGTTAGTCCGGTGATTGTGTGGGTGGAATAGATGCTTGGTCGTCTACTAGGGTGGTAGACGTGGTATAGGATGTTCACTAGCACTTGTCCTAGGTGTGATCATTGAAGTGTGCAATAATGTGTGATCATTGCAGTGTGCAATGAGGTATGATCACGGAAGTGTGCAATGATGCGTGATCATTGAGGTGTGCAATGATGGGTGAAGCTAGGGTGCAAGTAGAGTTTGGTTGTAGTGTTTGTGCTCATAGTCATAGTTGCATACATGGTTATGACTTGATGAGTGGCGGTTCGACGTTCCGGAAGATCGTGGTTATAGTGTGATAACTATGATACGCGGAGGGTACTGGGGTAGCTCCCTTGGTCGTGCGTACACGATGGGTCCTGGGATGGGACCGGGATGTTGTGTGCCTGGGTGGCTGCAATATCAGGATGTGGCCCGGAACGGACGACGGAATCGCAGAGGCATGGGGATATTGTGTATATCCGGATTTGGCATTCATGTAGATGTGTCTAGGACTTGGTGTGTGAGTCTTAGGCGGTTATAACTGTTTCTACAGTTATGTGTCTTTTGTGTTTAAATGTCTTAAAGGATTGTTACCCTTAAGTTTTGCTTGTTCGTCTTGATTGTTTGTTGTGTGATTCCTTGTTGAGTGTTTGATTGTTATTTTGGGTTTTGGGTTGGGATGAATATGAGCTGTTAGGGGAGCCATACTCACTGAGTAATATTAGATTACTCATCCCACTATTTTTGTTGCAGGTAACCAATAGTTGGGAAAGCCTTAGTCGGGACGTCGGACGTTAGGCCACCGGTGTAGATTAGGTTGCAATTGTAAATGGAAGTAATCTTTATTATGTATGATTTAACTCAGAATATCCCAATCTAAATATGTTTTGGTAACAGTTTTATAAGCATATTATACTAAGTAATAATAAAATATTTTCTTAAAAGCTTCTGAGTGTCTACTGATATTAGTCTGGTCCAGACGAACCAACCGTCCATCGGGACTCTCGTTGGCAAGCCTTGAGTCGCGTTGGATAGGGTGAGACGCTTGTGGATAGTCGAATCTAGGTTGTTAGATTTGTTTTCATTTACCCGGTTGACCATCTCGAGCGTTCCTGCGATTGATTGCCGCGCCTCAGCTGGCTGACCGGTCGGTTGGGCGAACATGGGGCGTTACAGATGGTGTTACTACATTACCTTGTATGGAGGTTCTTATTAGACAAATTTTAATCACTGTCATGGCTAAAAACTTAATCCCGTTTTTAGCTATGGTGTTTATTCTTATGTTGAGGATAGAGGTGCTTGCAACAAAATTTTAAGACGGATTGACATACAGATTTGGTTCTCTTTCAAACGTATATTAGTTGTTGATTTGCGGGTGAGCGTTATTCTACTCCAAATGGAAATTGGAGTTGATGCATGGTGTACAAGATGTGATTCTCTGGAAGTTGTTACTCACACGTTGAGATATTTTCCCTTTTCGATCAAGGTATGGAGAATTTTCCTCATATTGGGTTTGGTAGATAGACAAGGTGATCTCTTCTCATGCCTCTCTGGTTTGCAAAATAATAAAATCTTGGTCTATGTCGACATTACTACATCTTCACTGTGTTCTCAGATATTATATAAGCGGTGGACTCCTAAGAATATTTTGATCTTCATCTCTAAGCTCTTCTCGGAAGAGAAATTTGTGGCCAAGTCAATATCTGAAGCTATGCAATGACAAGAAGCTCAAGTCACCTTGTCTTGTCAAGCTAGCTATTTTTTGGATGAACTTCGGATTCTAGAGTTTGTCTCCGGATTCGTGTACTATGCAGTTGCAGCTTGGAATGTTGTACCCTTACATCGCGGTTTAAGTTGGGTTCTCTCTTCAGTTAAGAGCTCCTCTATTTTGACTCCATCAGTTTCATGTGTTGCTATTTTGTCGGCTCTTGTTGCGGAATCTAGAACGGTGAATGCTGCCATAGACTATTCAATAGATATGGGTTATAACAACATCATGACGAGGTCTGATTCGCAACCTCTTTTATGTCTTCTCAACTCGGTAAAGACACTTATCTACATCGATGTCCTTGAAGATATTAGAGATTTGGCGATCTCCTTTGATTCTATCATGTTTCAATTTGTTTTATATATTGCAAATCTTGCTAATTTGTTCCTAATGGCCTTTAAGCATAATGTAACTAAATTTTAAGTTAATGAAAATTAACGTTGTGACCACAAAAAAAACATACCTTGGTGTAGGAGATAATAATGGTTGGAATTGAAATCCTTATGAAGTTTTAAACTAATTTAAGTGAATTAGGCAAAAACTCCAAAATTTGATTTTTAGGGTTCTTGAGCTTGAACACTAGTAAGAGAAAAAGAGGAGATGATGTCATTATTTTTATGAGAAAAAAGCTTCTAAAACCCTTTTAAAATCCTCATTTTAATGTTATTTCGGTTTAAATCTGTTAAAACTGGTTTAGAACCAGTTAAAAAAAAAAAATTTGAACTGAAAAGAATAAACTTACCGTGACCACTTACCGGACCGGATTGTGGGACGCGGGTCGGCATCGGACAGTGACGCGGCGTCCGGCGGTGACGCGGCATCAGACAGTGACGCGGCATCAGACGGTGATGCGGCATCGGACGGGATGCGGGATGGAAGGATGCTTGGGACGGATAAGGATGCGGGACGGGAATGGTCTGGCACCATACCATATCACGTGTTCAGGGTCTGGGACAAGGGCGCACGACTGGGGATGTAACATCCCAAAACCAAAAATTATATTTTTGGTAGGGGTGTCGATCAACATCAAGGGAGGGTGTCGATCGACACCAAATTCTGCGATCGGTTTCAGTTAAGTTTTAATCGTCCGGTTTAGCTCGGTTTGATGGATAAACCCTAGGGCTTTTGTATTTAAGTCCTTTGGGATTTCTGGCCGCGTGTGGCAGAAAGAAAAGGGGATTTTCGTGGCTTGGTGTGAAGGAGGAAGAGTTTTGAGAGAGAGAAGTTTAAGAGAAAGAGAAGACAGGTTCGTCTATCTCGGTAGAAGCAAAGAACGGTCAATCTAATCAAGTCTGATCGACGTGATTTTTCGTAGGTTTGTTATTCTTCCTCTTAGCTTTCTGTAGAAGAAATCCGTTTGTCTTTTGGAGTTGTAGTTTGTGAGTTATGATTGGTTTTCCATAAGGGGTCTGTGCAGTCTCGGGATTCAATAAGTCTCCTTGGGAAGTGTTTTCCGGCGTTTCATAGAGAATCAGAGGACAATCTTGGTACCGTTGGAAAGCTCTGTCCGTCTAGTTTTCAAATTGGGTTTCCAATCTAAATTTGGAGGTAAGATCCGATCTTTATGATCGTTTTAATACAGTGCATTGTTCTGTTTCTGGAATTCTGATTTAGGGTTTTGGGAAAATCCAAGTTTTGTGCTCTAGGTGATTGAGGAAGGGTTCCTCGGTGTATTCGGTTAAGATCAGAGGCTGCGAGGTTGCTGATTCCGTGTTCTTAACCGTTCTATCCTCGTTCTTTCTGAAATCGAGGTGAACGCGTGATCGCGGTTACGGGATTAGCTTGTTAGGAAATTGTGTGATTGAATTGTGATGATTGTGATTGAATAATGGAATTGTGATGATAATCAATTGTTATTCCTGTGTTATCTTGTGATATGTTGAGGCTTGATCGTGGTTAAATCGTGTGCGATTTTGTGAGGAAACGAATCGAGTCTGCGAGAGGATTTTGACTCGGATTCGGTTTCTGCGAGAGGTGTCGATCGACACCTAGAGGCAGTGTCAATCGACACCCCATTTATATGATCGTAAGGTTGGTGTGGTGATTGAAGTGTCGATCGATACTCATGAGAGGTGTCGATCGACACCACTGGTTAAACTTTGGAAATTGCATATCTGTTGATCGTTGCATATCTGTTGAGTGATGCATACCTGTTAATCATTGCTTATCTGTCAATTGTTAATGGTTCGCGTAGTAATTGGCAAGCTTTTTCCCTATTTTGTAATCGGTAGGCGGGATGACCGCTTCACTGAGTATTTATGATAATACTCACGCAACTCTGTTTTTTCCTTTGAGTTGCAGGTAAATGAAAAGTGTGAGATCGTTGAATCATGGCTGGGACGAGAGGATGATAGGATGTTTTATTTGCTTTTGTTTAGTCTAGTAGAACCTGGTGTTTAGGTTGCTAGATTTTTATTATTGTTCTGGAATTGGAATTAGGGAATTGAATAGGTGTTTTATTGATTTAATATTTTATGGATTTATTTTTATGAGAACTTCCGCAATTGTTTAAAAAAAAAAAACTCGGGTGTTACATGGGACTCTCGCACCGGATATGCTCGTTGTCCGGTGTCTTGGCTCGAGGCCTGGGCATGTCGATGCTCGTCCCGCAGATCGGTGTTGGACGTTGGGATGCTGGAATGCTTCAACCCGTGGTTCGGTTTGGATGCTAAGATGTCTAGCACCAGACGGATCCAAGTGTCCGGTGCTTCCGTCCGGCGTCTGGACCTGTCCGACACACATATTTTTTTTCAAACCTTTTATATAAAATCTACAAAAATCAAAATAAAATTATTAGTAAAATTAAGACTTATAAAACTTAAAAATGAAAATTTGAAAAAGTAATTTAAGCATAAATAAAAAAAAAAAATGTGGGTTGCCTCCATCAAAGCGCTTGTTTAAAGTCAATTAGCTCGACTCCTTTATCGATTTAGACTTGTGATGAATCTACTAAAAGAATTGTGGTTCCTTTAGCTTCCTTAATCTCGACTTCATTAGTAACATCTGGTGGATCTCCATCATCGAGGTTGATAACAATGGCCATGGGAAAATGATTCAAAGTATTTTCAAGCTTTCTTCGAATGGCTTCCTCATCATTTGGCTCGTCTTCCTTTGACACGAGCATTTTAATCATTGTGGCTAGCTTGTAGACGAGTTTATGCTTCCTTTTATCTTCCTTGTTTACTTTAGGAACTTCCGTAGTTGTTACTATTGAGTTTACACTCTTAGGAACACTTTCTTGCTTCTCCTTATTCGGTTTTGCAATGGACTTAATTTGAGGTTCGTCTCCTTTAACGTCTTGGACTCTTGGCTTAACATCTCCGGGGTCTATACTAGCTTGGTAATCTTCATTCCTACCAAAGTGGGAACATTAACAACATTAATAGCATGGTAGAAGAGTTGTTTGTTGATTTTGGTAAAGCATATCCGTCAGTTTAGGAAATATAACGGCTCCGGTAGTTGCTAAGAATGATAAACCAAGTATCAATGGTTTCATATTTCTGGTCTTCATCTCCAAGACCTGAAAATTGGTAAAAACATCTCTCTCTCCCACCTTAAGCATCATGTTTTCTAGGACTCCAAAAGGCATAAAAGATGATAAATCCGCATATTCGATGCATACATTAGATTTTTGGAAAATAGAAAATCCAAGTTCCTTTGGTATCACCAAAGACATGACATTGGCACTTGCTCTCGTGTCACATATGCAATCATACACTTCAATTCCATTAATAGAGCATGGAATATAAAACTTTCCTGGATTATTAACTTTCTCTAAGAGGTTGTTGTTAATTCTTCTCTTGTAAGCTCTCCTAGATTCATCAGGTAGACGTTTCTCCACCGATTTAGAGATGAATATGGCTTTATCTTCTAGAGGTCTAAAGGTATCCACGAACTCTTCTTCCTTAGTAGAAACCATGTTGCAAAATGGTTCCTTTTTCTCCTTGGTTTGTTTCCGAACTGCTTCAAAAATTTGTGCTAGCTGGACATCCGTCTTGGAAATATGAGTAGTAAGGGATTCCTTCTTGTTTTGATTCATAGCTTCAATCAATTGATTCTTAAACTCTTCAAGCTTCAATTGTGGGTTAGTTGGAGCATCGGTTGAAGGAAATACGAATGGTTGCTTCATTTGGTAGACTCGCTTAGGGTAGAACGGTTGCTTAGAAGGGTATCAAGGTCATTGGTTGGTGTTTTGCTTTGGATAGACTTGACAACGTTGTTGCTTCGATAGGACAAATTTTGGTTCGGTCGATAGTTGTTGTTGTAACCTCGATTCCCATAATTTCCTCCTATGTAGTTCACTTTCTCTTGATTCTCCTCTGATCTATCTCCAATAAACTCCAAATTAGGATCATAGTTAGGTCATACGACATATTCTATGGCATGAACTCCTCTTTGGCCCTTAAGTAGTTTTGACATCATGTTCTTGAGCTCGGCGATTTGAGTAGATTCAGACGATGACCATATGGTGTTGATGGTCCTATTTTAGTCTTGAGAAGAGTTAGCATCACTTGCATCAAGGTTCTCGATCAAAAGCTTAGCTTCCGGTACGAGCCTAGTCATGAAAATTACGTTACTCGCGACATTTAAAGACGTTTGATGCTTGTAGTCAATTCAATTGTAGAAAGCATTCCACAAGTTCTCTTCGGAGAAACCATGATTAGGTACCTACCTATTGTATTCCTTGAAACGTTCCAAGGCTTCGAAAAAAGATTCATTTGCTTCTTGCTTGAAACTTGAAATCTTGTTCCTTATAGAATTTGATCTTCGCTTAGTGTAGAATTCGGTCAATAAGGTACCTTTGTATTCGTCCCAAGTAGTGATGGACCATGGTGCTAGATACTTCATCCATCTAAGAGCTTTATCTTTTAGATAAAACGAAAATAGCTTGCATTTTAAGTAGTCGGGAGGAACTCCATTAGCACGAGTTGTACTACAAATTTCTTCGAAAGTGTCAATGTGGTCGAGAGGATCCTAGGATCATAGTCCATGAAATTGGTTTTGTTTAACCAAGGCAATGATTTGAGGCTTGATCTCGAAGTCATTCCTTTGAGGAGGTGGTGGACGAATTAGAAGAGGCGACATCTCCAATGGTTTGATGTTGACGATGATGGACGATTTGATCTTGTCTTTGATTAAATTGAAGCTGGAAATTTAGGTTCCCTTGATGAGGTTGTTGTTGATTCCTCAAGTCTCTAGGTGGTACGAGATGTAGATCTTCCGCACGAGGTTGATTTAGATTCCCTTCTATAGGAGTGTCATCATTATTGTCTCGGGCGGGTTGGTTGTGCTGGACACCTAGGGGCTGATTTAAGTTGAGATTGGCTCCTTCTAGAGCAACCTCGGCAACGAGTGCTCTCTCTTCATCATTCATAGCGATTTGGTTTTGTTGTTTGGCCATCTTTTGTTGTCGGAGTCTTCTAAGAGTACGTTCAAGCTTGTCTATTTCTTGCTCAGGTTCAACTAGATTTTTCTTGTTGAAAAATCTAGTGCTAGGCATAAACTCCTGAAACACACGATGAAAGAACGAAGAAACAAAGTTAAAATCGAAAGAAAAAAAAAACGAAATTAAAAAGAAATTAAAAGAAAAACTGAAAATTAAAAGCGTTCTAGACGAGATTTCAATCAAAAATTTGAAGATGATGTTCTTCCAAGTCCCCGACAACGGCGCCAAAAACTTGATGTCGGTATAAGTTTTAACCACTTAACCAACTTCCTGCATGTACACAACAATCACATATAATATAGATAAGGGATCGAATCCACGAGGACATGTTAACCACACTACGAATTGTAATAAATAAAATAAAGCAAGAAGAAAATATGATTTGGTCGTTTGTGTGATTATGAATGAACAAGAATGCAATATTAAACAAAACTAAAATAAATGGGAGAAAAGCAACAATAACGATTGATTTAGTCTAGGAATTTTAGATATACCGGACCATCTAGAACTCATAATACTAAGGTATAGTTTTTTCACTTTTGTGGCTCCAACCTCTATGTTTAATCACCCTAATAGGCTCAACTTTCGATGGTTATAACAAAGTGAAAACATGCAATAATAGTTCCAAGTTCTGATAAAGTTTACCGAACTCCTTAACTAACATTTCTTGTTAAAACGTTTGGCTCATCGAATACTAGTTCAGGCAATATTAAAGCTTTTGGAATCTATATTATCCTAAGATCAAATTACTAAATGCGCAGTAAAGATGAAGATGCATAGAGTATAAGTAAAGATGAAGATTCTATTGATATCCATAAACAATCATCAATCAATTATCGAATTATCAAACCCATTGAAAACCTAAAACCTAACAAGTGAATTACTCAAACATGGTGCACTAAAAACAGAAAGGATATGATGAATTCATGATAAGAAACTTTATTAAAAGAGTAAGGGATAGAAGATTCTTCTCTATATCAAAGTACAAAGCGCGATAATCCACCAAAAGCTCCTAAAACAAGATCTATGATGAATTCTTCCAACTGAGGCATGGTGGTTGTTCTCTATGAATAAAAGCATTTATTATTTTTGACACACCCTAAACTAGAGGCTAAAAACAAGTATATATAGGTCTAGGGCCTTCTAGGGTTTAACTTAGGGAAACAACGTCATTTCAGTCGAAACTGCCAAATCTTCATTGCTCCAACCGACCTTCTCTTCAAAGCTGGTGCTGGGCCTAAAAATGCTCTATCTTGGGCTGGAAATGGTCATGTGCACCGGTCATAGGTCCATTTGGTGTTTGACTCAATTTTGCACCTTCTTCATCTTCGAGGCAGTTTGACATGTCTTCAGTAATGTGTGTGTATCTTCCTGCTCATAGCTCGAAATAAGATAATTTTAAACTCTGTTAGAAATATGACTCAAATACCTTGAATAGTAGCCAAGTTTAATTACATTCCAAGTTTATGTGATCTTCCGTCTGTAGCAAAACTTCAGACTCTTCAGTGCTATCTAACTTGGTAAAATGTGATGTCTTGATAATTCTTTGGCTTGGACTAAATCTTTGGCTTGTGAAACTTGTTGTAGCTTAGAATACACTTCTTTAAGCCCTTTTTGATGATTTTCCCTGTTAAAACTCTAAAAATACGAATACGAGGAAAAACTACCTCTTTGGTGTAAAACCTTATTAAAATACTTAGAAATGCATTTAAATAGATAGTAAAATGGGTAAATATGGAGTATATCAAAATACTACAACAAAAAGGTCCGTAACAAATTTTTTAAAGTGGGCGATCTCGTATTACAAAATACTTACGCCACTAAAAAGAAGGTAAATGCAGGAAAATTGGGAGCGAAATGGGAATGACCCTATTAGGTGTTAAAGATCGTTAAAACTAGAGTTTATAAATTGCTCGAAATGGATGTCATAAATGGAAATCTCTTGGAACGCTTGGAATCTAAAGCAGTATACTAGCTTGGCAGCAACGCAAAAAAAAAAAACCTACATCGGCTTATATGCATCTTTCATTCTTGTACTTGAACTACGAGCGACTAGATCCCTTTCTAAGGGTACGTAGGCACAATTGCGACATTTTTTTAAAATATATATAATACATATATTATACACCAAAATCCAAAAATGAAATGACAACATTGCCCTCGCTGGGTATTTGATCCCCTACGCCCTTCCCATAAGTGAAGTGGTGTCCCACATAATAAAGCCGAACTCAGTTGCGTATAAGTTCTATGATCACCAAAGTAACAAACGCCGACCTAGATCACATACTTTTCGAATGACCTAGAACAAAACACAAGGTAAGCATGTACATTCCTACGCACTCACTAAGTAGAGTTTGAAAGAATCAAACGCTAAGTAAAATAACCAAAAGCTGTTTTTCACTTTTAGGTAAAAAATAGAGAAAAATCAGTTACGCTCATAGTGATCTATGAGATGATGGTAAACGCTTTTTCCAAAACAAAGAAAGGATGAACACAACTAGTTTTATTGATAAAATTCAAAAAATTGAAACATATCTCATAAAAAGCCAATGACTAAAGTCGTAAATGGGAATAAATGCTTAGCCTAAAAAACAACACCAGCGGTGAGCTATCGAAGACAACTGCAGCAACAAAGTCAACCAAAGCCGCAATGGCTATAATAGAAGGACAATCTAAAAGAGATGTCTCCTACGCCCTGACCTGACATGCAAATTTGCTATATTCCTCTGCGATACTTCCATCAGCTCGTCTACGCCCTGAGGAGATATCAAAGAAAGGAAGCTCGCCATAGCTACATCTACCTCAATCGCATGCGCTTTATTCCTCTCTTTACTATGGTGAACTGAGAGCGCAGTTCAGTTAGATGTCAATCCTGAGTTTGCACAACTTGTTGAGGAACCGGAGCGAACCGTCAGCCAAGAACATTTGAGCCAAGTAGTGATCACGACAATATCGATGGCCGATGTAGAGTTCAATATCCTCGACACGGTTAGCCTTAAAGAGTGAGTGCACGTCCTAGGCCTTCTCTGCTTCATCGGCCGTATCCTTCCAAGTTTCACATGTATCCTAAAGCCTTTCTTGCCCTTCACCAACCATAGAAAGATGCTCCTTCAGCGATCGACCTCGGCACATGCCCTTTTGAGACACATCCTTTCTTCGGAAAGAGTGCTCTTTATGCGATCCGATACCTTAGCCGCCTTCTTCAAAGTAGTTTGGCCTTCTATATTTAAATTTTTCCTGGAACACATCGCTTCGCCAGCCAAGGCTTCGTGTCATTGAAGGAGATGTTTGACCGGGTCGATCAACTGTAAGAAAGGAAACAAAAAATATACGGTCAATATAATCGAAGACTAATATGGAAAGTACAAAGGAGGATGAAGGATTGCCAAACCTTGATGGTGTTGACATCAACCGTCTTATAACACGACGGGAACACGATATCTTAAAGATCTGGAAGATTCTCCGAGTGTTGGAGATCTTCCTGAAAAGAGAAGCGTAAGTCAAAGCAACTGAATTTTAAAAAGGTGCTTCTGGCTGATCAGATGATTTGGCTATCTGATCCGCCAATATTTGGACGACATTGATTTAAGCTTTTCTCTTCCCATACCAACGATGACCGTTGTTCTCCATGCTTTACCCCAAAAGAAGAAGATAAACAAAGATCTCTTCGTCGATAAATAAGCAAGAAAGTAAGCAGAGAACTAAGGGTTTTTGCCAAGTTTTGAAGAATATGAGAAGAGAAGAAACCTAAGTTGTGTTATTTATAGCAAAGCCATGAAAGAAAAAAGGAAACTGAAGTGTCCCTTTCGAGATTTGCCTAAAAGGGCAATCAAAGATGGCACATGTATTAAGAGCACATTTATTGTGCAGGAGTTAGATACATTAACTCCTCATTTAAACGTGCACATTGGTCTCGCATTAAAACTGTCACGTCTTTTCAATGCCTCTTTGAACCGTATCGTCTGAGACATGCCATGTGGACCAGGTAGAAACGCATCGATTCGGTATCCAGGTGAAATCAACAACCATTGAAAGATGCCGTTCTCAGCCCATTGTGAAAACTAAAGGTCAAAGCTAGTTCAGTCCACCAACCTAAAAATACTTGGAGAATATGCAGAAGATATACTAGAATATTGAGTAAATCTCAAGATTTCGGATATTTTCCAAACATTTCTAAGGTGTATTAGAGGAACTTAAGAGAGTATAAATATGTAACACATTTTACCTAGAAGGGGATTTGCAACTCTATTGAATACAATACACCAATGGAAACACATCTCTCTATTCTTAAGCTTTTCGATTGTTCTCGCCTAAAACCTAAAGTCCCATCTATTTTAGATTGAAATACCATATAATCAATTCTTTAGAAACCCAAATCTTTAACCAGTATTGATGAACCTATCCCAAACAGAGAATCATTTACTTTTGCGAAAATACAAACGTTGTTAGTGATTGAGTTTTAGAACAAAATTTTTTCTTACATGTGAGTAGTAAGTGAGCTTCTTGGGTTTTCAACTATTAAAGCTTCCATTTTCCCCTTCTATTTGTCGAAGAGCTTCTCCTTTATGGAGTTTCATGAGTTCTCCTTCTTCTTTCTTTTGTCTCAGTACTTCTTTTTATCTCTGTTTATATCCTTCGATTTCTTCTAAATGTATATCCTTGTTCTTCTTTGCCATATGTGACAAAAGTTGTTGAGAATAAGAACGATAAAGCAAAGAGACAAAACGATTGAGATGAATATCCCGTCTAGGGTTTCTTATTAAACTCGTGTGTTACAATATACAAAACCTTAAGACCTTAATATATAGACATCTCAAACCGACGTATACCATCCCAGCGAGGGCTGGCCTTTTACCACTATGTATCTGATTAAAAGTCACTTAGATAACAAACTCCACCTTGACGAATAATCACTCCTAACTCCAGCTCCTTCAAAATCTTGGGAGAACCTATTCTTCCTTTTAGCACTGGAAGACATGGAGTAGCTCCAAACAGTGTTTGAAGTTCTCCACAGTAACTGGCTTAGTCAACATATCAGCAGTATTCTCCGACGTATGCACCTTCTCTAGAATGATCTCACCAGAAGCAACCAACTCCCTAATCCTATGAAATCTCACTGCAATGTGCTTCGTCCATGCATGATACACTTGATTTTTTGCCAGAAAAATTGCACTCTGGTTATCATAGTGTAGCTGAACTCCACCTTGATCAATACCTAATTCTGTCACAATTCCTAGAACCCAAAGTGCCTCCTTAGCTGCCTCTCCCATCGCTAGATATTCATCTTTTGTGGTAGACATTGCAACAATAGGTTGCAACACAGATCTCCAACATATTGGTCCTCCAGTTAGTGTAAACACAAAACCTGTGGTGGACCTTCGATTATCCAAATCTCTTGCATAATCTGAATCACAATACCTCATAGCTGAAACATTATCCTGGCCTCCAAACATAATCCCATAATCAGCTGTACCCTTCAAATACCTGAGAACCTATTTCACAGTTTCCCAATGTTCTCTCCCAGGTTTCGACATGTACTTTCTGGCTTGACAAACAGCTTGAGCCAGATCTGGTCTTCTACAAACCATAGCATACATAAGACAACCAACTGCACTAGCATAAGGAACTTGTTCCATATCTCTGATCTCATCATCAGACTTAGGAGACTGAGCAGTTGAAAGATTGAAGTGATTCGCCAAAGGTGTAGAAACCGGTTTAGCACCTCCCATGTCAAACCTTTCTAGAATCTTTTGTATGTAGCCCTTCTGAGACAGCCATAATCTCCTAGAGCTCCTCTCTCTGCGAATCTTCATCCCAAGAATCTTCTTTGCAACACCAAGATCCTTCATCTCAAACTCTCTACTCAGTAACCTCTTCAACTCAGCAATATCACTCATATCGCTCCCAGCAATGAGCATATCATCAACATAAAGCAACAAAAGTATAGGAGGACGACCATCACGGCAATTCACATATACACAGCAATCATACTCACATCTTCGATAGCCTATCTTTAACATGAACGTGTCAAACCGCTTGTACCATTGTCTTGGAGCCTGCTTCAACCCATACAGAGACTTCCTCAATCTGCATACAAGCTTCTCCTCACCTGGTTTCACAAGTCCCTCTGGTTGTTCCATGTAGATCTCTTCCTCCAAATCTCCATGAAGGAAAGCTGCCTTGACGTTCATCTGCTCAAGATAAAGATCCCAACTAGCTACCAAACCAAGCACAATTCGGATTGAAGTATGCCTAACCACAGGAGACAAAATCTCATCATAATTTACTCCTTTATTTTGTGAGTACCCTTTTGCAACTAACCTTGTCTTGAACTTCAGAAACTCCTTCTCAGACATCCCTGCTTTCCTGGTGAAAACCCACCTGCATCCAATCGCCTTCTTTCCCTTTGGTAAAGGAACCAAATCCCAAGTACGATTCTTGCTAAGACTCTCATCCTCTTCCATCACAGCTCCTCTCCGTTCCTCCTTATCCAGACTAGCAATAGCCTCTTTATAAGTCAATAGAACATCTGACTCAACTGAAAGAGCAAACCGACCATGTCTTCAAATCCAAAACCTACCGGTGGTTTGATGACCCTCTTTGGTCTGCCTGTATCAACACTCTCCTCTGCTTCATCCTGCTCATCTTTCTGCGGATCTTCCTGCTCATCTTCTGCAGGCTTTTCTAAATTGTCTGCTACTTTCCTATTCTCACTAGGCTTCTCCTAAGCCTTCTCAGATTCATCTTCAATTTCTACAGTGAATGGAAACTGTTCTGACCTTGCCTATTTGACCATGAACTGTTCATCGAACACCACATCTCTACTGAAAATTCTCTTCTTAGCCTCAGGATCCCATAACTTGAAGCCCTTAACACCTTTTTCAAAACCTAGAAAGATGTTCTTCTTGGATTTCGAATCCAACTTAGACCTCTCATCACTTGCTATAAGCATGTAGGCTGGACATCCAAAAATCCTCAAGTTTGATAGATCAACATCCACCCCAGTCCAAACCTCTTCAGCAACTTTTCCTTCAAGAGAGCTCCTTGGTGATCCATTGATGAGATAAACCGCCATGTTTACTGCCTCTGCCCAAAACTGCTTTGGAAGCCCTGCATTCAACCTCAAACACCTAGCCTTCTCAGCGATAGTTCGGTTCATCCTCTCACTGACTCCAATTTGTTGTAGCATTTTCCTCACTGTATAGTGCCTCTGAATACCATGCTCCTCACAGAACTTGGCAAACTTCCCATCAGTATACTTTGTGCCATTATCTCATCTCAGATACTTTACCTTCCTCTCCGTCTGGTTCTAAACTTCAGCCTTCCAAATATTGAATTTTTCAAATACCTCAGACTTATGCTTTATGAAGTATACCCAGACCTTCTTTGAATAATCATCAATGCAGATAACGAAATATCTAGATCCTCCCAATGACAGCTCCCGAGTTCACTACAAGAAAACAGGCCAGAAGTGACTGTAGTTTGTGACTGCAAAAGTAGTCACTAATATTTGCGAATATATTGCGACGCCATAAACACACGTCACAAAATAGTCGCTAAATTGCGACGCTATAACTGGGTCACAAGAGAGTCGCAAATAAGTGACTAATTTGCAACACTTATTCGAAGGTTTTGGGCTAGTCACAAATCAGTCACTAATTTGCGACTACTTTACGACTATACTCCGGAGTCACAAATAAGTGACTACTTTGTGACTTCGAGGGAGTCACAAATTAGCGACGCCACAAAAGTAGTCACAAAGGCGTCGCAAGTCTTATGTCGGCAAAAAAGAACACATCGAAAACTATGTCGGCCACAAGAAAACAAAATTACACACGTTTTTAAAAAAGGTTGTACCTAACTAAGAGATATTTTTGTTATGGTAGTGGCTAAAGAGTGGCTAAAGCGTCGCAAATTGGTGACTCTAGATTTGGCGTGACAAAGTAGAGGCAATCGGTTCTGCCTATAAATACCACACATCTTCGTCTCATTTTATTCACTTATCTCTCCCATTCACTCATCAACTCTCTCTCACTACATATTTACAAGAAAAAATAATTGTGGTTAGGGGAAAAATTTGGAGAGGAAAAAAAACTAAAACAACCTTTGGGAAAAAAATGTGGCATTTTTCATCGCGTTCCTGGATGTACAACCGGTTTAATCCTACTACCAACAATCTTTCCGACGATTTCGTGGCTGGGGTCGAACAATTCATAGCGTTTGCAGCATCCCAAGACTTTGCTCTTGGTAGTGGAGGTAAAATATACTGCCCTTGTACTAACTGTAAAAACAAGCATAGACCGAAACCCGTTAATACTGTATCGAATCATCTGCTTAGTAATGGATTTATGGAAGGATATTACGTTTGGTAGGGAAGATTATAATGTTGCAGGAGTAGGTAGTAGTAGTAATTATAAAAATGTCCAGTTTAGTACTGGTAATGATCAGTTTAGTATGGGTAATGAAGAGATGAATTACGATGGTAATAATGTTTACGCTGGGATGGTTCATGATGCATTTCATTGTTCTACACTAATGAATGACTATCAACATGAACATGATCAAACTGGAAATGATTATGTTTATGAAGAACCTACGGGCGACGCAAAAAACTTCTACCAGATGTTAAACGTTGCTAATACACCATTGTATGATGGTTGTCGAGAAGGTCATTCGCAACTATCATTAGCGACTCGACAGATGAGCATCAAATCAGACAATAATTTGGCGGAAGTTTGCATGGACTCATGGTCGAAAGCATTTTCAGAGTATTTACCTCAGCCTAATCAAGCAATCGGATCATATTACCAGACAAAAGCCTCGATACGAAAGCTAGGGTTACCGACGAAGAAGTATGATGTATGCGAAGATAATTGTATGCTTTTCTGGAAAGAAGACGCGTCGTTGGAGAATTGCAATTTTTGTGGAAAACCAAGGTATATGCTTAGTGCTGGAGGGCGGAAAAGAGTGTCATTTAGTAAAATGTGGTATCTTCCTACTTGTGACAGGCTAAAGAGATTGTACATGTCAGAAAAGACGGTTGCGGCAATGAGATGGCACTCTAAGCACGAGTCACAAGACGGAGTTATGTGTCACCCATCTGATGCGGCAGAGTGGAAAATTTTTGATCAACTTCATCCTGGTTTTGCGCGGGAGACACGAAACGTTCAGCTTGGATTATGTACAAATGGTTTCAATCCTTTCGGTATGTCAAAGAATCATTCGTTGTGGCCTGTGATCTTGACCCCCTACAACTTACCTCCAGAGATGTGTATGAATGAAGAGTATTTGTTTTTTACTGTATTGAACTCCGGACCTAATCATCCATGTGGGAGTCTTGATGTTTTTCTTCAACCACTGATCGAGGAGCTAAAAGATTTATGGAATGATGGAGTCGAAACGTTTGATGTGTCATTAAAGCAAAACTTCAACCTCAAAACTGTTTTATTGTGGACGATTAGTGACTTTCCAGCATATGCTATGTTGTCAGGATGGACGACACACGGAAAACTAGCATGTCCCATATGCAAAGAAGATACAAATTCTTTCTACTTGCGAGCTGGTCGGAAGACGTGTTGGTTTGATTGTCATCGAATATTTTTACCGCAAGATCACCAGTTAAGAAGGAACAAAGTTAATTTCTGAAAAGGACGTAACGCCATAAATTTGTATCCACTTGAATCGTTGACGGGTGAACAAATTTATCTGAGTATACAAAATAGCAGAGCAAAGAAAACATCAGAATGTGGTGGAAATGGGCGTTGAAAAAATCCTCCCTGCTACGGAGATTGGCATAATTGGTATAAAGAAAGTATTTTCTGGGAGCTACCGTACAGGGTGGATCTGAATCTACGACATTCCCTTGACGTGATGCATATCGAGAAGAACTTTTTTGATAACATCATGTATACTGTGATGAATGTCAAAGAAAGATCGAAAGACACAGTGAAGTCTAGAGTAGATATGGACATACATTACCACCGACCTGAACTGCGGGTGGATGAACATGGGAATGCCCCATTCCCTATATGGAGATTCCCTACAAGAGGACTATATGCATTACTAGATTGGGCGAAAAATCAAGTCAAATTTCCAGATGGCTATGCAGGAAATTTAGCAAGTTGTGCAGACATCAATGCCCGAAAGTTTTTAGGAATGAAAAGTCACGACTGTCATGTTATTTATGGAGCGGTTGCTTCCATTCGTATTTGCAGAACTTCTTCCGCGAAATGTTCACCAAGCATTGTCAGGTACATATTTATAACGAAAGTTTTGTTGTTACCTTTTTTGGTGCTTTGATTATTGACGTGGAGAGTTGTTTATTCAGCTATTGGAGCATTTTTCCGTGACCTAAGCAGTAGATCATTGTATCAAGGTCGGGTCCACCTTCTGAAGGAGAATATTGTTATGATACTCTGCAATTTGGAAAAAATCTTCCCACCTGCATTTTTTGATGTCATGGAGCACCTACCTATTCACTTGCCATACGAAGCCGAGCTTGGGGGTCCCGTCCAGTATAGGTGGATGTATCCATTCGAAAGGTTCTTTAAACATTTAAAAGGCAGAGCAAAGAACAAAGCTCGTCCAGCAGCCTCGATTGTTGAAGCGTACCGGGACGACGAGATTTCAACTTTCATTGAACACTACTTTCCACCCAAAGTATCCACAGCAGCAAGAAGAAGGTAAATAATTAAGAACCACTAAGTTGTTTTGTGTTATTTAATTAATAGCATATTAATTAACAAATAAATTTTGTAGGACTTCTCGATACGACGAAGGTGAACTACCCGTGTATACTGCTCCAGTGCCACATATATTTACCGGGGTCAGTCGCCGAAGTGGCCAATGTACTGAGTTTTGGTTGAAAGACATTGAGTATAAGACCGCGCATTCATATGTTTTGCGTAATTGTGAGTATTTTCGGCCGTTCGAAAGGTATTAACACTTTTTCTCCACAATAATTGTTGTCAAACTGAATTGCTTTCAGATCCTTTAGTAATTTGTTGTTTCAAATGCAGGTACTTTGATGCATAGATTCGGGTTGCAAACCCAAGACTATCTTATGTAGAGGTCACAACAAAAACAGATGATGAATTTCATTCATGGATGCGCGAATATGTAAGTATTCCTATTATTTAATTATCAATTTACATAATCTATAATATTTCACTATGTAGGTGGAAGCAGTAAAAGGCGAATACAATTTTCCAATGTGGATTCACGATATATTAGAGGGTCCTGAGAATAAGGTGAAATCGTGGCCTATGTATTTTAAGAGGGGGTATATGTTTCACACTTGTGACCACGGAGCACACAAGAAAACAATGAATTACGGGGTTTGTGTTCGAGGACAAAATTATTCAGACGCCTCTGATGAAGATGATTTCTATGGAACTATTTAACAAATTATCGAACTCACATATCCCGGAATCTTGAATTTGAAGATCATCATTTTTTACTGTCAATGGTATGATCCTACGCTCACTAAAAGGACCCGAAAGGACGAGGTTGTTGTTGTCGATGTGCTTTCATCTCGCAAATATCCAAAATACAAACCATTCATATTAGATACAAATTCACATTTCTCCAAACTTATGTCATACTTGTTTGTACCTACATGAAATGTTTTTTTACAGCGTCTCAAGCTGATCAGGTTTGTTATCTTCCCTATCCAAATCCAAAGCGTTCTCAGAAAACATGGTTATCCGTTGTGAAAGTGAATCCGCGAAATCGGATAGAAAGAAAGTTCGTGGACGATGAGATGGTAATTTCGCAACAAATGGTCGACGAAACAACCACATCTACGATTCAGGAATTAATTGTCGATGGTTTAGCTGATGGGACGCATCCGATAGAAGGCCTTGCTTACGAAATCGAAGATCAAGATCCAAAAGATGAATTCCAATGTAATTTATCTGACCACGCCTCCGACGAAGAAGTGTACGATGACTAATGTTTTTATATGTTAATACTATTTATATGTTTGTAATGTATTTATGGGATTTATTTATATGTTTGCAAGTATGTAATATGTATTTATGGGAGTTTTGTTAGTGTGTAATATATTTATGGGATCGATTTAAATGTTTTTTTATGTTTTAAAGTGTGTAATTTGTGTAATTAACATTTATTTGCATTTTAAAAGAGAATTACGAACATAAATATATACAAGTTTATGTGAACTACAATGAATAAGTTACAATGGCAAATTGGTTAACCACTCAACCATGTGTTTCAAAGAACACAAAATCGAATCAGGGGAACTGCACCCGTTTTGTATTCTTTCTGATCATTTCTTGTAGTTAAATATAGTCGTTGCTTAAAGAAACCAATTATGATTCTATGGCAAATTGGTTTAACATGGGTTGATATGACATTATATCCCGAGTTCGATTCCCCCCTAAACCACAAAAAAAATTTAAATTCGGTTTCATAATTTTGCCACTGATATATGACACTTTAGTGACACTATAAGGTTTAGGGTTTCACAATTCTATAATACTTAACAGTCGTTACAAGTTAGTCACTAATAAACCACTAAAATGCGACGAATTTGCGACTCCATTGTAGATTTGCGACTGATTAGTAACTAATTTGTCACTCTATTTTACATTTGTACACATTTAAACCCAAAATGTATGCTTCCATGATTAATAGATATGGTTTACCTTCTACAAACGAACAAACAATGTTGCCAATTCTTGGTTGTACATTATAAGACAATGGAAAAAAATTTAAAATGTGAGAACCATAGTTGACAACGTTTAAAGTATAAACACTTAGTAATCTAATGTTATGTTAGGTTTTTGTGATGTTTTTATCAATTACCTATGTTATTGCTCTTATAAAGGGTATATCAATTTAATTGGTGCATATGGCTTAGGGAAAGGCTACAGGAACAAAATTTGGCTCAAAATGTTTAGGGTATAGGGTTTTGATATGTGACTATTTAAAATTCATCACAAATCAGTTGCAAATTTGTAACTAAGTTGCCACTCTTTGGCCTCTGATTTCTGGGCTTTTTGATCAAAATATTTGGGCCTTTTGGCGGCTCATTTTCGCGCCCATTTAATTTTAAGAGCGACGAATTAGCCACTCATTAGCGACGCCATTAGGTTAATTCGTTTGTTTAGTCTAATCCCAGAATCATTTGCGACTCAAAACCAATTTCTTCTTCTCTCTTTTCTCTGAGCCGACTGAAAACCAAAACCCTATTTCCTTTGATTCATCACGAATCCTTCCATTCACGAGCCCTAATTCCTTCGCTGTTTCATTTCCCTCACTCGATTTCGCTTAGAATCGTTTCCCTCGCTCGATTTCGCTTTGAATCGATTGAGGAACCCTAATCTCTTTTCTGTTTCATTTCCAAACCCTAATCCGTTCGTCTTCTACCTTCTCAACCCAAATCTTTCTTCCTCTCGATCTCAAAAACCCAGTTCTCTCTCGATTACATCTCAACCTACTCTCAAACCCTAACCCTAATCGAAAACCCTTATTTCTATGGCGGGTTCCCAAGCGTCGCGAAGAAAAGGCCCTCTTACCAGAGGCGGTCGTAGTACCAGTGGTGGCAAATCCTCTGGTGGAAGAGGAAACGACAAATCTGGCCGATCTCCTGATCAAACATCGAGTGGTCATCTCGCTCCTATGCAAATCCGTTATGTGGATCCAACCATTCGGCAAGTGAACCCGGGAAGGGATACTCGTGGCAAGGGCTTAGCCACTGATACTCGTGGCAAGGGTAAAGCGGTTTATGTTGGTCCGCATAACGACGACGGTACACAAAAGGCACCTACGTCAAACCGTCGATCAGTTTCTTCGCATGACTCTAACCCTTCAGGAGAACATCAAATTTTGCCTCCTTCTCATGGGACTCCTCAGTCAGCCAACGCCTCTGCCTCTCGAACTAACTTTGTTCCTCTCCAGTATCCAGCTTCATCAAACCGGGTCGTGGCAGCTACAAAAAGAGCTGCCTCCAATCTCAACCTGAATGGCCCAGCACAACGCCTTCTGGTTCAGGATGAGGTAGAAGAAGAGGAAGATGAAGACGAAGAAGACGATGTTGTCCAACCTGATGACGTCGAACATGAAGAAGAAGCTGATGATGACTTGGAACCAGTTCCAAATGATGCAGAAAATGAAGACTACCAGCAGCTGCTGGATCAGATTTTGGCGAATCCTGGACATCAAAGCCTCCCAATTCTCTCTCAATATCCAATCCCAAACAGAGACGACTCATACTGGTTAGTATCAATATCTTGTTTCTTTGCAAACTGGTTCATTACTATTCATAGTAGTATTAGACATCTCATATTAGAACTAGGAAACTGGAATTTAGTTAGATAATTATTTGAATTTGACAATTGATATACTTAAACAACTGCTATTGACATTCACGGTTCACTGGTTTACTTAGACAATTTCTAAATTCCATTTATGGTTTAGACTGAGTAGTTTACTTAGAAAATTGCTATATTCGATAGCAGCATTGTAATTGCTTTACATTTTTCATACGTATTTAACCCCTGCTCTTATATCTTTGCAAGGTTTGAACGGGACAGTGGCTTCCTAACCCGCGAAATATTTGGAATCTTACGAAGAAAGTTCGACGGGCCTTACTACAGCTGGACCGTCACTCCAATCGATAAGCAGGAAAGATACTTTTGTACTTTTGCGGTAATCAGTTTCTTCCTTTATTCTTTTCATTGATTTATAACTTCACTTTGACTGAGATATATGCTTAATCACTTTTTTTACCTGTGTAGAGCAAGTACAATTGGGATGTAGGGATCACTGAGCTTGTTAAGAGCCACTTCATCAGGATTGCAGTAAAGAGGATGAAAGGCATTGTTTCCCGGGTTAGGACGAACGGAAAGAGACCAATCTGGATTGGTGAGAAGCTCTGGGCGCGTATGTGTAGGTTCTGGGCCACTGAGAAGGCTAAGAGTAAGAGCGCAACTGCTTCAAACTCTCGAAACTCAGATCGCAACGGACATGGTCCTCACAAGCACAGATCCGGTCAATCCTCATTCTTGACCATCCAACAGCAGATGGTAATGTCTTCTTCCTTTCTTTTATTGTAAATTGTCTCTTAAATTGCCTTGGATTAAACTGTCTTCTCTGTTGTCAAGACTCATACACTGGATGATGAGGTTTCATCGATATGAAGGCTAAGGAAATTGCTGGGACATACGAGACAGCCTTGCAAGCGGTTCTGGATCAAGCTGCCACCGATGGTGAAGAAACTTCTGACCACTCTTCTCAGCGAAACCTGACCGTTGAAGAAAAGAATGATCTCTTTCTTAAGGTAAGGTTATGCTTCTTAAAGTTTAAGTCCTTTGATTAATGCTTCCTTAGGATTAGATATGATTCATTGTCTATCAAAACTTCTTACTGTTTTATCATTATTGCTTGTATAGATTGTCACTGATTGGTAATCTGTTCCTCACATCATTGTTTCTGTTTACTTTGATTCATCATTTGTTACTTACTGAAAGATATACTTGTTTATTTTTTGTATTTAGGTTTCTTGTTTTGGTCTCTGTAATCTGATTTTTGTGTTTCTTGTTGCAGTGTACAGAATTCGATCCTAAGGGTACCCCTTATGGCATAAGGACAACTTTCACAGAAGGTCAACAAAGGTAAAAGGAAGATAAGCTACGTGGAATCCTCGTTTCCTGACTTGTTCGAGGTTCAGGCAGACCTAAAGGCTGCTCGGCAGAAGATTGGTGAGCAAGATCAGCAGAACGAGTGAAGGGATCGGGCAAATGCTGACCTTGCTGCCGAGGATTTCTGAGCTGGAGAAGAAGATGGATGCCTTCATGAAGAGCAAAGACGCAACGGTTTGTCCTGATCCTTCACTCACTGCAGGACAGAGCAGACCTGAAGACACCACTCCACTCCTCCCTAACTCTTCTTAGACTCTCTCTCTCTCTTTTAACAACCCTTTTTCCTACTCATATGGTTGTCTCTTTTTGTACAATTCTAAAAGCCTTTTGTACATTGGTTTTTAGTTACTTATGACAAGCTTTAGTGCTTGTTTTGCTTTATAATATTGCAATTCAAGTTATTTTGTTATTAGCATCATTTGACAATTGAAAGAAACACAAACGAACAACAAATGTGACTGGAAACTGACTGGAAAAATCTATTATTTTGGGCATAAAAGACACAGGCGTCGCAAATTAGTGGCAAATTAGCAAGGAATTAGTGACTAATTTTATGATCAAACAAAAAAGTAGTCACTAATCAGTGGCTAAACTACGACTACCCTTTTTGTTGCAAATTACCGACGACAGAGAGCGTCACTACTTTTTGTTGCAAATTACCGACGACAGAGTGGTTATTTTGCGAGTGATATAGGTAGACACATATCAGTCGCCAAAAGAGCGTCGCAACGGCGTCGCTAATTTGCCACGCCATATTAGTCACAAATCAGTTACACTTTTGTGACTGATGAATTCGTTACAAACTCGTCGCTATTTTGCGACCACTATTTCCAGTACCACATTCGTTGCAAATTAGCAACGAAATATATTAGTCACAAACAACTCGCTAATTAGTGACGCTTTTGCGACGCCAGTAATTTACGACGAAAGTTTTGCGACGCCCTCTTTTCGTCGCAAAGTAGTCGTAAATCTCTTATTAGTGACGAATTTGTGACGCTTCTGGGAGTGGCAAATTACCTGTTTTCTTGTAGTGGTTGGTCCCCACACATCAGAATGGACATAGTCTAGAAGACCCTTTGTCGTGTGTAGACCCGTCTTGAAAGACACTTTGGACTGTTTTCCCATCACACAAAACTTGGAAAAATCCATCGTACAGTTCTTCATACCTCCCAACATACCCCTCTTGTGAAGCTCATTCAACCCATGCATACCAATATGTCCCAAACGCATGTGCCATAAGGCCGTGCTGTCTGATTCAGAAACAGCAGCTGCAGCTTCACCTACAACCACACTTCCTACCAAACGATAGGTGTTCCCTCCTGTCACCGTTCCTTTCATCATTACCATTGATCCCTTGCATACTTTCACTACATCTTCTCCTTCATCTGCATGATATCTGAATCCCTTTTTGTGAAGAGTACCTAGAGATATAAGATTCTTCATGACAGAAGGAACATGTCTCACATTAGTAAGCGTCCTGATGACCCCATCATGCATCCTAAACTTGATAGTTCCACTACCAACGAGGCTATAGACCCTATCATCTGCCAACTGAACCGATCCCATATTCCCAGCCTTGTACGTATCAAACCACTCCCGGTTTGGAGTCATATGAAAAAACGCACCTGTATCCAGCACCCAAGAATCTACATGGTGACCTGACATGACAGCAAGCAAATCATCATCCCCGAAATCATCGTTTTGTTGTGCTACATTCGCAGACTTTCCTCCTTGCTTTTTGCCCTTATTCGGACAATCACGCTTGTAATGACCTCTGCTACCACAACCATAACAGATGACCTTCGTCAGATTCTTCGACTTTGACCTGCCTCTGCTACTTCCATCCTGTTTGTTCATCTGCCTACCTCTGTCCTGATTGTTCACAAACAATCCATCTCCGTGAGAACCTTCTGCACCCGTCTTCTGTCTTCGCTCATAATGAAATTGAAGCGAAACCGCGACTGTCGCACAAGAAATCGTCTCCTTGTTGCACGTAAGTGCTGTTAGCAGAGTCTCATACGAAGGAGGCAATGAACACAACAAGATCATATCCTTATCTTCATCATCAATCTTTACCCCCACACGAGCCAGATCGCCAACGATTTGTTTGAAAGTGTGTACATGTTGCATCAGATCTGATCCTTCTGACATCTTCAACCCGTACAAACACTGCTTGAGATACAACTTGCTTGACAGTGACTTCGACATGTATAGACTCTCCAGTTTCTCCCAGATCTCCTTACAGGTTGTGAGATCCTCCACCTGAAGCATCACATCATCTGAAAGACACAGACGAATTGTCGAAACAGCCTGCTCCTGCATCTCCTGCCAATCCTCATCCTTCGCGTCCTCTGGTTTTACATCCGTCAATGCTTTCCTGATCTTCTACTGTGTTAGAAGATCCTTTACTCGTCCTTGGCACAAACCCAAATTTCCCTTACCTTCGAATCACAGAATCTCGAACTTAAGAGAGCCTCCAGTCATCTTAACCTAGGAACTCTGATACCAGTTGTTGTGAATAAGAACGATAAAGCAAAGAGACAAAACGATTGAGATGAATATCCCGTCTAGGGTTTCTTATTAAACTCGTGTGTTACAATATACAAAACCTTAAGACCTTAATATATAAACATCTCAAACCTTCGGCCTAGCGAGGGCTGGCCTTTTACCACTATGTATCTGATTATAAGTCACTTAGATAACAAAAGTGTTCCATCCCACACATAAGTCAAACTCTTAAAACAACAATGCCTATTGATGAGTATGGAACCATATCTTATCATAGGGAGCCTTTTGATATTTGGAGAAGTTCGTCCACTCTTCTCTAGTCATCTTCGCAACATATAATCATCATTCATTTGAAACAACTTAGCTTCAAGGATTCGAGTAAGAAAAGATAAAACTCTGAAACTATATTTATTTATGGAATTTATTTATGGTCCCGTAACGTACGTTTTCTCTTGTTTGCATATATCATGTAGGTGAAGCTAGGCTGTTTAGGATTTAGAGGATCCTTTAACTTCCTACAAAACGCGATGCAATCAAATTACTTGCTTATGATTCAATATCAAAATCAGTGTGATACTGAATTAATGGGATGTAGTAATTTTTTACTTGATCTTTCTTGTTCAAATTTATAACATGAACTAACCAAATATGTGCCCAATTATATGAATTGTTGACCGTGAGTCAAAAACGATGGAATAGTGAGTAGAATGACAAAAATATAGATTAGGACTACAAAATCCGACACGCGGCTTCGTTGCTCGGTTTCGTAGCACTAAAACGATGTTGTTTCTAAACTTTACTTGAACATTGTCGTTTTGGATTTGGGGGAAAACTGTGGGGGCTGAATCTAACAATTAGATTTGCGGGGTTCTTGGAGAGTTAAAAACTTCTAGGTTAAACACACAAAGACAAAGATCCAAATATGGTTTTCTTAGCTGGAAATCTGTTTGCAGAAAAGTATTGAGTTTCAGTGTAGAATTTTGTGATCCTTCATTATGAGGATGTACAAGAGTATTTATAATAGTTTAGGTCGGTTTGGTAAGCCCTAAACAAATAAGGAATTGTTTTCCATATTTTCTAGGTTTTTTATATTTGCGGCGCCCGCTAGGTCGGTTGGACCTTTATTGGGCCTTGATTAATGTGACATACCGCGGCAAGACTTTAACATCTTCGATGAGATATATGACGATATGCGGCTAGAGAACGTTCTCTTTGTTGAGTGTGACTAGCCGCGGCGAGACTTAAACATCTTCGATGAGATGTGATGATATGCGGCTAGAAGACGCCATGTTAAATGAGTGTGACGAGTTGCGGCGAGACTTGAACATCTTTGGTGAGATGTGACAATCCGCATCAAACTGACATTCTCTTTGATGAGTATGATGTGCCACAGCGAGACTTGAACATATTCGATGAGATGTGACAATCCGCCGCTAGACGACGTTCTTTTTTATGAGTGTGACGAGCCGCGGAGAGACTTGAACATCTTGAATGAGATGTGACAATCCACGGCGAGACGACGTCCTCTTTGTTGAGTATGATGTGCCGCAGCGAGATTTGAACATCTTCAATGAGTTATGATGATCAGCGGTTAGACGACGTTCTTTTTGATGAATGTAACGAACCGAGGAGAAACTTAAACATCTTCGATGAGATGTGATGATCCGCGGCTAGACGATGTCCTCTTAAAGAGTGTGACGAACCGCGGCGAGACTGGAACATCTTCGATGAGATGTGAAGATCCACGGCCAGACGACATCAATAGATAGGCATAAAGACTGTCTTATACTTAGTATTTTTCAGAGTCCAAATGGATAGACATCTTTCTCCATACTTAGTTTTTTTAGAGCTCAAACGGATAATCATAAAAACTCACTTATACTTAGTACAAAATTCTCATCGTTTCTTGTTGATTGTAAAGATATCAATCTGTTGCGAAACATATCGGTCGATCCTCAGCGTGATGAGTGCATCGATCCATTTCGTATGGATAGGGTCGGTATTTGAATTCTAGACAAATTGACATATCTGCACAACAATTATTATAAGTTACGGATCGCTATTCCAAATAACTTCAAACTTCTTTTGAATGAAAGATGACTCAACTTACTATCTTGTGTCCAAATTTCAGCTTGTTACTTTTTTAGCTCAGATCCTGGCAAGCGGATTTTTTGGGTCAGCATGATGAGTTCAGATCGACGTGTCTTTAGTAATTCATGTGTCCAAAGGATATGATTCCTACGCCATTGGAAAGCTAACTAGATTTAATATATTGTGCTCAAATTTGAGCTCGTTACGTTTTCAGTTCAGATTCTAGCAAGCCAATCTTTTCGGATCGACATGATGAGTCTAAATCGACGTGTCTTTAGTAAATCTGGTGTATCTTTCTAACCATAACTCCAAATGATATGATTTTAATGCCAATGGAAAGATGATTCAAAGATCTTTCTTTTCAGTGTGGATGCCAATCCATTTTGATAAAGGCGGTGAGCTTTTTAAATAAGATGATGATGAGCCGTTTGGTGATGGTGAGCAATTGAAGAGTGAAGTCGGCGAGCCGTTATCGATCAATCATGATGATATGCCTATGAGAGAAGCATTGATCCAACTGTGAGAGTAGCGATGATCAATTTTCAAGAGGAGCAACGATCCGTTCGTGAGAGGAGCGATGATCCATTTTTTAGAGGAGCAAAGATCTGTTTTTGAGAGGAGCGACGATCCGTTTTTGAGAGGAGCGACAATCCTTTTGTGAGAAGAGTGAAGATCCGTTTGTGAGAGGAGCGACGATCCGTTTATGAGAGGAGCGATGATCCGACTATAAGAGGAGCGACTATCTATTTGTGAGAGGAGAAATGATCCGTTCATATGAGGAGCGACTATCCATTAGTGAGAGGAACGACGATCCATTTTTGAGAGGAGCGACGATCCAAATATGAGTGAAGCGACAATCCGTTTGTAAGAGGAGCAACGATCCGACTATAAGAGGAGCAACGATCCGTTAGTGAAAGGAGTGACAATCCATTTGTGAGAGAAATGACGATCCATTTTGAGAGGAGCGACGATCCTACTATGAGATGATCGACGATCTGCTCAAGGAGCAATGATCTATTCGTGTGAGAAGCGTCGATCTGACAGTGAGAGGAGTGACAATGCGCCTATAAGGCAAGCGGCGTTTACAATCCAACGCAATGATTATGAGTCGTTTTGGATTTGGGGGAAAACTCTGAGGGACGAATCTTACAATTAGATTTGTGGGGTTCTTGGAGAGTTAAAAACTTCTAGGTTAAACACACAAAGACAAAGATCCAAAGATGGTTTTCTTAGCTGGAAATCTGTTTGCAGAAAAGTACTGAGTTTCAGTGTAGAATTTCGTGATCCTTCATTATGAGGATGTACAAGAGTATTTATAATAGTTTAGGTCGGTTTGGTAAGCCCTAAACAAATAAGGAAGTTTTTTCCATATTTTCTAGGTTTTTTATATTTGCGGCGCCCGCTAGGCCGGTTGGACCTTTATTGGGCCTGAGTTTTCTAGGCTTGATTTCTAAGGAGACTTGAATTGGGCAGCCAGCTTAAGGTCCAGAGATCATCGGTTTGGTCTAGTTTTTCGGTTTGCAGCTTAGTCTCCTGGTCTTTAGGTCTGATCATCGGTTAGTCGGTTCATCGGATCGTCGGTTGAACTTTTACTTAGTCGTTTTAGGCCATTAATTTTCCGGGGTCGAATTTGCCTCCTACAAAAACAAAAATTAAAAACCCTAAAATCAATTTCATAAATTTTCTTCTTCCTCACTACGGCTTCATCGCATTTACAAGTCTTAGGCAACCCTCTTCGGAATTCAGCCACTATCGCATAGCAAGTTTCAACAACAAAACTCTAGTTACTCCTCGCTAGTCTTAATTCATCGGTCGATTATCCTTTCGTTTGTTTTCGTTGTTGACAAAGAAAATGACGAATTGGGGTGTAGTTGATTTTAGGGATTTGCAAATTTTTTGCTTGGTTTAATTTGGTTTCATGGTCGGATAAGAGAGAACGAAGATTTGGAGATTTTTGAAATATTAGGGATTTGATTTTTTTTTTCCCAATATAAAAACGACGTCGTTTTTGTTAATGGTACGACGCAACAATCGCTGTTTATCTATGTGTAGGCCAAGTCATTGTTTTGTTGTTGTTGACTCATTGTAAAAAATTCAAGGTACAATTCAGCACATATTTGGTTAGTTCATGTTCTAAATTTGAATTTTGGTTGTGTCCAGGTTTGAATTGACCGAAGGAGAAAGATTAGGTCCAAAAATGCACTTTTTGAATATTCCAAGTCAAAAACGACAGTTTTTCCTCTAATATGAAATGTCTTCTTAAACGCCAAATTCAAAACTCATCAAGATACTTAGTTTAAACCTTCATTCAAAGGCTAAAAACTTTTACCTTATGATTGTTGAGGTAAAAAGCAAGTGATTTACATTTCGAGAGAAATTAATAAAAAAAAAAAAGCTGATTCCGAGGGAGCAACACCCCCCCCCCCCCCCCACCCTCGCGTCAACAATACAAAAAAGACAAGGCTCAGTGCTGCATAACAGTAGTCAGCCAGTTGGCACAAGGTAACTAAGGTGTTAGGTGAAACACACTCTATTGCACCGTACCGGAACAAACCCTATAATCCAAACCCTATTCAACTAAGGACAGGAAGCCTAATAACTGAGCACGGATAAATAAAAGTTTATTAATACTCCCCTTACTCACTTGAGAAGGGGATCCAAATTATTTCTCTTCAAAATCATACATTGGATCCATTCCTTTCGAGACTAAGACTATATTCTTTGAGTTCTTAGTTCCTTTTATGTTGTTTAGGGTCATTCTCTCGAGAATCTTCTTAGATTTCTCTCTTCGGTTGTTCTTTAACCAATTTCTATCCATATACTAAGTATTTTCCACTCTGCCTCACCACAAATTTTTTTCTGTAAACACTTTGATAAACCGTGTATCATCCCATACGTAGCTTGGTGTCACTCTTTTCTCTGTTGATCACTTTTTTATTTTCTTTTTCTTGGTCTTTACGATTCTTTGTGGTTTCATATCTTCTTTATGGTTATCATAATTATGAACTATTTAAATACAAAACATTTTAAAACATAATTAGCATTAAATTTTGATAAATTCTTAAAATTTATTAATTGAAAGATATAAATAAGTTGCATTCAGATTATAAATTTTTAATTAGAACTACAAAATCAAACTAAGTTTAGTGAAAACCATAGCTTAAAATTAAAATCGAATAAAAAAATTCAAAATTCATAAAAAAAAAAATGATGTACATAACACTCTCAATTTGTGAAGTTTCCGATCTCTAACCGGTACATCTCATGGGAGAACTATTACTCCACTCACTTGGGAGTAAGAGATCAATAGAGGAAAGCAAAAACGTATTGGATCTAGAACTGTCTTCTATGTTATCTCTTTATGTCGTATCCCAATTCTCTTATCTCTCTACTTTCAACGTTTGAACCTAAATTTGCAGCGTGTATATACCAAGAACAACAATCCCATTATCCCATTGGGCTTAACCATACCCAATACTCGAACCTCTCATTCAGTGGGTGTGTGAACCTCTCATGGTATGTGTGATGTGATGTTATGTAATGTGACGTGATGTGAGTGTTTTGTATATACCGCTCAAAATAAAATGGGATAATTTAAAAAATGTCATTGTTTAATTATTTTTTACGGATATGTCACTAATAAATTATCTTTTTACAAATATGTTATTTATAAAACCTTTTAAAATTTTATATCTCAAAATCCTAAATCTAAAAAAAAAATTGATCTTGAAATGGCTACTTTTCAAAAATGGTACTTTTAAAATCATTATACAAAAATTTAATATCATTTATGTTTGGGTTAACTATGTTATGTTAGAGTTTAGTTTTTAGGGTTTAAAGTTTGTTAGTGATCAAAACTTTTTTTAAGATTGAGGATTTTGAGATATAAGATTTTTAAAAGGTTTTATAATTGGCATGTTTGTAAAAACATAATTCAATATTAGCATGTTTGTAAAAATTAATTTAAGAATGGCATTTTTGAAATTATCCCTAATTTTATTCCATGTAACTTATGTTACCATATAGTACCATACAGGTCCATATCTGTATCCTTTCGATATATATTTTTTCTTTGTCTAAAACTTTTAAATTAATCGATGTTTCTTTTTTTTCAGCTGTTTTCTTTCTTTTTTCTTAAGAAAGACTTCATTGAGGCAAACGCATATTACTTTCAGATAATGCCAACATGCAATATAATAAGTGCTGTATCCTCTGGAAGTATCACACAATTCACAGATGTCCACGCGCTAAGAAAACCTTGTGTCTTTGTGAGGGACAACACATATGTTGACGGTTTGCATTATCGGTAGAATTGAGAAGAATTGATTTTCTTTTGAGCCCAAGGTTAAAGGATAGGCGGAGGAGAGACTTCGCAGATCTAAATGTGTTGACTAAGCCGTGTTGATCGCCGCGAAAGGGTCTCAGGTAAAGGAGAGCATCGTAGGTACTAACTCATCAGCCATGGCTCAATCCACTGTTAGAGATACCCCTTCACGACTACCGTATTGGCAGAGCCGTGTTGTTTGGACCGGAAACTCTTCTGGGTCTATCCAGAAATCTCGAGTACTTCGATCGCTACTTGTGTTTATGAAAGAAAGAATACAAAGCTTATGAAGATGTTAAGATCTAGAAAACTTAGAGAGAATCTAGAGAGACATGTTTTTAGAGAGAGAAACTTTTTATTAGAAATGAAAACTTGTTCCTTACATGGATGGATACATCCCTTATTTATAGGAGAGACAGTTAAGTCGCTTACGTAAGCGCTTACCTCATTACACACTTATAGATTATTCTACACACTTATAGATATTTCTTACATATTTATTTTAATCATAATACTTATTGGGCTTCATACTTATTGGGCTTCTTAGTGGACTCCTTAGTAGGCTCCTTATTTCTTAGTGGACTTCTTATTGGGCTTGGGTTTTAAGATGTCTCTAATGATCCATCTCAAATTCAAGCATGTGATCTTCACAACATCCATAGCCATCGTCTGGACACACATACTTTGGCTCTGGTTCTTCATTTGTCTCCATGATCGTGTCGCTGGTCAGAACTTTTCTATCTCTTCAAGGTCTAGATTTAGGTCTGGATCCTCAGGTTCTTGTGAGTCTTGCCAATATACTCCTGCAGGTGGTGCATTCCCATATTTGCCGTCTTCTTCCTCGGTCTTTACTTCAGTAAATTTACCACTTTTGAGTTGCTCTTTCTTCATCATATAGAACTGAAGGTCTTCATCAAGATCCATCTGGTAGTCAACTTCGTAGAACGACCAATTAAGTTTGTATGGGATAGCAAACTTCTGGATCGTGTTGTTGAGTCGAAACGCATGATTCTGAAAGGCTTCAAAAGTCTCATTATCGGCCATGTTGAAATCTGGACGAACTCCTCTGTTAAGATCTTTATGATGGATGAGTGTAGGCATTGCATGGATCTTTTTTGATTTTGTGTTGACGCTGACAGGTCGGTGGAAGAAGTAGATGGTGTGTGGGTTGAAGAACGGATTGGATGTTGTTCTCCGTAGATTCTTGAAAGGATAGTTAAGTGCCTTGGCTGAAGCACGAAGTTTGCTGCTCCAAACGTTCATTGGTTCGACCCATCTCAGAAAGGTCGATATACCATTAGTGAAACACTTCTAGAAATTAATGTGTTGATATAACCATGGTATCTCAAAGATAATACCAACAGTGTATACCGCACAAAAATACCATAGAAAGCAGATGACTTCTTCTGGGAGGTCGCTTTGTCGGATACTGAACAGATGAGCGAACGGATACCTTGGATGGATACCAAGCGGTGTGATGAAGTTGTTGGTAACTCCGTGGTTGGACAAGATTATGGACTGGTAGCGAAATATCTTCTGTCGAAGGTGGTTGTGAAGTTTTCCAGTCTTGATCAGGTCCTTTGTATCTTCAGGAATGTTGCTGTCGAAATCGTAGAGAGACTTTGGTGAAGAACTGGATCCTTGGCAGCTCATGATGGCGAAGATGGGTATTACTGGTTTACGACTTAACATATCGGCTAGGATATTCTCCTTGCCCTTTAAATAGGTAGAGTCAAAGTCATATTTCGAAAACCATTCACTCCAACAAAGTAGCTGCTGATGTGGCACCATCTTCTGGTTGAATTGTAACATCTTCAGAAAAGATGACATATCCATCTCAATCTTGAATCTATGTCCTATCAAGTAGAACTCGAATCTCTCAATAGCCTTTTTGACCGCTAGGATTTCTTTGAACGTAGAGTGATAATGCGTTTCTGACTCCTTGAAACGTCCACTCTTGTAGGCACATATATGTCTTTTCCCATCAATCTCTTCGAACAGTATTGCTCCCCAGTATTTGTCGCTTGCGTCGGTTTGAACTATTCTTTTGCCGACAGAGGGAATCTGCAGGGGTGGCAGCTTTTGAATTTCTTGCTTTAACTTTTTCACTGCTTCAGTTTGTCGTGTACTCCACTGTAGAGGATTCTTTTGCAACAGCTTTCTCAGTGGCTGTGTCAGCTGGGACAGCTTTGGAATAAATTCGCCGACATAATTGATTACGCCAAGAAATTGTTGCACCTGTCTTCTTGTGAGATTTTCGTCGGGGAAGGCGAGTAGTTCTGTAGCCAGATGCGGTTGTGGTGTGAACTTTTCTTCTGCGATCTTGACTCCAAGGAACTCGATCTCTGGTTTTGCTATGGTCATCTTCTTTGCTGCGAGCATGATTCGATACTGTTGGACTAAGTCATGGAACTGTTTCAAAACCTTGACATGGTCTTCATTACTCTTGGAAAATAGTAGAATGTCATCGATGTAGATTAGTGCTGTGTTGACCAATGGTTGAAATATCCTTAGCATTGCTTGTTGAAATAAGGACGGAGCTGTCTTCAGACCAAATGGTAGGACTTTCCATTCCAGATGACGATCTGGTAAACAAAATGCTGTCTTGTGCCTTTCTTCCGGTTTGACTCCGATTTGCCAAAATCCTGATTTTAAATCGAATTTTGAGAAAATGGTTGCTCTGGAAAGGTGTTGCAATAGTGCTTTTCTCGTCGGGAGTGGGAACTTGATATCTTGAAGGAATCGATTCAGTGGTTTGTAATCAATCACCAGCCTTAGTTTGCCTCTAGTTTATTCTGCTCTTTTGTTGACGTAGAAGGCTTTGCATGCCCATGGTGAATTTGTTGTGGAGACTATTCCTTGCTTTATTAGTTGCTCACACTCTTCATGCGCCTGTTGTAGAAGTGCCGGGGGCATTCCCGCATGACTTGCTTTGGTTGGCGTAGTAATAATATTCTCCTTGAACGGAAGAGACACGAAAAACGCCGGGTTTAGCCATAGAGGATTCTTGCATTTCTGCAGGAATTCACTATGCGAATCTGCACATGATTTCTTCGTGATTTCTTCTTTTATGTTGTCGAACTCGAATGACATAATATCTTCGATAGGGAAGAGCCTTGGAATTGTTGTATAAGGTTTAAACAAATTCTTCCATCTAACTCCTCGGGGTTCGATGGAGATATCGAACTTTTTCTTTAATGACTGGTAACAATCCCAACCGAGAATAATGTCTTTGCCTGGTGCAATCGATCCAAGTACTTGAGTCGTGATTTGGCATCCTGGGAAAATCTCGATCGTGATCGGTTTAGACTTTGCTTTGATGAACAACGATCCTGCATTCGCGACTCTGAACTCTTGATTATACGGAAGCCACATTGATGCCGCTAAAACGTTAGGATTCATGATTGATGTATGGGCTCCAGTATCTATGAAAGCAATGATATGAACTGGTCGTATCTTCTTTTCTGGATCAAAGATGGTGACTGGAAGATGAGGTGTCTGTATATCTTCTTCTCGTTGAGGAATTTCCGTAATCTTGTAACACCCTTCTTCATCTTCGGACGACGAATCTTCTTCATCAGTATCTGAATATCCACATATTGAGTCTTGATCATCACTATCATATGATAGGACTGACTCGAAATCATGCTTGTCAAGGTCGAGGTCAGGAGCAATGTTGGATATCAAGTTGATGAGATACTGCTTTTTCTTCTTGGATTTGCTAGGACAGTTTTTCGCAAAATGCCCTTCTTTGTGACAAAGAAAGCACTTTGTCGTTTTTCTGAAGCTCTTCTTTCTTCTGAAGAATCTTTTACGCCGAAATTGATATTTGCTTGGAAACCTCTTGGTCTCACGATGTTTCTTCTTCCGATCGCACGAACATGATTTCTTCTTCTTCGCACACTTGATAAACAAGTCGGATTTTGAACACACCTTTGTCAGATGTTTTGAATTATCCATGAATTCTGACCAGAATTCTTTCTGTCTGCAAAGCTTGTCTAGCGTTTGGAAAACGTACTGTTGGATCTGGCCGATGGTGACCTCTTCAACCGTCTTGTTTTGATCTCTGATGTAAAGCTTCGTTTGTTGACTGAGATAACTATCTATGGACGAAAGGTAGACGTGCTTGAGACTTGGATTGTTTAGGCCATCCAGTGCATAGTATCGCTTCGTCTGTCTTTCAAAGTGTTTTGCAAGATCATTCTTCTTGCAATTGATCCTTGATGTGATTGGGAGTTCCGATAAACTCTTTATGAATTTTCTCAAGTACTATCGGAATAGTAGACTGGTAAGCTTGCTGATGTACGTAATCTCCAAGAGAATTCCACCATTCTTTTAATGAGCCAGAGAATCGAGCGGCGAACTGTTCTATGACCGTATACGTCGGGGAGGTGAGAGCCTCAGAAGTCATCCACGCTCGAAACTCATCAAGTCTTTCACCCCATTTGTGAAATGGAATATCATCAAATGTGAATGTGATGACTTTTGAAGCAAATTGTCTTGCTTGGCCAGTGTCTTCGTGAAATTGTCGGAATTGATTGTAGGGCATCTCCTCATCACTGGGCATTTCGTCTACTACTGGTTCTTCTTTAGGACCACTGCTTTCTCCTATGACAAATTGCCTTGGGAGTGACTTCTCATCCTCTGTAGTTGTATTTCCATCGCATGAGCTTGTATCAGACATGTGTCTGATTATCGGAAGATGAGTGGCTCCTTTTATCTGATAGGCTTGGGATACCTCTTCGTCGTGGTGGCTGACCGGTTCTTGAACTTTGTTGGCCATAGAATTAAGTAAATCGGTCATTGAGAAATCTTTCATTCCAATGTCTTCAACCTTGCCTTTGCCTTTGTCTTCTTCATGAGATGATCCTTGACTAGATTGTGAAGGAGAAAAGCTTAGTTTTTTAGTTGATTGATGTGCTTCCTCTTTATATTTTTTTGTTTTCTCTTTGTAGGAATTTGTCTTGAATATCGGGCGGATCGGCGTCTTGAAATTGGACCTATATTGTTCATCCGATGGTAGAAAATTGACTGATTGCAATGTCGGTCTGGAATATTCATGCCGAAGGAAGTTTGGGAGGTGTGATCCCTGATATGAGGGTTCTGGATATACACTTCCGAACGAAGGAAAGGAATTGTTAGTCGATCTTTTGTTCCCCTTAATTTCTTCAAAACATCCTTGAAGAATCTTTAATTGGTTTTTGAGACATGACTTCTCTTTTTCTCTAAGTTGGAATTGAGAGGTGTTGACCGACACATATTGCACCATACTTAGCATCTCCTTGTGAAGTTGTTCTAGGCGAGCCTTAATTTCCGATATCGAATTTTGCAAAGTGACCATCCTTTTGTTGTTGCTGCTTGCTATCTGATCCATCTTATGGTTGATCGTATGAAAAAGTTTGTTCTGGATCATCGCGTTCTCTGATTGCCAATTGAGGACTTTTTCCGCTTGAGATAACGGATCAAGGCCAGAATAATTAACTGTAGATGGTTTAATCTTCGGGTTGTGGGCAACGCCGTCTTTTGTAAAGTCTTCAAAAGGAGGAAAGTCATCCGGATTGAACATCATAACCTCAGGAAGTTCTGATTTCTTTGGCTGGGAATACTGAACTATTAACTCGTATCTTCCATTATCTTCGCCGAGTGTGCCCACCGATGGATCTCCTTCCAAATATCTTTTGTAGAGAGGGTCCCTCTTTGATCTTCGTCTTCTGCGTTTATCTTCGTCAGATTCGTAGTTGAGATAATCATATGTGCATGCCGTGCAGTTGCAGACGTCGAAGAAACAGTGTCCGTTTTCGTTTTTGAACGGATACATGACTGTTCCATCTTGCTCAAAGGAGATGGGTCTCGGATATTGATCTTTGTAAGGACCATGGAACTCGCTGTCATCGATTTGGATAGCGAATTGTGTAAACATCGGTCTTCGGAAAGATGATGATCTCGCCTTCTCGAACTTGATTTCCGTGAGGCCATCGTTCCTTGAGTGGAAAGTTGCTTCAGATGTTTGTATCGGCTTCTCGTAGCTTGTAACCCATGCTTCAGGGAGCTTTTGTATTAGTTCTTCACGAGATATCTGTCGAGGGATCTGGATCGCATTTGGTGCCTGGTAAGCCGAATTAACTTCCACGAATAACGCTTCATCTGATGAAGGAAGTACTAGATCCAGGGCATGATCTTGAACGCGGTAGACCACTTTGGAGTTGTACGAATCGGTCTCACTCTACATGCCAGAAAAGGACTACCGGTCACAGCGAGAATAGCTTTGGTCGATTCTAGACTAAAGACTTACCAACAGGCGTGTATTGGAACCGTTCAAACCACCTTGAACGCAGGAACAATCTTCATAACATTGTTCCCTAACTTTAATGTATCCTTAAAGCCTCGAAAGTTGTTCTGGAATATTCAACGTGATGAACTGTTCTTCTTCGGTGGCCGGGACTTGACAGGATGAGAACTTGCTTGCTTGAACATACTCCTTGACTCTTTTGGTGGATGACGATCTTATCAGTTGAGTAACTCCACGAACAGAAAAGAATCCAGGTTTTTTAGCAAAGATCTCATACGGGTTAAGAAGAGGAAGAGTAGTTTCAGGCATTTGATCACCTGGGACATATTCTACCTCATAAAGAGAATCTATATTAGAAGATGATGAATTAATTTTTTGATTTTTGTTTTTAGGTAAAGTAGAAAATTGATAATTTGAAGGAATGATTTGAGATTCAGACATGATTATGAGAATTAAGTTCTCTAGATACCCGAACGATCAACATAAACAATGATTCTCTCAAACAAAACACAAGTCCTGCGCTCTGATACCACAAGGTTAAAGGATAGGCGGAGGAGAGACTTCGCAGATCTAAACGTGTTGACTAAGCCGTGTTGATCGCCGCGAAAGGGTCTCAGGTAAAGGAGAGCATCGTAGGCACTAACTCATCAGCCATGGCACAATCCACTGTTAGAGATACCCCTTCACGACTACCGTATTGGCAGAGCTGTGTTGTTTAGACCGGAAACTCTTCTGGGTCTATCCAGAAATCTCGAGTACTTCGATCGCTACTTGTGTTTATGAAAGAAAGAATACAAAGCTTATGAAGATGTTGAGATCTAGAAAACTTAGAGAGAATCTAGAGAGACATGTTTTTAGAGAGAGAAACTTTTTATTAGAAATGAAAACTTGTTCCTTACATGGATGGATACATCCCTTATTTATAGGAGAGGCATTTAAGTCGCCTACGTAAGCGCTTACCTCATTAGACACTTATAGATTATTCTACACACTTATAGATATTTCTTACATATTTATTTTAATCATAATACTTATTGGGCTTCATACTTATTGGGCTTCTTAGTGGACTCCTTAGTAGGCTCCTTATTTCTTAGTGGACTTCTTATTGGGCTTGGGTTTTAAGATGTCTCTAATGATCCATCTCAAATTCAAGCATGTGATCTTCACAACATCCATAGCCATCGTCTGGACACACATACTTTGGCTCTGGTTCTTCATTTGTCTCCATGATCGTGTCGCTGGTGCAGAACTTTTCTATCTCTTCAAGGTCTAGATTTAGGTCAGGATCCTCAGGTTCTTGTGAGATTTTCGTCGGGGAAGGCGAGTAGTTCTGTAGCCAGATGCGGTTGTGAAGTTTTCCAGTCTTGATCAGGTCCTTTGTATCTTCAGGAATGTTGCTGTCGAAATCGTAGAGAGACTTTGGTGAAGAACTGGATCCTTGGCAGCTCATGATGGCGAAGATGGGTATTACTGGTTTACGACTTAACATATCGGCTAGGATATTCTCCTTGCCCTTTAAATAGGTAGAGTCAAAGTCATATTTCGAAAACCATTCACTCCAACGAAGTAGCTGCTGATGTGGCACCATCTTCTGGTTGAATTGTAACATCTTCGGAAAAGATGACATATCCATCTCAATCTTGAATCTATGTCCTATCAAGTAGAACTCGAATCTCTCAATAGCCTTTTTGACCGCTAGGATTTCTTTGAACGTAGAGTGATAATGCATTTCTGACTCCTTGAAACGTCCACTCTTGTAGGCACAGATATGTCTTTTCCCATGAATCTCTTCGAACAGTATTGCTCCCCAGTATTTGTCGCTTGCGTCGGTTTGAACTATTCTTTTGCCGACAGAGGGAATCTGCAGGGGTGGTAGCTTTTGAATTTCTTGCTTAAACTTTTTCACTGCTTTAGTTTGTCGTGTACTCCACCGTGGAGGATTCTTTTGCAACAGCTTTCTCAGTGGATGTGTCAGCTGGGACAGCTTTGGAATAAATTCGCCGACATAATTGATTACGCCAAGAAATTGTTGTACCTGTCTTCTTGTGAGATTTTCGTCGGGGAAGGCGAGTAGTTCTGTAGCCAGATGCGGTTGTGGTGTGAACTTTCCTTCTGCGATCTTGACTCCAAGGAACTCGATCTCTGGTTTTGCTATGGTCATCTTCTTTGCTGCGAGCATGATTCCATACTGTTGGACTAAGTCATGGAAAAGTTTCAAAACCTTGACATGGTCTTCATTACTCTTGGAAAATAGTAGAATGTCATCGATGTAGATTAGTGCTGTGTTGACCAATGGTTGAAATATCCTTAGCACTGCTTGTTGAAATAAGGATGGAGCTGTCTTCAGACCAAATGGTAGGACTTTCCATTCCAAATGGCGATCCGGTAAACAGAATGCTGTCTTGTGTCGTTCCTCCGGTTTGACTCCGATTTGCCAAAATCCTGATTTCAAAACGAATTTTGAAAAAATGGTTGCTCCGGAAAGATGCTGCAACAGTGCCTTTCGCGTTGGGAGTGGGAACTTGATATCTTGAAGGAATCGGTTCAGTGGTTTGTAATCAATCACCAGCCTTAGTTTTCCCCTAGCTTGTTCTGCTCTTTTGTTGACATAAAAAGCTTTGCATGCCCATGGTGAATTTGTTGTGGAGACTATTCCTTGCTTTATTAGTTGCTCACACTCTTCATGCGCCTGTTGTAGAAGTGCCGGGGGCATTCCCGCATGACTTGCTTTGGTTGGCGTAGTAATAATATTCTCCTTGAACGGAAGAGACACGAAAAACGTCGGGTTTAGCCATAGAGGATTCTTGCATTTCTGCAGGAATTCACTATGCGAATCTGCACAGGATTTCTTCGTGATTTCTTCTTTTATGTTGTCGAACTCGAATGACATAATATCTTCGATAGGGAAGAGCCTTGGAATTGTTGTATAAGGTTTAAACAAATTCTTCCATCTAACTCCTCGGTGTTCGATGGAGATATCAAACTTCTTCTTTAATGACTGGTAACAATCTTATCCTAGGATAATGTCTTTGCCTGGTGCCGTCGATCCAAGCACTTGAGTTGTGATTTGGCATCCTGGGAAGATCTCGATCGTGATTGGCTTAGATTTGGCTTTAATGAACAATGATTCTGCATTTGCTACTCTGAACTCTTGATTATACGGAAGCCACATTGATGCCGCTAAAACGTTAGGATTCAAGATTGATGTATGGGCTCCAGTATCTATGAAAGCAATGATATGAACTGGTCGCATCTTCTTTTCTGGATCAAAGATGGTTACTGGAAGATGAGGTGTCTGTATATCTTCTTCTCGTTGAGGAATTTCCGTAATCTTGTAACATTCTTCCTCTTCTTCGGATGAGTCGTCTTCCTCAGTATCGGAATATCCACATATTGCATCTTGTTCGTCACTATCATTTGATAGGACTGACTCGAGATCATGCTTGTCAAGGTTGAGGTCAGGAGCAATGTTGGATATCGAGTTGATGAGATACTGCTTTTTCTTCTTGGATTTGCTAGGACAGTTTTTCGCAAAATGCCCTTCTTTGTGACAAAGAAAGCACTTTGTCGTTTTTCTGAAACTCTTCTTTCTTCTGAAGAATCTTTTACGCCGAAATGGATATTTGCTTGGAAACCTCTTGGTCTCACGATGTTTCTTCTTCCGATTGCACGAACATGATTTCTTCTTCTTCGCACACTTGATAAACAAGTCTGATTTTGAACACACCTTTGTCAGATGTTTTGAATTATCCATGAATTCTGACCAAAATTCTTTCTGCCTGCAGAGCTTGTCTAGTGTTCGGAAAACGTACTGTTGGATCTCTAACAGTGGATTGAATATTCCAGAACAACTTCCGAGGCTTTGGCAGCAACAAGGATTTACACATCTCCACTTTGGAGTTGTACGAATCGGTCTCACTCTACATGCCAGAAAAGGACTACCGGTCACAGCGAGAATAGCTTTGGTCGATTCTAGAAAAAAGCCTTACCAACAGGCGTGTATTGGAACCATTCAAACCACCTTGAACGCAGGAACAATCTTCATAACATTGTTCCCTAACTTTAATGTATCTTTGAAAGATCCTAATCTTTTGAAGGCACTTAAAGTTCAACTGCAGATCGTTGGAGCACCGATGCAAGAGAATAGTGTCCTCGCTACACTACATCATCAAATGGTCTACCGCGTTCAAAATCATGCCCTGGATCTAGTACTTCCTTCATCAGATGAAACATTATTCATGGGTGACAAGCTACGAGAAGCTTCATCAAGCACCGCAAGGCCCGATACAAACATCTGAAGCAACTTTCCACTCAAGGAACGATGGCCTCACATAAATCAAGTTCGAGAAGGCGAGATCATCATCTTTCCGAAGACCGATGTTTACACAATTCGCTATCCAAATCGATGACAGCGATTTCCATGGTCCTTACAAAGATCAATATCCGAGACCCATCTCCTTTGAGCAAGATGGAACAGTCATGTATCCGTTCAAAGACGAAAACGGACACTGTTTCTTCAACGACTAATCTGACGAAGATAAACGCAGAAGACGAAGATCAAAGAGGGACCCTCTCTACAAAAGATATTTGGAAGGAGATCCATCGGTGGGCACACTCGGCGAAGATAATGGAAGATACGAGTTCATAGTTCAGTATTCCCAGCCAAAGAAATCAGAACTTCCTGAGGTTATGATGTTCAATCCGGATGACTTTCCTCCTTTTGAAGACTTTACAAAAGACGGCGTTGCCCACAGCGCGTAGATTAAACCATCTACAGTTAATTCTTCTGGCCTTGATCCGTTATCTCAAGCGGAAAAAGTCCTCAATTGGCAATCAGAGAACGCGATGATCCAGAACCAACTTCTTCATACGATCAACCATAAGATGGATCAGATGGCAAGCAGCCACAACAAAAGGATGGTCACTTTGCAAAATTCGATATCGGAAATTAAGGCTCGCCTAGAACAACTTCACAAGGAGATGCTAAGTATGGTGCAATATGTGTCGGTCAACACCTCTCAATTCCAACTTAGAGAAAAAGAGATGTCATGTCTCAAAAACCAATTAAAGATTCTTCAAGGATGTTTTGAAGAAATTAAGGGGAACAAAAGATCGACTAACAATTCCTTTCCTTCGTTCGGCAGTGTATATCCAGAACCCTCATATCAGGGATCACACCTCCCAAACTTCCTTCCGCAAGAATATTCCAGACCGACATCGCAATCAGTCAATTTTCTACCATCGGATGAACAATATATGTCCAGTTTCAAGACGCTGATCCGCCCGATATTCAAGACAAATTCCTACAAAGAGAAAACAAGAAAATATAAAGAGGAAGCACATCAATCAACTAAAAAACCAAGCTTTTCTCCTTCACAATCTAGTCAAGGATCATCTCATGAAGAAGACAAAGGCAAAGGCAAGGTTGAAGACATTGGAATAATAGATTTCTCAATGACCGATCTACTTAATTCAATGGCCAACAAAGTTCAAGAACCGGTTAGCCACCAGAAAGAAGAGGTATCCCAAGCCTATCATAAAAAAAAGGCTACTCATTTTCTGATAATCAGACATTTGTCTGATATACAAGCTCATGCGACAGTGATACAGCTAAAGAGGATGAGAAGTCACTCCCAAGACAATTTGCCATAGGAGAAAGCAGCGGTCCTAAAGAAGAACCAGCAGTAAACGAAATGCCCAGTGATGAGGAGATCCCCTATAATCAATTTCGGCAATTTCACGAAGACACTAGCCATGCAAGACAATTTGCTTCAAAAGTCGTCACATTCACATTTGATGATATTCCATTTCACAAATGGGGTGAAAGACTTGATGAGTTTTGAGCGTGGATGACTTCTAAGGCTCTCACCTCCCCGACGTATACGGTCATAGAACAGTTCGCCGCTCGATTCTCTGGCTCATTAAAAGAATGGTGGAATTCTCTTGGAGATTACGTACATCAGCAAGCTTACCAGTCTACTATTCCGATAGTACTTGAGCAAATTCATAAAGAGTTTATCGGAACTCCCAATCACATCAAGGATCAATTGCAAGAAGAATATTTTACGGCAAAATGTTGTTCTCTCTAGAAGAAAGATCTTGCAAAACACTTTGAAAGACAGACGAAGCGGTACTATGCACTGAACGGCCTAAACAATCCAAGTCTCAAGCACGTCTATCTTTCGTCCATCGATAGTTATCTCAGCCAACAAACAAAGCTTTACATCAGAGAACAAAACCAGACGGTTGAAGAGGTCACCATCGGCCAGATCCAACAGTACGTTTTCCGAACGCTAGACAAGCTTTGCAGACAGAAAGAATTTTGGTCAGAATTCATGGATAATTCAAAACATCTGACAAAGGTGTGTTCAAAATCCGACTTGTTTATCAAGTGTGCGAAGAAGAAGAAATCATGTTTGTGCGATCGGAAGAAGAAACATCGTGAGACCAAGAGGTTTCCAAGCAAATATCCATTTCGGCGTAAAAGATTCTTCAGAAGAAAGAAGAGCTTCAGAAAAACGACAAAGTGCTTTCTTTGTCACAAAGAAGGGCATTTTGCGAAAAATTGTCCTAGCAAATCCAAGAAGAAAAAGCAGTATCTCATCAACTCGATATCCAACATTGCTCCTGACCTCGACCTTGACAAGCATGATCTCGAGTCAGTCCTATCATATGATAGTGATGATCAAGATGCAATATGTGGATATTCAGATACTGAAGAAGAAGATTCGTCGTCCGAAGATGAAGAAGGGTGTTACAAGATTACGGAAATTCCTCAACGAGAAGAAGATATACAGACACCTCTTCTTCCAGTAACCATCTTTGATCCAGAAAAGAAGATACGACCAGTTCATATCATTGCTTTCATAGATACTCGAGCCCATACATCAATCATGAATCCTAACGTTTTAGCGGCATCAATGTGGCTTCCGTATAATCAAGAGTTCAGAGTCGCGAATGCAGGATCGTTGTTCATCAAAGCAAAGTCTAAACCGATCACGATCGAGATTTTCCCAGGATGCCAAATCACGACTCAAGTACTTGGATCGATTGCACCAGGCAAAGACATTATTCTCGGTTGGGATTGTTACCAGTCATTAAAGAAAAAGTTCGATATCTCCATCCTGGAATGCGGGAATGCCCCCGGCACTTCTACAACAGGCGCATGAAGAGTGTGAGCAACTAATAAAGCAAGGAATAGTCTCCACAACAAATTCACCATGGGCATGCAAAGCCTTCTACGTCAACAAAAGAGCAGAATAAACTAGAGGCAAACTAAGGCTGGTGATTGATTACAAACCACTGAATCGATTCCTTCAAGATATCAAGTTCCCACTCCCGACGAGAAAAGCACTATTGCAACACCTTTCCAGAGCAACCATTTTCTCAAAATTCGATTTAAAATCAGGATTTTGGCAAATCGGAGTCAAACCGGAAGAAAGGCACAAGACAACATTTTGTTTACCAGATCGTCATCTGGAATGGAAAGTCCTACCATTTGGTCTGAAGACAGCTCCGTCCTTATTTCAACAAGCAATGCTAAGGATATTTTAACCATTGGTCAACACAGCACTAATCTACATCGATGACATTCTACTATTTTCCAAGAATAATGAAGACCATGTCAAGGTTTTGAAAAGTTCCATGACTTAGTCCAACAATATGGAGTCATGCTCGCAGCAAAGAAGATAATGATAGCAAAACCGGAGATCGAGTTCCTTGGAGTCAAGATCGCAGAAGGAAAGTTCACACCACAACCGCATCTGGCTACAGAACTACTCGCCTTCCCCGACGAAAATCTCACAAGAAGACAGGTACAACAATTTCTTGGCGTAATCAATTATGTCGGCGAATTTATTCCAAAGCTGTCCCAGCTGACACAGCCACTGAGAAAGCTGTTGCAAAAGAATCCTCCACAGTGGAGTACACGACAAACTGAAGCAGTGAAAAAGTTAAAGCAAGAAATTCAAAAGCTACCACCCCTGCAGATTCCCTCTGTCGGCAAAAGAATAGTTCAAACCGACGCAAGCGACAAATACTAGGGAGCAATACTGTTCGAAGAGATTGATGGGAAAAGACATATCTGTGCCTACAAGAGTGGACGTTTCAAGGAGTCAGAAATGCATTATCACTCTACGTTCAAAGAAATTCTAGCGGTCAAAAAGGCTATTGAGAGATTCGAGTTCTACTTGATAGGACATAGATTCAAGATTGAGATGGATATGTCATCTTTTCCGAAGATGTTACAATTCAACCAGAAGATGGTGCCACATCAGCAGCTACTTCGTTGGAGTGAATGGTTTTCGAAATATGACTTTGACTCTACCTATTTAAAGGGCAAGGAGAATATCCTAGCCGATATGTTAAGTCGTAAACCAGTAATACCCATCTTCGCCATCATGAGCTGCCAAGGATCCAGTTCTTCACCAAAGTCTCTCTACGATTTCGACAGCAACATTCCTGAAGATACAAAGGACCTGATCAAGACTGGAAAACTTCACAACTACCTTCGACAGAAGATCTTTCGCTACCAGTCCATAATCTTGTCCAACCACGGAGTTACCAACAACTTCATCACACCGCTTGGTATCCATCCAAGGTATCCGTTCGCTCATCTGTTCAGTATCCAACAAAGCGACCTCCCAGAAGAAGTCATCTGCTTTCTATGGTATTTTTGTGCGGTATACACTGTTGGTATTATCTTTGAGATACCATGGTTATATCAACACATTAATTCCCAGAAGTGTTTCACTAATGGTATATCGACCTTTCTGAGATGGTTCGAACCAATGAACGTTTGGAGCAGCAAACTTCGTGCTTCAGCCAAGGCACTTAACTATCCTTTCAAGAAGCTACGGAGAACAACATCCAATCCGTTCTTCAACCCACACACCATCTACTTCTTCCACCGACCTGTCAGCGTCAACACAAAATCAAAAAAGATCCATGCAATGCCTACACTCATCCATCATAAAGATTTTAACAGAGGAGTTCGTCCAGATTTCAACATGGCCGATAATGAGACTTTTGAAGCCTTTCAGAACCATGCGTTTTGACTCAACAACACGATCCAGAAGTTTGCTATCCCATACAAACTTAATTGGTCGTTCTACGAAGTTGACTACCAGATGGATCTTGATGGAGACAAATGAAGAACCAAAGCCAAAGTATGTGTGTCCAGACGAAGGCTATGGATGTTGTGAAGATCACATGCTTGAATTTGAGATGGATCATTAGAGACATCTTAAAACCCAAGCCCAATAAGTATGAAGCCCAATAAGTATTATGATTAAAATAAATATGTAAGAAATATCTATAAGTGTGTAGAATAATCTATAAGTGTGTAATGAGGTAAGCGCTTACGTAAGCGACTTAAATGCCTCTCCTATAAATAAGGGATGTATCCATCCATGTAAGGAACAAGTTTTCATTTCTAATAAAAAGTTTTTCTCTCAAAAAACATGTCTCTCTAGATTCTCTTTAAGTTTTCTAGATCTCAACATCTTCATAAGCTTTGTATTCTTTCTTTCATAAACACAAGTAGCGATCGAAGTACTCGAGATTTCTGGATAGACCCAGAAGAGTTTCCGAACTAAACAACACGGCTCTGCCAATACGGTAGTCGTGAAGGGGTATCTCTAACAGTGGATTGAGCCATGGCTGATGAGTTAGTGCCTACGATGCTCTCCTTTACCTGAGACCCTTTCGCGGCGATCAACACGGCTTAACTCAACACGTTTAGATCTGCGAATTCTCTCCTCCGCCTATCCTTTAACCTTGTAGTATCAGAGCGCAGGACTTGTGTTTTGTTTGAGAGAATCATTGTTTATGTTGATCGTTCGGGTATCTAGAGAACTTAATTCTCATAAATCATGTCTGAATCTCAAATCATCCCTTCAAATTTTCAATTTTCTACTTTACCTAAAAACAAAAATCAAAAAAATAATTCATCATCTTCTAATATAGATTCTCTTTATGAGGTAGAATATGTCCCAGGTGATCAAATGCTTGAAACTACTCTTCCTCTTGTTAACCCGTATGAGATCTTTGCTAAAAAACCTAGATTCTTTTCTGTTCGTGGAGTTACTCAACTGATAAGATCGTCATCCACCAAAAGAGTCAAGGAGTATGTTCAAGCAAGCAAGTTCTCATCCTGTCAAGTCCCGGCCACCGAAGAAGAACAGTTCATCACATTGAATATTCCAGAACAACTTCCGAGGCTTTGGCAGCAACAAGGATTTACACATCTCCACTTTGGAGTTGTACGAATCGGTCTTACTCTACATGCCAGAAAAGTACTACCGGTCACAGCGAGAATAGCTTTGGTCGATTCTAGACTAAAGACTTACCAACAGGCGTGTATTGGAACCGTTCAAACCACCTTGAACGCAGGAACAATCTTCATAACATTGTTCCCTAACTTTAATGTATCCTTAAAAGATCCTAATCTTTTGAAGGCACTTAAAGTTCAACTGCAGATCGTTGGAGCACCGATGCAAGAGAATAGTGTCCTCGCTACACTACATCATCAAATGGTCTACCGCGTTCAAGATCATGCCCTGGATCTAGTACTTCCTTCATCAGATGAAGCTTTATTCCTGGAAGTTAATTCGGCTTACCAGGCACCAAATGCGATCCAGATCCCTCGACAGATATCTCGTGAAGAACTAATACAAAAGCTCCCTGAAGCATGGGTGACAAGCTACGAAAAGCTTCATCAAGCACCGCAAGGCCCGATACAAACATATGAAGCAACTTTCCACTCAAGGAACGATGGCCTCACAGAAATCAAGTTCGAGAAGGCGAGATCATCATCTTTCCGAAGACCGATGTTTACACAATTCGCTATCCAAATCGATGACAGCGAGTTCCATGGTCCTTACAAAGATCAATATCCGAGACCCATCTCCTTTGAGCAAGATGGAACAGTCATGTATCCGTTCAAAGACGAAAACGGACACTGTTTCTTCGACGTCTGCAACTGCACGGCATGCACAGATGACTATCTCAACTACGAATCTGACGAAGATAAACGCAGAAGACGAAGATCAAAGAGGGACCCTCTCTACAAAAGATATTTGGAAGGAGATCCATCGGTGGGCACACTCGGCGAAGATAATGGAAGATACGAGTTCATAGTTCAGTATTCCTAGCCAAAGAAATCAGAACTTCCTGAGGTTATGATGTTCAATCCAGATGACTTTCCTCCTTTTGAAGACTTTACAAAAGACGGCGTTGCCCACAGCCCGAAGATTAAACCATCTACAGTTAATTCTTCTGGCCTTGATCCGTTATCTCAAGCGGAAAAAAGTCCTCAATTGGCAATCAGAGAACGCGATGATCCAGAACAAACTTCTTCATACGATCAACCATAAGATGGATCAGATGGCAAGCAGCCACAACAAAAGGATGGTCACTTTGCAAAATTCGATATCAGAAATTAAGGCTCGCCTAGAACAACTTCACAAGGAGATGCTGAGTATGGTGCAATATGTGTCGGTCAACACCTCTCAATTCCAACTTAGAGAAAAAGAGATGTCAAGTCTCAAAAACCAATTAAAGATTCTTCAAGGATGTTTTGAAGAAATGAAGGGGAACAAAAGATCGACTAACAATTCTTTTCCTTCATTCGGAAGTGTATATCCAGAACCCTCATATCAGGGATCACACCTCCCAAACTTCCTTCCGCAAGAATATTCCAGACAAACATCGCAATCAGTCAATTTTCTACCATCGGATGAACAATATATGTCCAGTTTCAAGACGCCGATCCGCCCGATATTCAAGACAAATTCCTACAAAGAGAAAACAAGAAAATATAAAGAGGAAGCACATCAACCAACTAAAAAACCAAGCTTTTCTCCTTCACAATCTAGTCAAGGATCAACTCATGAAGAAGACAAAGGTAAAGGCAAGGTTGAAGACATTGGAATGATAGATTTCTCAATGACCGATCTACTTAATTCAATGGCCAACAAAGTTCAAGAACCGGTTAGCCACCAGAAAGAAGAGGTATCCCAAGCCTATCAGAAAAAAGGCTACTCATTTCTGATAATCAGACATCTGTCTGATACAAGCTCATGCGACAGTGATACAGCTACAGAGGATGAGAAGTCACTCCCAAGACAATTTGCCATAGGAGAAAGCAGCGGTCCTAAAGAAGAACCAGTAGTAGACGAAATGCCCAGTGATGAGCAGATCCCCTATAATCAATTTCGGCAATTTCACGAAGACACTAGCCAAGCAAGACAATTTGCTTCAAAAGTCGTCACATTCACATTTGATGATATTCCATTTCACAAATAGGGTGAAAGACTTGATGAGTTTCGAGCGTGGATGACTTCTGAGGCTCTCACCTCCCCGACGTATACGGTCATAGAACAGTTCGCCGCTCGATTCTCTGGCTCATTAAAAGAATGGTGGAATTCTCTTGGAGATTACGTACATCAGCAAGCTTACCAGTCTACTATTCCGATAGTACTTGCGCAAATTCATAAAGAGTTTATCGGAACTCCCAATCACATCAAAGATCTTGCAAAACACTTTGAAAGACATACGAAGCGGTACTATGCACTGAACGGCCTAAACAATCCAAGTCTCAAGCACGTCTATCTTTCGTCCATCGATAGTTATCTCAGCCAACAAACAAAGCTTTACATCAGAGAACAAAACCAGACGGTTGAAGAGGTCACCATCGGCCAGATCCAACAGTACGTTTTCCGAACGCTAGACAAGCTTTGCAGACAGAAAGAATTTTGGTCAGAATTCATGGATAATTCAAAACATCTGACAAAGGTGTGTTCAAAATCCGACTTGTTTATCAAGTGTTCGAAAAAGAAGAAATCATGTTCGTGCGATCGGAAGAAGAAACATCGTGAGACCAAGAGGTATCCAAGCAAATATCCATTTCGGCGTAAAAGATTCTTCAGAAGAAAGAAGAGCTTCAGAAAAACGACAAAGTGCTTTCTTTGTCACAAAGAAGGGCATTTTGCGAAAAACTGTCCTAGCAAATCCAAGAAGAAAAAGCAGTATCTCATCAACTCGATATCCAACATTGCTCCTGACCTCGACCTTGACAAGCATGATCTCGAGTCAGTCCTATCATATGATAGTGATGATCAAGATGCAATATGTGGATATTCAGATACTGAAGAAGAAGATTCGTCGTCCGAAGATGAAGAAGGGTGTTACAAGATTACGGAAATTCCTCAACGAGAAGAAGATATACAGACACCTCTTCTTCCAGTAACCATCTTTGATCCAGAAAAGAAGATACGACCAGTTCATATCATTGCTTTCATAGATACTGGAGCCCATACATCAATCATGAATCCTAACGTTTTAGCGGCATCAATGTGGCTTCCGTATAATCAAGAGTTCAGAGTCGCGAATGCAGGATCGTTGTTCATCAAAGCAAAGTCTAAACCGATCACGATCGAGATTTTCCCAGGATGCCAAATCACGACTCAAGTACTTGGATCGATTGCACCAGGCAAAGACATTATTCTCGGTTGGGATTGTTACCAGTCATTGAAGAAAAAGTTCGATATCTCCATCGAACTTCGAGGAGTCAGATGGAAGAATTTGTTCAAGCCTTATACAATAATTCCAAGGCTTTTCTCTGTCCAAGACATCATGTCAGCAGAATTCGACAACATAAAAGAAGAAATCACGAAGAAATCCTGTGCAGATTCGCATTGTGAATTCCTGCAGAAATGCAAGAATCCTCTATGGCTAAACCCGGCGTTTTTCGTGTCTCTTCCATTCAAGGAGAATATTATTACTACGCCAACCAAAGCAAGTCATTCGGGAATGCCCCCGGCACTTCTACAACATGCGCATGAAGAGTGTGAGCAACTAATAAAGCAAGGAATAGTCTCCACAACAAATTCACCATGGGCATGCAAAGCCTTCTACGTCAACAAAAGAGCAGAACAAACTAGAGGCTAACTAAGGCTGGTGATTGATTACAAACCACTGAATCGATTCCTTCAAGATATCAAGTTCCCACTCCCGACGAGAAAAGCACTATTGCAACACCTTTCCGGAGCAACTATTTTCTCAAAATTCGATTTAAAATCAGGATTTTGGCAAATCGGAGTCAAACCGGATGAAAGGCACAAGACAGCATTTTGTTTACCAGATCGTCATCTGGAATGGAAAGTCCTACCATTTGGTCTGAAGTCAGCTCCGTCCTTATTTCAACAAGCAATGCTAAGGATATTTCAACCATTGGTCAACACAGCACTAATCTACATCGATGACATTCTACTATTTTCCAAGAGTAATGAAGACCAAGTCAAGGTTTTGAAACAGTTCCATGACTTAGTCCAACAGTATGGAATCATGCTCGCAGCAAAGAAGATGACCATAGCAAAACCAGAGATCGAGTTCCTTGGAGTCAAGATCGCAGAAGGAAAGTTCACACCACAACCGCATCTGGCTACAGAACTACTCGCCTTCCCCGACGAAAATCTCACAAGAAGACAGGTGGAACAATTTCTTGGCGTAATCAATTATGTCGGCGAATTTATTCCAAAGCTGTCCCAGCTGACACAGCCACTGAGAAAGCTGTTGCAAAAGAATCCTCCACAGTGGAGTACACGACAAACTGAAGCAGTGAAAAAGTTAAAGCAAGAAATTCAAAAGCTACCACCCCTGCAGATTCCCTCTGTCGGCAAAAGAATAGTTCAAACCGACGCAAGCGACAAATACTGGGGAGCAATACTGTTCGAAGAGATTGATGGGAAAAGACATATCTGTGCCTACAAGAGTGGACGTTTCAAGGAGTCAGAAACGCATTATCACTCTACGTTCAAAGAAATCCTAGCGGTCAAAAAGGCTATTGAGAGATTCGAGTTCTACTTGATAGGACATAGATTCAAGATTGAGATGGATATGTCATCTTTTCCGAAGATGTTACAATTCAACAAGAAGATGGTGCCACATCAGCAGCTACTTCGTTGGATTGAATGGTTTTCGAAATATGACTTTGACTCTACCTATTTAAAGGGCAAGGAGAATATCCTAGCCGATATGTTAAGTCGTAAACCAGTAATACCCATCTTCGCCATCATGAGCTGCCAAGGATCCAGTTCTTCACCAAAGTCTCTCTACGATTTCGACAGCAACATTCCTGAAGATACAAAAGACCTGATCAAGACTGGAAAACTTCACAACCAACTTCGAGAGAAGATCTTTCGCTACCGGTCCATAATCTTATCCAACCACGGAGTTACTTACAACTTCATCACACCGCTTGGTATCCATCGAAAGTATCCGTTCGCTCATCTGTTCAGTATCCGACAAAGCGACCTCCCAGAAGAAGTCATCTGCTTTCTATGGTATTTTTGTGCGGTATACACTGTTGGTATTATCTTTGAGATACCATGGTTATATCAACAAATTAATTCCCAGAAGTGTTTCACTAATGGTATATCGACCTTTCTGAGATGGTTCGAACCAATGAACGTTTGGAGCAGCAAACTTCATGCTTCAGCCAAGGCACTTAACTATCCTTTCAAGAAGCTACGGAGAACAACATCCAATCCGTTCTTCAACCCACACACCATCTACTTCTTCCACCGACCTGTCAGCGTCAACACAAAATCAAAAAAGATCCATGCAATGCCTACACTCATCCATCATAACGATCTTAACAGAGGAGTTCGTCCAGATTTCAACATGGCCGATAATGAGACTTTTGAAGCCTTTTAGAATCATGCGTTTCGACTCAACAACACGATCCAGAAGTTTGCTATCCCATACAAACTTAATTGGTCGTTCTACGAAGTTGACTACCAGATGGATCTTGATGAAGACCTTCAGTTCTATATGATGAAGCAAGAGCAACTCAAAAGTGGTAAATTTACTGAAGTAAAGACCGAGGAAGAAGACGGCAAATATGGGAATGCTCCACCAGCAGGAGTATATTGGCAAGACTCACAAGAACCTGAGGATCCAGACCTAAATCTAGACCTTGAAGAGATAGAAAAGTTCTGCACCAGCGACACGATCATGGAGACAAATGAAGAACCAGAGCCAAAGTATGTGTGTCCAGACGATGGCTATGGATGTTGTGAAGATCACATGCTTGAATTTGAGATGGATCATTAGAGACATCTTAAAACCCAAGCCCAATAAGAAGTCCACTAAGAAATAAGGAGCCTACTAAGGAATCCACTAAGAAGCCCAATAAGTATCATGATTAAAATAAATATGTAAGAAATATCTATAAGTGTGTAGAATAATCTATAAGTGTGTAATGAGGTAAGCGCTTACGTAAGCGACTTAAATGCCTCTCCTATAAATAAGGGATGTATCCATCCATGTAAGGAACAAGTTTTCATTTCTAATAAAAAGTTTCTCTCTCTAAAAACATGTCTCTCTAGATTCTCTCTAAGTTTTCTAGATCTCAACATCTTCATAAGCTTTGTATTCTTTCTTTCATAAACACAAGTAGCGATCGAAGTACTCGAGATTTCTGGATAGACCCAGAAGAGTTTCCGGTCTAAACAACACGGCTCTGCCAATACGGTAGTCGTGAAGGGGTATCTCTAACAGTGGATTGAGCCATGGCTGATGAGTTAGTGCCTACGATCAACACGGCTTAGTCAACACGTTTAGATCTGCGAAGTCTCTCCTCCGCCTATCCTTTAACCTTGTGGTATCAAAGCGCAGGACTTGTGTTTTGTTTGAGAGAATCATTGTTTATGTTGATCGTTCGGGTATCTAAAGAACTTAATTCTCATAATCATGTCTGAATCTCAAATCATCCCTTCAAATTTTCAATTTTCTACTTTACCTAAAAACAAAAATCAAAAAAATAATTCATCATCTTCTCATATAGATTCTCTTTATGAGGTAGAATATGTCCCAGGTGATCAAATGCCTGAAACTACTCTTCCTCTTGTTAACCCGTATGAGATCTTTGCTAAAAAACCTGGATTATTTTCTGTTCGTGGAGTTACTCAACTGATAAGATCGTCATCCTCCAAAAGAGTCAAGGAGTATGTTCAAGCAAGCAAGTTCTCATCCTGTCAAGTCCCGGCCACCGAAGAAGAACAGTTCATCACGTTGAATATTCCAGAACAACTTCTGAGGCTTTGTCAGCAACAAGGATTTACACATCTCCACTTTGGAGTTGTATGAATCGGTCTCACTCTACATGCCAGAAAAGGACTACCGGTCACAGCGAGAATAGCGTTGGTCGATTCTAGACTAAAGACTTACCAACAGGCATGTATTGGAACCGTTCAAACCACCTTGAACGCAGGAACAATCTTCATAACATTGTTCCCTAACTTTAATGTATCCTTAAAAGATCCTAATCTTTTGAAGGCACTTAAAGTTCAACTGCAGATCGTTGGAGCACCGATGCAAGAGAATAGTGTCCTTGCTACACTACATCATCAAATGGTCTACCTTGTTCAAGATCATGCCCTGGATCTAGTACTTCCACTCAAGGAACGATGGCCTCACGGAAATCAAGTTCGAGAAGGCGAGATCATCACCGTTCCGAAGACCGATGTTTACACAATTCGCTATCCAAATCGATGACAGCGAGTTCCATGGTCCTTACAAAGATCAATATCCGAGACCCTTCTCCTTTGAGAAAGATGGAACAATCATGTATCCGTTCAAAGATGAAAACGGACATTGTTTCTTCGACGTCTGCAACTGCACGGCATGCACAGATGACTATCTCAACAACGAATCTGACGAAGATAAACGCAGAAGACGAAGATCAAAGAGGGACCCTCTCTACAAAAGATATTTGGAAGGAGATCCATCGGTGGGCACACTCGGCGAAGATAATGGAAGATACGAGTTCATAGTTCAGTATTCCCAGCCAAAGAAATCAGAACTTCCTGAGGTTATGATGTTCAATCCGGATGACTTTCCTCCTTTTGAAGACTTTACAAAAGACGGCGTTGCCCACAGCCCGAAGATTAAACCATCTACAGTTAATTCTTCTGGCCTTGATCCGTTATCTCAAGCGGAAAAAGTCCTCAATTGGCAATCAGAGAACGTGATGATCCAGAACAAACTTCTTCATACGATCAACCATAAGATGGATCAGATGGCAAGCAGCCACAATAAAAGGATGGTCACTTTGCAAAATTCGATATCGAAAATTAAGGCTCGCCTAGAACAACTTCACAAGGAGATGCTAAGTATGGTGCAATATGTGTCGGTCAACACCTCTCAATTCCAACTTAGAGAAAAAGAGATGTCAAGTCTCAAAAACCAATTAAAGATTCTTCAAGGATGTTTTGAAGAAATGAAGGGGAACAAAAGATCGACTAACAATTCCTTTCCTTCGTTCGGAAGTGTATATCCAGAACCCTCATATCAGGGATTACACCTCCCAAACTTCTTTCCGCAAGAATATTCCAGACCGACATCGCAATCAGTCAATTTTCTACTATCGGATGAACAATATATTTCCAGTTTCAAGACGCCGATCCGCCCGATATTCAAGACAAATTCCTACAAAGAGAAAACAACAAAAAATATAAAGAGGAAGCACATCAATCAACTAAAAAACCAAGCTTTTCTCCTTCACAATCTAGTCAAGCATCATCTCATGAAGAAGACAATGGCAAAGGCAAGGTTGAAGACATTGGAATGATAGATTTCTCAATGACCGATCTACTTAATTCAATGGCCAACAAAGTTCAAGAACCGGTTAGCCACCAGAAAGAAGAGGTATCCCAAGCCTATCAGAAAAAAGAGGCTACTCATTTTCCGATAATCAGACATCTGTCTGATACAAGCTCATGCGACAGTGATACAGCTACAGAGGATGAGAAGTCACTCCCAAGACAATTTGCCATAGGAGAAAGCAGCGGTCCTAAAGAAGAACCAGTAGTAGACGAAATGCCCAGTGATGAGGAGATCCCCTATAATCAATTTCGGTAATTTCACGAAGACACTAACCAAGCAAGACAATTTGCTTCAAAAGTCGTCACATTCACATTTGATGATATTCCATTTCACAAATGGGGTGAAAGACTTGATGAGTTTCGAGCGTGGATGACTTCTGAGGCTCTCACCTCCCCGACGTATACGGTCATAGAACATTTCGCCGCTCGATTCTCTGGCTCATTAAAAGAATGGTGGAATTCTCTTGGAGATTACGTACATCAGCAAGCTTACCAGTCTACTATTCCGATAGTACTTGAGCAAATTCATAAAGAGTTTATCGGAACTCCCAATCACATCAAGGATCAATTGCAAGAAGAAAATTTTACGGCAAAATGTTGTTCTCTCCAGAAGAAAGATCTTGCGAAACACTTTGAAAGACAGACGAAGCGGTACTATGCACTGAACGGCCTAAACAATCCAAGTCTCAAGCACGTCTATCTTTCGTCCATCGATAGTGATGTCAGGCGTTTTACACACGGCCGGGGCCATCAAAAACCCCTATGTACGTTGTAGCACAAAGGGTTATCGTATCCACAGGGAGGTTTGATTGATACACTAGGATTGCAATGATCCATTCTTAAGCTAGAGCGATGCTTTTTACAAGTAAACAAAAGATGTAACTATGAAACAAGTGAAAAGGATGGTTTTAATTTACATTGCTCTCTAAGAGACGAGAGTTAGACCATGGAAATTCTTATAGGCAATGAATCAAAGATTATCACAACTGTCAAAGTTCTATCACGCACCGTTCTAGAACTCAAACACGAAAGTATAACCAACTATATGTCGTTACGAAGGCTATATATATTTAGACCCTCATGAATCATCGAATCTAAACACGCATTTAACACGAGTTCGATATGTTCACAAAATCCCTAAGCCAAATATTCTTTGCGAATAGGTAAACTTGCCCATTTAGACTAGATTCAGGTTATTAATCCCACTGTCGTGGCTAACCAACAATCCTAAAATCAAGATTCTAGGTGATCAAGCTAGATTCAAGCATTGAGAACAGTCTAAACGAAGAACTAACGGATAACCTCAACAGATCTTCGATTTTATTGATTTCTCATCAAAACCCATGAAATCTCCATGTCCTAACAAGTAATTTACTCAGAAATAGATGAAGAAATCATAATAACTGAATAGAATTTCATAAAAGAGTTAGAGTTTAGAAGATACAAATGGTGTCACTAGGTGAAGAACATGAAGATCTCCCTCTAAGATCTTCAAAATCTCTCTCTCTCTCTCTCTCTCTCTCTCTCTCTAAGTCTCAAAACGAGAATAGATCTAGTTTTTACAAGTTTTCTAGATATTTTACAATGAAAACAAAACAAAACTATTTATAGAAGTGCCCAAAATTAGGTCTGCAGGTCCGCCGTCGATCGACATTAAAGTCCTGTCGATCGACGCGGAGGCGTCTGTGGAAATATCTGAAAAACGCCTTGTTCTGGCTTCTTCAGGCTTCCTGTCGATCGACACAAATCCCTGTCGATCGACGGGAAACTCTCTGGAAAAACCCTCCGGTAAAACAGCCATATCTCCTGAACCACCGATCGGAATGACCTCAAACTACTTCCATTGGAAAGCTATCTCAAATACCTACAACTTTCATGAAGACCTCTGAAGCTAAATCCAAATGGAAACCGTTCTTCTATGTCGATCTTTGAAGCACTTCGGATGGTTTCGGCACAAACGACTATTTTCCTGCAAAACACTACAAAAGACACACAAATACAAAATATACTATACAAAACCGACTTATATTATGGTTAAAAACGGGTAAAAACCATGATATATCACGCCCCCAGACTTAGCATTTGCTTGGCCTCAAGCAAAACATACACCAAGAATGTGAAAGAGGTTTGAAAACATAGAACATACCTTCTTTCGATGCAGCGAATTGACCTTTCCAAAACCAACCCGAATCAGACCACCATGTACTTCTCCGCAGATACACACAACCTTCCAAATCCATCCACTACTTCGCAGCATAATCCGTTAGTCTTCATCGCTTGATCTCAATGTTCTCAAAGCCATGAACCTTCTAGACTCATTCCCATACTATACCGCGATAAATCAACCTAAACAACACTTGGTAATCTACCTCTCCCCCAGACTTATTTCGTTCTATATTTACATATATATACATTTTTTTTTTTTGCGATTGTTAATCTCGAAGCAGTGCATATTTCACTAATGTTGTTCCTTATGAGGAGACAGGTTTGTGACTCACTACGATTGTTCCTTGTGAGGAGACAGGCTCGTGAGATTGCTCGTCCTCAACATCCTTTTTAAGGGACTCAGACTGCTGCTTATGAGCTGGGTGATCATCTCGAGTACAGATTCATTGGATTTGCTTCAAAAGTCGTCACATTCACATTTGATGATATTCCATTTCACAAATGGGGTGAAAGACTTGATGAGTTTCGAGCGTGGATGACTTCTGAGGCTCTCACCTCCCCGACGTATACGGTCATAGAACAGTTCGCCGCTCGATTCTCTGGCTCATTAAAAGAATGGTGGAATTCTCTTGGAGATTACGTACATCAACAAGCTTACCAGTCTACTATTCCGATAGTACATGAGCAAATTCATAAAGAGTTTATCGGAACTCCCAATCACATCAAGGATCAATTGCAAGAAGAATATTTTACGGCAAAATGTTGTTCTCTCCAGAAGAAAGATCTTGCGAAACACTTTGAAAGACAGACGAAGCGGTACTATGCACTGAACGGCTTAAACAATCCAAGTCTCCAGCACGTCTATCTTTCGTCCATCGATAGTTATCTCAGTCAACAAACGAAGACCTATATCAGAGATCAAAACCAGACGGTTGAAGAAATTACTATTGGTCAAATCCAACAATATGTTTTCAGGACGCTTGATAAACTCTGCAAGCAGAAAAAATTCTGGACAGAATTCATGGATAATTCAAAACATCTAACAAAAGTGTGTTCAAAATCCGACTTGTTCATTAAGTGTTCGAAGAAGAAGAAATCATGTTCGTGCGATCGGAAGAAGAAACATCGTGAGACCAAGAGGTTTCCAAGCAAATATCCATTTCGGCGTAAAAGATTCTTCAGAAGAAAGAAGAGCTTCAGAAAAACGACAAAGTGCTTTCTTTGTCACAAAGAAGGGCATTTTGCGAAAAACTGTCCTAGCAAATCCAAGAAGAAAAAGCAGTATCTCAACAACTCGATATCCAACATTGCTCCTGACCTCGACCTTGACAAGCATGATCTCGAGTCAGTCCTATCATATGATAGTGACGAACAAGATGCAATATGTGGATATTCCGATACTGAGGAAGACGACTCATCCGAAGAAGAGGAAGGATGTTACAAAATCACAGAGATTCCTAAACAAGAAGATATTCAGACACCTCATCTTCCAGTAACCATCTTTGATCTTGAAAAGAAGATGCGACCAATTCATATCATTGCCTTCATAGACACTGGAGCCCATGCATTAATCATGAATCCTAACATTTTATCGGCATCAATGTGGCTTCCGTATAGTCAAGAGTTCAGAGTAGCAAATGCAGGATAGTTGTTCATTAAAGCCAAATCTAAGCCAATCACAATGGAGATCTTCCCAGGATGCCAAATCACGACTCAAGTGCTTGGATCGACGGCACCAGGCAAAGACATTATCCTAGGATGGGATTGTTACCAGTCATTAAAGAAAAAGTTCGATATCTCCATCGAACCCCGAGGAGTTAGATGGAAGAATTTGTTTAAACCTTATACAACAATTCCAAGGCTCTTCCCTATCGAAGATATTATGTCATTCGAGTTCGACAACATAAAAGAAGAAATCACGAAGAAATCCTGTGCAGATTCGCATAGTAAATTCCTGCAGAAATGCAAGAATCCTCTATGGCTAAACCCGGCGTTTTTCGTTTCTCTTCCGTTCAAGGAGAATATTATTACTACGCCAACCAAAGCAAGTCATGCGGGAATGCCCCCGGCACTTCTACAACAGGCGCATGAAGAGTGTGAGCAACTAATAAAGCAAGGAATAGTCTCCACAACAAATTCACCATGGGCATGCAAAGCCTTCTACGTCAACAAAAGAGCAGAACAAACTAGAGGCAAACTAAGGCTGGTGATTGATTACAAACCACTGAATCGATTCCTTCAAGATATCAAGTTCCTACTCCCGACGAGAAAAGCACTATTGCAACACCTTTCCGGAGCAACCATTTTCTCAAAATTAGATTTAAAATCAGGATTTTGGCAAATCGGAGTCAAACCGGAAGAAAGGCACAAGACAGCATTTTGTTTACCAGATCGTCATCTGGAATGGAAAGTCCTACCGTTTGGTCTGAAGACAGCTCCGTCCGTATTTCAACAAGCAATGCTAAGGATATTTCAACCATTGGTCAACACAGCACTAATCTACATCGATGACATTCTACTATTTTCCAAGAGTAATGAAGACCATGTCAAGGTTTTGAAACAGTTCCATGACTTAGTCCAACAATATGGAATCATGCTCGCAGCAAAGAAGATGACCATAGCAAAACCAGAGATCGAGTTCCTTGGAGTCAAGATCGCAGAAGGAAAGTTCACACCACAACCGCATCTGGCTACAGAACTACTTGCCTTCCCCGACGAAAATCTCACAAGAAGACAGGTGCAACAATTTCTTGGCGTAATCAATTATGTCGGCGAATTTATTCCAAAGCTGTCCCAGCTGATACAGCCACTGAGAAAGCTGTTGCAAAAGAATCCTCCATAGTGGAGTACACGACAAACTGAAGCAGTGAAAAAATTAAAGCAAGAAATTCAAAAGCTACCACCCCTGCAGATTCCCTCTGTCGGCAAAATACTGGGTAGCAATACTGTTCGAAGAGATTGATGGGAAAAGACATATTTGTGCCTACAAGAGTGGACGTTTCAAGGAGTCAGAAACGCATTATCACTCTACGTTCAAAGAAATCCTAGCGGTCAAAAAGGCTATTTAGAGATTCGAGTTCTACTTGATAGGACATAGATTCAAGATTGAGATGGAAATGTCATCTTTTCCGAAGATGTTACAATTCAACCAGAAGATGGTGCCACATCAGCAGCTACTTCGTTGGAGTGAATGGTTTTCGAAATATGACTTCGACTCTACCTATTTAAAGGGCAAGGAGAATATCCTAGCCGATATGTTAAGTCGTAAACCAGTAATACCCATCTTCGCCATCATGAGCTGCCAAGTATCCAGTTCTTGACCAAAGTCTCTCTACGATTTCGACAGCAACATTCCTGAAGATACAAAGGACCTGATCAAGACTGGAAAACTTCACAACCACCTTCGACAGAAGATCTTTCGCTACCAGTCCATAATCTTGTCCAACCACGGAGTTACCAACAACTTCATCACACCGCTTGGTATCCATCGAAAGTATCCGTTCGCTCATCTGTTCAGTATCCGACAAAGCGACCTCCCAGAAGAAGTCATCTTCTTTCTATGGTATTTTTGTGCGGTATACACTGTTGGTATTATCTTTGAGATACCATGGTTATATCAACACATTAATTCCCAGAAGTGTTTCACTAATGGAATATCGACCTTTCTGAGATGGTTCGAGCCAATGAACGTTTGGAGGAGCAAACTTCGTGCTTCAGCCAAGGCACTTAACTATCCTTTCAAGAAGCTACGGAGAACAACATCCAATCCGTTCTTCAACCCACACACCATCTACTTCTTCCACCGACCTGTCAGCGTCAACACAAAATCAAAAAAGATCCATGCAATGCCTACACTCATCCATCATAAAGATCTTAACAGAGGAGTTCGCCCAGATTTCAACATGGCCGATAATGAGACTTTTGAAGCCTTTCAGAATCATGCGTTTCGACTCAACAACACGATCCAGAAGTTTGCTATCCCATACAAACTTAATTGGTCGTTCTACGAAGTTGACTACCTGATGGATCTTGATGAAGACCTTCAGTTCTATATGATGAAGCAAGAGCAACTCAAAAGTGGTAAATTTACTGAAGTAAAGACCGAGGAAGAAGACGGCAAATATGGGAATGCACCACCAGCAGGAGTATATTGGCAAGACTCACAAGAACCTGAGGATCCAGACCTAAATCTAGACCTTGAAGAGATAGAAAAGTTCTGCACCAGCGACACGATCATGGAGACAAATGAAGAACCAAAGCCAAAGTATGTATGTCCAGACGATGGCTATGGATGTTGTGAAGATCACATGCTTGAATTTGAGATGGATCATTAGAGACATCTTAAAACCCAAGCCCAATAAGAAGTCCACTAAGAAATAAGGAGCCTACTAAGGAGTCCACTAAGAAGCCCAATAAGTATTATGATTAAAATAAATATGTAAGAAATATCTATAAGTGTGTAGAATAATCTATAAGTGTGTAATGAGGTAAGCGCTTACGTAAGCGACTTAAATGCCTCTCCTATAAATAAGGGATGTATCCATCCATGTAAGGAACAAGTTTTCATTTCTAATAAAAAGTTTATCTCTCTAAAAACATGTCTCTCTAGATTCTCTCTAAGTTTTCTAGATCTCAACATCTTCATAAGCTTTGTATTCTTTCTTTCATAAACACAAGTAGCGATCGAAGTACTCGAGATTTCTGGATAGACCCAGAAGAGTTTCCGGTCTAAACAACACGGCTCTGCCAATACGGTAGTCGTGAAGGGGTATCTCTAACAGTGGATTGAGCCATGGCTGATGAGTTAGTGCCTACGATGCTCTCCTTTACCTGAGACCCTTTCGCGGCGATCAACACGGCTTAGTCAACACGTTTAGATCTGCGAAGTCTCTCCTCCGCCTATCCTTTAACCTTGTGGTATCAGAGCGCAGGACTTGTGTTTTGTTTGAGAGAATCATTGTTTATGTTGATCGTTCAGGTATCTAGAGAACTTAATTCTCATAATCATGTCTGAATCTCAAATCATTCCTTCAAATTTTCAATTTTCTACTTTACCTAAAAACAAAAATCAAAAAAATAATTCATCATCTTCTAATATAGATTCTCTTTATGAGGTAGAATATGTCCCAGGTGATCAAATGCCTGAAACTACTCTTCCTCTTGTTAACCCGTATGAGATCTTTGCTAAAAAACCTGGATTCTTTTCTGTTCGTGGAGTTACTCAACTGATAAGATAGTCATCCACCAAAAGAGTCAAGGAGTATGTTCAAGCAAGCAAGTTCTCATCCTGTCAAGTCCCGGCCACCGAAGAAGAACAGTTCATCACGTTGAATATTCCAGAACAACTTTCGAGGCTTTGGCAGCAACAAGGATTTACACATCTCCACTTTGGAGTTGTACGAATCGGTCTCACTCTACATGCCAGAAAAGGACTACCGGTCACAGCGAGAATAGCTTTGGTCGATTCTAGACTAAAGACTTACCAACAGGCGTGTATTGGAACCGTTCAAACCACCTTGAACGCAGGAACAATCTTCATAACATTGTTCCCTAACTTTAATGTATCCTTAAAAGATCCTAATCTTTTGAAGGCACTTAAAGTTCAACTGCAGATCGTTGGAGCACCGATGCAAGAGAATAGTGTCCTCGCTACACTACATCATCAAATGGTCTACCGCGTTCAAGATCATGCTGTTGGGGTCGGTTTTCACCCCCTCAGCATTAACGTCTAAAGGCAAATCAATCAAAGAGATGGCCCTCCAGACCCTGAGCAAAGGAGGCCTAGCGGAACCCATATCTTCCTGCGGAGCGGAGCATGTGGAAATGGAACTTAAGCGAAGTAGGGAAGGACCGGGTCTAGGCGAGGCCGACCGAGCACTCGGGACCGACCGAGCACTCGGGACCGACCGAGCACTCAGGACCGACCGAGCACTCGGAACCGATCGGGCATTCGAGGCCGACCGAGCGCTCGGTCACGACCCGACTGTCGGCTCGCCCTGGGCCGATCGCTCACTCCACTTCTCAATTGCAGTGTCTGTCCAAAAGCCTTCAAGCCCAGTAACGTGACGATAGCCCGGTCCGGACGCGAAGCCCATGACAATGTGACCGACTCCGCAGAAGATGGGAAGATGCAGCCGCCTTAGGAATAGCTATATATATCTCTCTTGTACAACCCTAAAGGGGATCCGAATTCTTTTACACAAAAAAACTTGTACTCATCTTTTCAAGGCAATAAACAACATCTCTTTCTCAAATCCTTTGCAACCCTAGCTTACCATAGAAATCTCTGAATTCCCTCACGAACTCTTACAAATTCTAATTGTGTTGGTTTCAACCCCCACAATTTGGCGCCGACTAAGGGGACAGACTGCAGATTTCTGACACTCAAGAGCTAGGGTTTCATAACACCACCGCCTCTTTGGGAATCTGACGAAACTCCCGAGCGTGTGGTAGAAGAATCGGATGAAGATCAACCTTCTCGAAGACAAGCCCGAATTGACATAGCCGCTGACGACGCTAGGGCTCACGGAGATCAACCACTTCCTCAGAAACGTGTCCAAACGGACGCTGCTGACAACGCTATGGCTGATGGAGAAGGAACTCCAACCATAGCGGAGCTTTACAGGAGGGAGCAGGAGCGCAGAGCTCCACAAAGCTCCCAAAACTAAGAGGTCGCCGGGCTGAAGGCCCAGCTAGACCAGGTCGTCTTCGATCTGCGGACTACCAAGCTGCCCTCACGACCTCAGCAGTCCTCGCGCCCTAGCGCTCTTGCGCCCTCATGCCCTCGCGCCCTCGCATCCTCGCCGCACCAAGCCATGCCCGTACTCGCGGCGCTCACCCGAACCGAGCCCGTGCTCGCACGTCCTCATCTATGCGAGCATGCGCTCGCGTGTCCTCATCCATCCAAGCATGCGCTCGCATCGCTCGATCCATCTGAACCCGTGCTCACGTCCTCTGATCGATCCGAGCCTGCGCTCGAGTCATCCGACCGGACCGAAGCCGCACTCGCTTCGCTCGTCCGACCCAAAGCTAGCCTCACGTCGCCAGCTCGGAGCGAGCCCGCGCTCACGTCACCTGATCGGGCTAAGCTCATGCTCATGCCTCCTCATCGGACCGAAGCCACACTCGCGTCGCCTGAACGGATCAAGACCATATTCCCAACACCGCCACACTCTCGTGCTGAATCGACTCGTGAACTCACTTAATCAAACCTGCGGGCTAACCGAATTCACCTTGCGAGGTTGTCGCTACTTGACTGGATCTCGGCGTCAATTTCAATACTGAGCTGGTGCCAAAGCACAACCATCTCCACTTCTTCACCTCGTGGGCTCATCAACACTCAAGTCCACCATGCAGACTCATCGATATGCCTATCTCACCTCATGGATGCAAAACGTATCTGCAGCGACTACGGCACCAGCACGACAAAGACTCAAAGCAAACGAAACACCCACCCAGACTGCGACACCACCACCTTTTTCGCCGCCTCATCTCCGGATGAGCTCCACATGATCTCCTACACCTTTGGGGGGGAGTGAATGTTTTCCTTCAGCCTCGTTCCGTACGAGCTCACTTGATCTCCTCCGCCTTCGGGGGGGAGTGAGTGTTTTCACAGTCTCTAGACGACTTCAGTTACCCTCTTTCGTCTAAAAAGGGGGGGGAGTGGGGTACCCGTATGCCACTCCTTAACAAAATTATTGACTACTCTATCGTCAATCGCTAACACTCGCTACAGCACTCATCATGAGAACAGCTAGTTCCTTTTGAGGAAACTTGTCCTTTTTGGACCGATCACAGCTTTATTCGAGTAGAGTCGTTCTGTATCTGTTGTTGCTGGCCACATCAACAGTGCAGAGATACGAACACTATGACATCCACAACGGATACAGCGCGCTATATAAATTCAAATGACCTCCGTTCAGATTATACTTGAACGTGTCAAGTGACCTCCGTTCAGATTATACTTGAACGTGTCACTCCGAAACCCAGGACAAGCGCTGGTCTAAGTCAATGACATCCCTTCAGATTATACTTGAACATGTCAAGTGACCTCCGTTCAGATTATACTTGAACGTGTCACTCTGAAACCCAGGACAAGCGCTGGTCAAGGTGAACTTGCTCTCGGACAGACGTGTCTAGAAGAGCAACACCATTCTGCAAAGCCCAACAGCAACGTTGGCAGATGAGAAGCGTGAGCGCATTTGCGTTTTCTCTTCTTAACAAAGCCTCATTTATGAGCAAACGAAGCCTCATTTATGAGCAAACGAAGCCTCATTTATGAGCAAACGAAGCCTCATTCATGAGCAAGCGTAGCCTCATTCATGAGCAAACAGAGCCTCATTCATGAGCAAACAAAGCCTCATTCATGAGCGATTGACCAAGAGCAAGCTTCATTCATGAGCAAACAGAGCCTCATTCATGAGCAAACAAAGCCTCATTCATGAGCGATTGACCAAGAGCAAGCTTCATTCATGAGCAACATGCAAAGAGAAGCCGAGGTCAGAATTTTAAAGACATGGAGCAAACCCGAGGAGAAGCCTTAGCTAAACCCGAAAAAGATGGACTGAGGCCAAGCAATGGCAAGTGATCCCCGAAGGACCAAGTTCCTTGTTCAAATCCCCTCGTCATTATGCGTGGCACTCTTTTCCCTTAAGTAGTGGTTTTGTCCCAAAGGGTTTTCCCTACTAAGGTTTTAACGAGGCCACCATCTTGTGTCTTCCAAGTTCATGCTTCACGTTGCTGTATGAACTTGAGGGGGAGTATTGAACAAGATGAGTACTTAAGCGTACTACAAACAAGATAGGCAGATACCTTGACTTCAGACGGTAATGCTAATATCTAACACATCTTCAAACTCGGCATTGTTAACTCTAACGCTACCGAGCTGGGGGGCTAACTGTTGGGGTCGGTTTTCACCCCCTCAGCATTAACGTCTAAAGGCAAATCAATCAAAGAGATGGCTCTCCAGACCCTGAGCAAAGGAGGCCTAGCGGAACCCATATCTTCCTGCGGAGCGGAGCATGTGGAAATGGAACTTAAGCAAAGTAGGGAAGGACCGGGTCTAGGCGAGGCCGACCGAGCACTCGGGACCGACCGAGCACTCGGGACCGACCGAGCACTCAGGACCGACCGAGCACTCGGAACCGACCGGGCATTCGAGCCCGACCGAGCGCTCGGTCGCGACCCGACTGTCGGCTCGCCCTGGGCCGATCGCTCACTCCACTTCTCAATTGCAGTGTCTGTCCAAAAGCCTTCAAGCCCAGTAACGTGACGATAGCCCGGTCCGGACGCGAAGCCCATGACAATGTGACCGACTCCGCAGAAGATGGGAAGATGCAGCCGCCTTAGGAATAGCTATATATATCTCTCTTGTACAACCCTAAAGGGGATCCAAATTCTTTTACACAAAAAAACTTGTACTCAACTTTTCAAGGCAATAAACAACATCTCTTTCTCAAATCCTTTGCAACCCTAGCTTACCATAGAAATCTCTGAATTCCCTCACGAACTCTTACAAATTCTAATTGTGTTGGTTTTGACCCCCACACATGCCCTCGATCTAGTACTTCCTTCATCAGATGAAGCGTTATTCCTGGAAGTTAATTCGGCTTACCAGGCACCAAATGCGATCCAGATCCCTCGACAGATATCTCGTGTAGAACTAATACAAAAGCTCCCTGAAGCATGGGTGACAAGCTACGAGAAGCTTCATCAAGCACCGCAAGGCCCGATACAAACATCTGAAGAAACTTTCCACTCAAGGAACGATGGCCTCACGGAAATCAAGTTCGAGAAGGCGAGATCATCATCTTTCCGAAGACCGATGTTTACACAATTCGCTATCCAAATCGATGACAGCGAGTTCCATGGTCCTTACAAAGATCAATATCCAAGACCCATCTCCTTTGAGCAAGATGGAACAGTCATGTATCCGTTCAAAGACGAAAATGGACACTGTTTCTTCGACGTCTGCAACTGCACGACATGCACAGATGACTATCTCAACTACGAATCTGACGAAGATAAACGCAGAAGACGAAGATCAAAGAGGGACCCTCTCTACAAAAGATATTTGGAAGGAGATCCATCGGTGGGCACACTCGGCGAATACAATGGAAGATACGAGTTCATAGTTCAGTATTCCCAGCCAAAGAAATCAGAACTTCCTGAGGTTATGATGTTCAATCCGGATGACTTTCCTCCTTTTGAAGACTTTACAAAAGACGGCGTTGCCCACAGCCCGAAGGTTAAACCATCTACAGTTAATTCTTCTGGCCTTGATCCGTTATCTCAAGCGAAAAAAGTCTTCAATTGACAATCAGAGAACGCGATGATCCAGAACAAACTTCTTCATACGATCAACCATAAGATGGATCAGATGGCAAGCAGCCACAACAAAAGGATGGTCACTTTGCAAAATTCGATATCAGAAATTAAGGCTCGCCTAGAACAACTTCAGAAGGAGATGCTAAGTATGGTGCAATATGTGTCGGTCAACACCTCTCAATTCCAACTTAGAGAAAAAGAGATGTCAAGTCTCAAAAACCAATTAAAGATTCTTCAAGGATGTTTTGAAGAAATGAAGGGGAACAAAAGATCGACTAACAATTCCTTTCCTTCGTTCGGAAGTGTATATCCAGAACCCTCATATCAGGGATCACACCTCCCAAACTTCCTTCCGCAAGAATATTCCAGACCGACATCGCAATCAGTCAATTTTCTACCATCGGATGAACAATATATGCCCAGTTTCAAGACGCCGATCCGCCCGATATTCAAGACAAATTCCTACAAAGAGAAAACAAGAAAATATAAAGAGGAAGCACATCAATCAACTAAAAAACTAAGCTTTTCTCCTTCACAATCTAGTCAAGGATCATCTCATGAAGAAGACAAAGGCAAAGGCAAGGTTGAAGACATTGGAATGATATATTTCTCAATGACCGATTTACTTAATTCTATGGCCAACAAAGTTCAAGAACCGGTCAGCCACCACGAAGAAGAGGTATCCCAAGCCTATCAGATAAAAGGAGCCACTCATCTTCCGATAATCAGACACATGTCTGATACAAGCTCATGCGATGGAAATACAACTACAGAGGATGAGAAGTCACTCCCAAGGCAATTTGTCATAGGAGAAAGCAGTGGTCCTAAAGAAGAACCAGTAGTAGACGAAATGCCCAGTGATGAGGAGATGCCTTACAATCAATTCCGATAATTTCACGAAGACACTAGCCAACCAAGACAATTTGCTTCAAAAGTCGTCACATTCACATTTGATGATATTCCATTTCACAAATGGGGTGAAAGACTTGGTGAGTTTCGAGCGTGGATGACTTCTGAGGCTCTCACCTCCCCGACGTATACGGTCATAGAACAGTTTGCCGCTCGATTCTCTGGCTCATTAAAAGAATGGTGGAATTCTCTTGGAGATTACTTACATCAGCAAGCTTACCAGTCTACTATTCCGATAGTACTTGAGCAAATTCATAAAGAGTTTATCGGAACTCTCAATCACATCAAGGATCAATTGCAAGAAGAATATTTTACAGCGAAGTGTTGTTCTCTCCAGAAGAAAGATCTTGCGAAACACTTTGAAAGACAATCGAAAAGATATTATGCACTGGATGGCCTCAACAATCCAAGTCTCAAGCATGTCTACCTTTCATCAATCGACGGTTATCTCAGTCAAGAAACGAAGACCTATATCAGAGATCAAAACCAGACGGTTGAAGAAATTACTATTGGTCAAATCCAACAATATGTTTTTCATAATATCTTTTCGATTGTCTTTCAAAGTGTTTCGCAAGATCTTTCTTCTGGAGAGAACAACACTTCGCTGTAAAATATTCTTCTTGCAATTGATCCTTGATGTGATTGGGAGTTCCGATAAACTCTTTATGAATTTGCTCAAGTACTATCGGAATAGTAGACTGGTAAGCTTGCTGATGTACGTAATCTCCAAGAGAATTCCACCATTCTTTTAATGAGCCAGAGAATCGAGCGGCGAACTGTTCTATGACTGTATACGTCGGGGAGGTGAGAGCCTCAGAAGTCATCCACGCTCGAAACTCATCAAGTCTTTCACCCCATTTGTGAAATGGAATATCATCAAATGTGAATATGACGACTTTTGAAGAAAATCGTCTTGCTTGGCCAGTGTCTTCGTGAAATTGTCGGAATTGATTGTAGGGCATCTCCTCATCACTGGGCATTTCGTCTACTACTGGTTCTTCTTTAGGACCACTGCTTTCTCCTATGACAAATTGCCTTGGGAGTGACTTCTCATCCTCTGTAGTTGTATTTCCATCGCATGAGCTTGTATCAGACATGTGTCTGATTATCGGAAGATGAGTGGCTCCTTTTATCTGATTGGCTTGGGATACCTCTTCTTCGTGGTGGCTGACCGGTTCTTGAACTTTGTTCGCCATAGAATTAAGTAAATCGGTCATTGAGAAATCTATCATTCCAATGTCTTCAACCTTGCCTTTGCCTTTGTCTTCTTCATGAGATGATCCTTGACTAGATTGTGAAGGAGAAAAGCTAAGTTTTTAAGTTGATTGATGTGCTTCCTCTTTATATTTTCTTGTTTTCTCATTGTAGGAATTTGTCTTGAATATCGGGCGGATCGGCGTCTTGAAACTGGACATATATTGTTCATCCGATGGTAGAAAATTGACTGATTGCGATGTCGGTCTGGAATATTCTTGCGGAAGGAAGTTTGGGAGGTGTGATCCCTGATATGAGGGTTCTGGATATACACTTCCGAACGAAGGAAAGGAATTGTTAGTCGATCTTTTGTTCCCCTTCATTTCTTCAAAACATCCTTGAAGAATCTTTAATTGGTTTTTGAGACTTGACATCTCTTTTTCTCTAAGTTGGAATTGAGAGGTGTTGACCGACACATATTGCACCATACTTAGCATCTCCTTGTGAAGTTGTTTTTGGCGAGCCTTAATTTCCGATATCAAATTTTACAAAGTGACCATCCTTTTGTTGTGGCTGCTTGCCATCTGATCCATCTTATGGTTGATCGTATGAAGAAGTTTGTTCTGGATCATCGCGTTCTCTTATTGCCAATTGAGGACTTTTTCCGCTTGAGATAACGGATCAAGGCCAGAAGAATTAACTCTAGATGGTTTAATCTTCGGGCTGAGGCCAACGTCGTCTTTTGTAAAGTCTTCAAAAGGAGGAAAGTCATCCGGATTGAACATCATAACCTTAGGAAGTTCTGATTTCTTTGGCTGAGAATACTGAACTATAAACTCGTATCTTCCATTGTCTTCGCCGAGTGTGCCCACCGATGGATCTCCTTCCAAATATCTTTTGTAGAGAGGGTCCCTCTTTGATCTTCGTCGTCTGCGTTTATCTTCGTCAGATTCGTAGTTGAGATAGTCATCTGTGCATGCCGTGCAGTTGCAGACGTCGAAGAAATAGTGTCTGTTTTCGTCTTTGAACGGATACATGACTGTTCCATCTTGCTCAAAGGAGATGGGTCTCGGATATTGATCTTTGTAAGGACCATGGAACTCGCTGTCATCGATTTGGATAGCGAATTGTGTAAACATCGGTCTTCGGAAAGATGATGATCTCGCCTTCTCGAACTTGATTTCTGTGAGGCCATCGTTCCTTGAGTGGAAAGTTGCTTCAGATGTTTGTATCGGGCCTTGCGGTGCTTGATGAAGCTTCTCGTAGCTTGTCACCCATGCTTCAGGGAGCTTTTGTATTAGTTCTTCACGAGATATCTGTCGAGGGATCTGGATTGCATTTGGTGCCTGGTAAGCCGAATTAACTTCCAGGAATAAAGCTTCATCTGATGAAGGAAGTACTAGATCCAGGGCATGATCTTGAACGCGGTAGACCATTTGATGATGTAGTGTAGCGAGGACACTATTCTCTTGCATCGGTGCTCCAACGATCTGCAGTTGAACTTTAAGTGCCTTAAAAAGATTAGGATCTTTTAAGGATACATTAAAGTTAGGGAACAATGTTATGAAGATTGTTCATGCGTTCAAGGTGGTTTGAACGGTTCCAATACACGCCTGTTGGTAAGTCTTTAGTCTAGAATCGACCAAAGCTATTCTCGCTGTAACCGGTAGTCCTTTACTGGCATGTAGAGTGAGACCGATTCGTACAACTCCAAAGTGGAGATGTGTAAATCCTTGTTGCTGCCAAAGCCTCGGAAGTTGTTCTGGAATATTCAACGTGATGAACTGTTCTTCTTCGGTGGCCGGGACTTGACAGGATGAGAACTTGCTTGCTTGAACATACTCCTTGACTCTTTTGGTGGATGACGATCTTATCAGTTGAGTAACTCCACGAACAGAAAAGAATCCAGGTTTTTTAGCAAATATCTCATACGGGTTAACAAGAGGAAGAGTAGTTTCAGGCATTTGATCACCTGGGACATATTCTACCTCATAAAGAGAATCTATATTAGAAGATGATGAACTATTTTTTTGATTTTTGTTTTTAGGTAAAGTAGAAAATTGAAAATTTGAAGGGATGATTTGAGATTCAGACATGATTATGAGAATTAAGTTCTCTAGATACCCGAACGATCAACATAAACAATGATTCTCTCAAACAAAACACAAGTCCTGCGCTCTGATACCACAAGGTTAAAGGATAGGCGGAGGAGAGACTTCACAGATCTAAACGTGTTGACTAAGCCGTGTTGATCGCCACGAAAGGGTCTCAGGTAAAGGAGAGCATCGTAGGCACTAACTCATCAGCCATGGCTCAATCCACTGTTAGAGATACCCCTTCACGACTACCGTATTGGCAGAGCCGTGTTGTTTAGACCGGAAACTCTTCTGGGTCTATCCAGAAATCTCGAGTACTTCGATCGCTACTTGTGTTTATGAAAGAAAGAATACAAAGCTTATGAAGATGTTGAGATCTAGAAAACTTAGAGAGAATCTAGAGAGACATTTTTTTAGAGAGAATAACTTTTTATTAGAAATGAAAACTTGTCCCTTACATGGATGGATATATCCCTTATTTATAGGAGAGGCATTTAAGTCGCTTACGTAAGCGCTTACCTCATTACACACTTATAGATTATTCTACACACTTATAGATGTATGGGCTCCAGTATCTATGAAAGCAATGATATGAACTGGTCGTATCTTCTTTTCTGGATCAAAGATGGTTACTGGAAGATGAGGTGTCTGTATATCTTCTTCTCGTTGAGGAATTTCGGTAATCTTGTAACACCCTTCTTCATCTTCGGACGACGAATCTTCTTCTTCAGTATCTGAATATCCACATATTGCGTCTTGATCATCACTATCATATGATAGGACTGACTCGAGATCGTGCTTGTCAAGGTCGAGGTCAGGAGCAATGTTGGATATCGAGTTGATGAAATACTGCTTTTTCTTCTTGGATTTGCTAGGACAGTTTTTCGAAAAATGCCCTTCTTTGTGACAAAGAAAGCACTTTGTCGTTTTTTTGAAGCTCTTCTTTCTTCTGAAGAATCTTTTACGCCGAAATGGATATTTGCTTGGAAACCTCTTGGTCTCATGATGTTTCTTCTTCCGATCGCACAAACATGATTTCTTCTTTTTCGAACACTTAATGAACAAGTCGAATTTTGAACACACTTTTGTTAGATGTTTTGAATTTTCCATGAATTCTGTCCAGAATTCTTTCTGCTTGCAGAGTTTATCAAGCGTCCTGAAAACATATTGTTGGATTTGACCAATAGTAATTTCTTCAACCGTCTGGTTTTGATCTCTGATATAGGTCTTCGTTTGTTAACAGAGATAACCGTAGACATGCTTGAGACTTGGATTGTTGAGGCCATCCAATGCATAATATCTTTTCGATTGTCTTTCAAAGTGTTTCGCAAGATCTTTCTTTTGGAGAGAACAACACTTCGTTGTAAAATATTCTTCTTGCAATTGATCCTTGATGTGATTGGGAGTTCCGATAAACTCTTTATGAATTTGCTCAAGTACTATCGGAATAGTAGACTGGTAAGCTTGCTGATGTACGTAATCTCCAAGAGAATTCCACCATTCTTTTAATGAGCCAGAGAATCGAGCGGCGAACTGTTCTATGACCGTATACGTCGGGGAGGTGAGAGCCTCAGAAGTCATCCACGCTCGAAACTCATCAAGTCTTTCACCCCATTTGTGAAATGGAATATCATCAAATGTGAATGTGACGACTTTTGAAGCAAATTGTCTTGCTTGGCTAGTGTTTTCGTGAAATTGTCGGAATTGATTGTAGGGCATCTCCTCATCACTGGGCATTTCGTCTACTACTGGTTCTTCTTTAGGACCACTGCTTTCTCCTATGACAAATTGCCTTGGGAGTGACTTCCCATCCTCTGTAGTTGTATTTCCATCGCATGAGCTTGTATCAGACATTTGTCTGATTATCGGAAAATGAGTAGCCTCTTTTTTCTGATAGGCTTGGGATACCTCTTCTTCGTGGTGGCTGACCGGTTCTTGAACTTTGTTGGCCATAGAATTAAGTAAATCGGTCATTGAGAAATCTATCATTCCAATGTCTTCAACCTTGCCTTTGCCTTTGTCTTCTTCATGAGATGATCCTTGACTAGATTGTGAAGGAGAAAAGCTTAGTTTTTTAGTTGATTGATGTGCTTTCTCTTTATATTTTCTTGTTTTCTCTTTGTAGGAATTTGTCTTGAATATCGGGCGGATCGGCGTCTTGAAACTGGACATATATTGTTCATCCGATGGTAGAAAATTGACTGATTGCGATGTCGGTCTGCAATATTCTTGCAGAAGGAAGTTTGGGAGGTGTGATCCCTGATATGAGGGTTCTGGATATACACTTCCGAACGAAGGAAAGGAACTGTTAGTCGATCTTTTGTTCCCCTTCATTTCTTCAAAACATCCTTGAAGAATCTTTAATTTGTTTTTGAGACTTGACATCTCTTTTTCTCTAAGTTGGAATTGAGAGGTGTTGACCGACACATATTGCACCATACTTAGCATCTCCTTGTGAAGTTGTTCTAGGCGAGCCTTAATTTTCGATATCGAATTTTGCAAAGTGACCATCCTTTTGTTGTGGCTGCTTGCCATCTGATCCATCTTATGGTTGATCGTATAAAGAAGTTTGTTCTGGATCATCGCGTTCTCTGATTGCCAATTGAGGACTTTTTCCGCTTGAGATAACGGATCAAGGCCAGAAGAATTAACTGTAGATGGTTTAATCTTCGGGCTGTGGCAACGCCGTCTTTTGTAAAGGCTTCAAAAGGAGGAAAGTCATCCGGATTGAACATCATAACCTCAGGAAGTTCTGATTTCTTTGGCTGGGAATACTGAACTATGAACTCGTATCTTCCATTGTCTTCGCCGAGTGTGCCCACAGATGGATCTCCTTCCAAATATCTTTTGTAGAGAGGGTCCCTCTTTGATCTTCGTCTTCTGCGTTTATCTTCGTCAGATTCGTAGTTGAGATAGTCATCTGTGCATGCCGTGCAGTTGCAGACGTCGAAGAAACAATGTCCGTTTTCGTCTTTGAACGGATACATGACTGTTCCATCTTGCTCGAAGGAGATGGGTCTCGGATATTGATCTTTGTAAGGACCATGGAACTCGCTGTCATCGATTTGGATAGTGAATTGTGTAAACATCGGTCTTCGGAAAGATGATGATCTTGCCTTCTCGAACTTGATTTTCGTGAGGCCATCGTTCCTAGAGTGGAAAGTTGCTTCAGATGTTTGTATCGGGCCTTGCGGTGCTTGATGAAGCTTCTCGTAGCTTGTCACCCATGCTTCAGGGAGCTTTTGTATTAGTTCTTCACGAGATATCTGTCGAGGGATCTGGATCGCATTTGGTGCCTGGTAAGCCGAATTAACTTCCAGGAATAACGCTTCATCTGATGAAGGAAGTACTAGATCCAGGGCATGATCTTGAACGCGGTAGACCATTTGATGATGTAGTGTAGCGAGGACACTATTCTCTTGCATCGGTGCTCCAACGATCTGCAGTTGAACTTTAAGTGCCTTCAAAAGATTAGGATCTTTTAAAGATACATTAAAGTTAGGGAACAATGTTATGAAGATTGTTCCTGCATTCAAGGTGGTTTGAACGGTTCCAATACACGCCTGTTGGTAAATCTTTAGTCTAGAATCGACCAAAGCTATTATCGCTGTGACCGGTAGTCCTTTTCTGGCATGTAGAGTGAGACCGATTCGTACAACTCCAAAGTGGAGATGTGTAAATCCTTGTTGCTGCCAAAGCCTCGGAAGTTGTTCTGGAATATTCAACGTGATGAACTGTTCTTCTTCGGTGGCCGGGACTTGACAGGATGAGAACTTGCTTGCTTGAACATACTCCTTGACTCTTTTGGTGGATGACGATCTTATCAGTTGAGTAACTCCACGAACAGAAAAGAATCCAGGTTTTTTAGCAAAGATCTCATACGGGTTAACAAGAGGAAGAGTAGTTTCAGGCATTTGATCACCTGGGACATATTCTACCTCATAAAGAGAATCTATATTAGAAGATGATGAACTATTTTTTTGATTTTTGTTTTTAGGTAAAGTAGAAAATTGAAAATTTGAAGGGATGATTTGAGATTCAGACATGATTATGAGAATTAAGTTCTCTAGATACCCGAACGATCAACATAAACAATGATTCTCTCAAACAAAACACAAGTCCTGCGCTCTGATACCACAAGGTTAAAGGATAGGCGGAGGAGAGACTTCACAGATCTAAACGTGTTGACTAAGCCATGTTGATCGCCGCGAAAAGGTTTCAGGTAAAGGAGAGCATCGTAGGCACTAACTCATCAGCCATGGCTCAATCCACTGTTAGAGATACCCCTTCACGACCACCGTATTGGCAGAGCCATGTTGTTTAGACCGGAAACTCTTCTGGGTCTATCCAAAAATCTCGAGTACTTCGATCGCTACTTGTGTTTTGGAAGAAAGAATACAAAGCTTATGGAGATGATGAGATCTAGAAAACTTAGAGAGAATTTAGAGAGACATGTTTTAGAGAGAGAAACTTTTATTAGAAATGAAAACTTGTTCCTTACATGGATGGGTACATCCTTTATTTATAGGAGGGGCATTTAAGATACTTGCCTAACTCCTTACACACTTATAGATTATTCTACACATTTAGATATTTCTTACACATTTATTTTAATTAAACATAATACTTATTGGGCTTCTCTCTTATAGGGCTTCTTAGTGGACTCCTTATAGTGGACTCCTTAGTGGGCTTCTTAGATGACTTGGGCTTTAAGATGGCTTTCTAGTGATCCATCTCAAATTCAAGCATGTGATCTTCACAACATCCATAGCCATCGTCTGGACACACATACTATAGCTCTGGTTCTGATTCTACATTTGTCTCCACGATCGTGTCACTGGTGCAGAACTTTTCTATCTCTTCAAGGTCTGGATCCTCAGGTTCTTGTGAGTCATGCCAATATACTCTTGCTGATGGTGTTTTTCCTTTTCCGCTGTCTTCTTCATCGATCTTCACTTCAGTAAATTTGCCGCTTCTGAGTTGCTCCTGCTTCATCATATAGAACTGAAGGTCTTCTTGTGAGATTTTCGTCGGGGAAGGCGAGTAGTTCTGTAGCCAGATGCGGTTGTGGTGTGAACTTTCCTTCTGCGATCTTGACTCCAAGGAACTCGATCTCTGGTTTTGCTATGGTCATCTTCTTTGCTGCGAGCATGATTCTATACTGTTGGACTAAGTCATGGAACTGTTTCAAAACCTTGACATGGTCTTCATTACTCTTGGAAAATAGTAGAATGTCATCGATGTAGATTAGTGTTGTGTTGACCAATGGTTGAAATATCCTTAGCATTGCTTGTTGAAATAAGGACGGAGCTGTCTTCAGACCAAATGGTAGGACTTTCCATTCCAGATGACAATCTGGTAAACAAAATGCTGTCTTGTGCCTTTCTTCCGGTTTGACTCCGATTTGCCAAAATCCTGATTTTAAATCGAATTTTGAGAAAATGGTTGCTCCGGAAAGGTGTTGCAATAGTGCTTTTCTCGTCGGGAGTGGGAACTTGATATCTTGAAGGAATCGATTCAGTGGTTTGTAATCAATCACCAGCCTTAGTTTGCCTCTAGTTTGTTCTGCTCTTTTGTTGACGTAGAAGGCTTTCCATGCCCATGGTGAATTTGTTGTGGAGACTATTCCTTGCTTTATTAGTTGCTCACACTCTTCATGCGCCTGTTGTAGAAGTGCCGGGGGCATTCCCGCATGACTTGCTTTGGTTGGCGTAGTAATAATATTCTCCTTGAACGGAAGAGACACGAAAAACGCCGGGTTTAGCCATAGAGGATTCTTGCATTTCTGTAGGAATTCACTATGCGAATCTGCACAGGATTTCGTCGTGATTTCTTCTTTTATGTTGTCAAACTCGAATGACATAATATCTTCGATAGGGAAGAGCCTTGGAATTGTTGTATAAGGTTTAAACAAATTCTTCCATCTAACTCCTCGGGGTTCGATGGAGATATCGAACTTCTTCTTTAATGACTGGTAACAATCCCATCCTAGGATAATGTCTTTGCCTGGTGTCGTCGATCCAAGCACTTGAGTTGTGATTTGGCATCCTGGGAAGATCTCGATCGTGATTGGCTTAGATTTGACTTTAATGAACAACGATCCTGCATTTGCTACTCTGAACTCTTGACTATATGGAAGCCACATTGATGCCGATAAAACGTTAGGATTCATGATTGATGCATGGGCTCCAGTGTCTATGAAGGCAATGATATGAACTGGTCGCATCTTCTTTTCTGGATCAAAGATGGTTACTGGAAGATGAGGTGTCTGAATATCTTCTTGTTTAGGAATCTTTGTGATTTTGTAACATCCTTCCCCTTCTTCGGATGAGTCGTCTTCCTCAGTATCGGAATATCCACATATTGCATCTTGTTCGTCACTATCATATGATAGGACTGACTCGAGATCATGCTTGTCAAGGTCGAGGTCAGGAGCAATGTTGGATATCGAGTTGATGAGATACTGCTTTTTCTTCTTGGATTTGCTAGGACAGTTTTTCGCAAAATGCCCTTCTTTGTGACAAAGAAAGCACTTTGTCGTTTTTCTGAAGCTCTTCTTTCTTCTGAAGAATCTTTTACGCCGAAATGGATATTTGCTTGGAAACCTCTTGGTCTCACGATGTTTCTTCTTCTGATCGCACGAACATGATTTCTTCTTCTTCGAACACTTAATGAACAAGTCGGATTTTGAACACACTTTTGTTAGATGTTTTGAATTATCCATGAATTCTGTCTAGAATTCTTTCTGCTTGCAGAGTTTATCAAGCGTCCTGAAAACATATTGTTGGATTTGACCAATAGTAATTTCTTCAACCGTCTGGTTTTGATCTCTGATATAGGTCTTCGTTTGTTGACTGAGATAACTATCGATGGACGAAAGATAGACGTGCTGGAGACTTGGATTGTTTAGGCCGTTCAGTGCATAGTACCGCTTCGTCTGTCTTTCAAAGTGTTTCGCAAGATCTTTCTTCTGGAGAGAACAACATTTTGCCGTAAAATATTCTTCTTGCAATTGATCCTTGATGTGATTGGGAGTTCCGATAAACTCTTTATGAATTTGCTCAAGTACTATCGGAATAGTAGACTGGTAAGCTTGCTGATGTACGTAATCTCCAAGAGAATTCCACCATTCTTTTAATGAGCCAGAGAATCGAGCGGCGAACTGTTCTATGACCGTATACGTCGGGGAGGTGAGAGCCTCAGAAGTCATCCACGCTCGAAACTCATCAAGTCTTTCACCCCATTTTTGAAATGGAATATCATCAAATGTGAATGTGACGACTTTTGAAGCAAATTGTCTTGCTTGGCTAGTGTCTTCGTGAAATTGCCGAAATTGATTATAGGGGATCTCCTCATCACTGGGCATTTCGTCTACTACTGGTTCTTCTTTAGGACCGCTGCTTTCTCCTATGGCAAATTGTCTTGGGAGTGACTTCTCATCCTCTGTAGCTGTATCACTGTCGCATGAGCTTGTATCAGACAGATGTCTGATTATCGGAAAATGAGTAGCCTCTTTTTCTGATAGGCTTAGGATACCTCTTCTTTCTGGTGGCTAACCAGTTCTTGAACTTTGTTGGCCATTGAATTAAGTAGATCGGTCATTGAGAAATCTATCATTCCAATGTCTTCAACCTTGGCTTTGGCTTTGTCTTCTTCAAGAGATGATCCTTGACTAGATTGTGAAGAAGAAAAGCTTGGTTTTTTAGTTGATTGATGTGCTTCCTCTTTATATTTTCTTGTTTTCTCTTTGTAGGAATTTGTCTTGAATATCGGGCGGATCGGCGTCTTGAAACTGGACATATATTGTTCATCCGATGGTAGAAAATTGACTGATTGCGATGTCGGTGTGGAATATTCTTGCGGAAGGAAGTTTGGGAGGTGTGATCCCTGATATGAGGGTTCTGGATATACACTTCCGAACGAAGGAAAGGAATTGTTAGTCGATCTTTTGTTCCCCTTCATTTCTTCAAAACATCCTTGAAGAATCTTTAATTGGTTTTATAGACTTGACATCTCTTTTTCAATAAGTTGGAATTGAGAGGTGTTGACCGACACATATTGCACCATACTTAGCATCTCCTTGTGAAGTTGTTCTAGGCGAGCCTTAATTTCCGATATCGAATTTTGCAAAGTGACCATCCTTTTGTTGTGGCTGCTTGCCATCTGATCCATCTTATGGTTGATCGTATGAAGAAGTTTGTTCTGGATCATCGCGTTCTCTGATTGCCAATTGAGGACTTTTTCCACTAGAGATAACGGATCAAGGCCAGAAGAATTAACTGTAGATGGTTTAATCTTCGGGCTGTGGGCAACGCCGTCTTTTGTAAAGTCTTCAAAAGGAGGAAAGTCATCCGGATTGAACATCATAACCTCAGGAAGTTCTGATTTCTTTGGCTGGGATTACTGAACTATGAACTCGTATCTTCCATTGTCTTCGCCGAGTGTGCCCACCGATGGATCTCCTTCCAAATATCTTTTGTAGAGAGGGTCCCTCTTTGATCTTCGTCTTCTGCGTTTATCTTCATCAGATTCGTAGTTGAGATAGTCATCTGTGCATGTCGTGCAGTTGCAGACGTCGAAGAAACAGTGTCCGTTTTTGTCTTTGAACGGATACATGACTGTTCCATCTTGCTCAAAGGAGATGGGTCTCGGATATTGATCTTTGTAAGGACCATGGAACTCGCTGTCATCGATTTGGATAGCGAATTGTGTAAACATCGGTCTTCGGAAAGATGATGATCTCGCCTTCTCGAACTTGATTTTCGTGAGGCCATTGTTCCTTGAGTGGAAAGTTGCTTTAGATGTTTGTATCGGGCCTTGCGGTGCTTAATGAAGCTTCTCGTAGCTTGTCACCCATGCTTCAGGGAGCTTTTGTATTAGTTCTTCACGAGATATCTGTCGAGGGATCTGGATCGCATTTGGTGCCTGGTAAGCGGAATTAACTTCCAGGAATAAAGCTTCATCTGATGAAGGAAGTACTAGATCCAGGGCATGATCTTGAACGCGGTAGACCATTTGATGATGTAGTGTAGCGAGGACACTATTCTCTTGCATCGGTGCTCCAACGATCTGCAGTTGAACTTTAAGTGCCTTAAAAAGATTAGGATCTTTTACGGATACATTAAAGTTAGGGAACAATGTTATGAAGATTGTTCATGCGTTCAAGGTGGTTTGAACGGTTCCAATACACGCCTGTTGGTAAGTCTTTAGTCTAGAATCGACCAAAGCTATTCTCGCTATGACCGGTAGTCCTTTTCTGGCATGTAGAGTGAGACCGATTCTTACAACTCCAAAGTGGAGATGTGTAAATCCTTGTTGCTGCCAAAGCCTCGGAAGTTGTTCTGGAATATTCAACGTGATGAACTATTCTTCTTCGGTGGCCGGGACTTGACAGGATGAGAACTTGCTTGCTTGAACATACTCCTTGACTCTTTTGGTGGATGACGATCTTATCAGTTGAGTAACTCCCCGAACAGAAAAGAATCCAGGTTTTTTAGCAAAGATCTCATACGGGTTAACAAGAGGAAGAGTAGTTTAAGGCATTTGATCACCTGGGACATATTCTACCTCATAAAGAGAATCTATATTAGAAGATGATGAATTATTTTTTTGATTTTTGTTTTTAGGTAAAGTAGAAAATTGAAAATTTGAAGGAATGATTTGAGATTCAGACATGATTATGAGAATTAAGTTCTCTAGATACCCGAACGATCAACATAAACAATGATTCTCTCAAACAAAACATAAGTCCTGCGCTCTAATACCACAAGGTTAAAGGATAGGCGGAGGAGAGACTTCGCAGATCTAAAAGTATTGACTAAGCCGTGTTGACAGCCGCGAAAGGGTCTCAGGTAAAGGAGAGCATCGTAGGCACTAACTCATCAGCAATGGCTCAATCCACTGTTAGAGATACCCCTTCACGACCACCGTATTGGCAGAGCCGTGTTGTTTAGACCGGAAACTCTTCTGGGTCTATCCAAAAATCTCGAGTACTTCGATCGCTACTTGTGTTTTGGAAGAAAGAATACAAAGCTTATGGAGATGTTGAGATCTAGAAAACTTAGAGAGAATTTAGAGAGACATGTTTTAGAGAGAGAAACTTTTATGTGAAATGAAAACTTGTTCCTTACATGGATGGATACATCCCTTATTTATAGGAGAGGCATTTAAGTCGCTTACGTAAGCGCTTACCTCATTACACACTTATAGATTATTCTACACACTTATAGATATTTCTTACATATTTATTTTAATTAAACATAATACTTATTGGGCTTCATACTTATTGGGCTTCTTAGTGGACTCCTTAGTAGGCTCCTTATTTCTTAGTGGACTTCTTATTGGGCTTGAGTTTTAAGATGTCTCTAATGATCCATCTCAAATTCAAGCATGTGATCTTCACAACATCCATAGCCATCGTCTGGACACACATACTTTGGCTCTGGTTCTAATTCTTCATTTGTCTCCATGATCGTGTCACTGGTGCAGAACTTTTCTATCTCTTCAAGGTTTGGATCCTCATGTTCTTGTGAGTCTTGCCAATATACTCCTGCTGATGGTGTTTTTCCTTTTCCGCTGTCTTCTTCATCGATCTTCACTTCAGTAAATTTGCCGCTTCTGAGTTGCTCCTGCTTCATCATATAGAACTGAAGGTCTTCATCAAGGTCCATCTGGTAGTCAACTTCGTAGAAGGACCAATTAAGCTTGTATGGAATAGCGAACTTTTGGATCGTATTGTTGAGTCGAAATGCATGATTCTGAAAGGCTTCGAAAGTCTCATTATCAGCCATGTTGAAATCTGGACGGACTCCTCTGTTAAGATCTTTATGATGGATGAGTGTGGGCATTGCATGGATCTTCTTTGATTTTGTGTTGACGCTGACAGGTCGGTGGAAGAAGTAGATGGTGTGTGGGTTGAAGAACGGATTGGAAATGGTTCTCCTTAGCTTCTTGAAAGGATAGTTGAGTGCCTTGGCTGAAGCACGAAGTTTACTACTCCAAACGTTCATTGGTTCGAACCACCTCAGAAAGGTCGATAAACCATTAGTGAAACACTTCTGGGAATTAATGTGTTGATATAACCATGGTATTTCAAAGATAATACCAACAGTATATACCGCACAAAAATACCAGAGAAAGCAGATGACTTCCTCTGGGAGGTCAGTTTGTCGGATACTGAACAGATGAGCGAACGGATATGTTGGATGGATACCAAGCGGTGTGATGAAGTTGTTGACAACTCCGTGGTTGGACAGGATTATGGACTGGTAGCGAAAGATCTTTTGTTGAAGGTGGTTGTGAAGTTTTCCAGTCTTGATCAGGTCTTTTGCATCTTCAGGAATGTTGCTGTCGAAATCATAGAGAGATTTTGGTGAAGAACTGGATCCTTGACAACTCATGATGGTGGATATTGGTTTTAATGGTTTACGACTTAACATATCGGCTAGAATATTCTCCTTGCCCTTTAAATAGGCCGAGTCGAAGTCATATTTCAAAAACCATTCGCTCCAACGAAGTAGCTGCTGATGTGGCACCATCTTCTGGTTGAATTGTAACATCTTTGGAAAAGAGGACATATCCATTTCGATTTTGAATTTGTGTCCTATCAAATAGAACTCGAATCTCTCAATAGCCTTTTTGACCGCTAGGATTTCTTTGAACGTAGAGTGATAATGCATTTCTGACTCATTGAAACGTCCACTCTTGTAGGCACAGATATGTCTTTTCCCATCAATCTCTTCGAACAGTATTGCTCCCCAGTATTTGTCGCTTGCGTCGGTTTGAACTATTCTTTTGCCAACAGAGGGAATCTTCAAAGGTGGTAACTTTTGAATTTCTTGCTTTAACTTTTTCACTGCTTCAGTTTGTCTTGTGCTCCACTGTGGGGGATTCTTTTGCAACAGCTTTCTCAGTGGTTGTGTCAGCTGGGACAGCTTTGGAATAAATTCGCTAACATAATTGATTACGCCACGAAATTGTTGCACTTGTCTTCTTGTGAAATTTTCGTCAGGGAATGCAAGTAATTATGTTGCCAGATGTGGTTGTGGTGTGAACTTTCCTTCTGCGATCTTGACTTCAAGGAACTCAATCTCCGGTTTTACTATCCTTATCTTCTTTGTTGCGAGCATGACTCCATATTGTTGAACTAGGTCATGAAACTGCCTCAAAACCTTGACATGGTCTTCATTATTCTTGGAAAATAGTAGAATGTCATCGATGTAGATTAGTGCTGTGTTGACCAATGGTTGAAATATCCTTAGCATTGCTTGTTGAAATAAGGATGGAGCTGTCTTCAGATCAAATGGTAGGACTTTCCATTCCAGATGACGATCTGGTAAACAAAATGTTGTCTTGTGCCTTTCTTCAGGTTTGACTCCGATTTGCCAAAATCCTGATTTTAAATCGAATTTTGAGAAAATGGTTGCTCCGGAAAGGTGTTGCAATAGTGCTTTTCTCGTCGGGAGTGGGAACTTGATATCTTTTAGGAATCGATTCAGTGGTTTGTAATCAATCACCAGCCTTAGTTTGCCTCTAGTTTGTTCTGCTCTTTTGTTGACGTAGAAGGCTTTGCATGCCCATGGTGAATTTGTTGTGGAGACTATTCCTTGCTTTATTAGTTGCTCACACTCTTCATGCGCCTGTTGTAGAAGTGCCGGGGGCATTCCCGCATGACTTGCTTTGGTTGGCGTAGTAATAATATTCTCCTTGAACGGAAGAGACACGAAAAACGCCGGGTTTAGCCATAGAGGATTCTTTCATTTCTGCAGGAATTCACTATGCGAATCTGCACATGATCTCTTCGTTATTTCTTCTTTTATGTTGTCGAACTCGAATGACATAATATCTTTGATAGGGAAGAGCCTTGGAATTGTTGTATAAGGTTTAAACAAATTCTTCCATCTAACTCCTCGGGGTTCGATGGAGATATCGAACTTTTTCTTCAATGACTGGTAACAATCCCAACCGAGAATAAAGTCTTTGTCTGGTGCAATCGATCCAAGTACTTGAGTCGTGATTTGGCATCCTGGGAAAATCTCGATCGTGATCGGTTTAGACTTTGCTTTGATGAACAACGATCAGTCATTGAGATGGCAAGCAGAGAACGCGATGATCCAACATTGCTCCTGACCTCAACCTTGACAAGCATGATCTCGAGTCAGTCCTATCATATGATAGTGACGAACAAGATGCAATATGTGGATATTCCGATACTGAGGAAGACGACTCATCCGAAGAAGAGGAAGGATGTTACAAAATCACAGAGATTCCTAAACAAGAAGATATTCAGACACCTCATCTTCCAGTAACCACCTTTAATCCAGAAAAGAAGATGCGACCAGTTCATATCATTGCTCCTGACCTCGACCTTGACAAGCAGTACGTTTTCCGAACGCTAGACAAGCTTTGCAGACAGAAAGAATTTTGGTCAGAATTCATGGATAATTCAAAACATCTGACAAAGGTGTGTTCAAAATCCGACTTGTTTATCAAGTGTGCGAAGAAGAAGAAATCATGTTCGTGCGATCGGAAGAAGAAACATCGTGAGACCAAGAGGTTTCCAAGAAAATATCCATTTCGGCGTAAAAGATTCTTCAGAAGAAAGAAGAGCTTCAGAAAAACGACAAAGTGCTTTCTTTGTCACAAAGAAGGGCATTTTACGAAAAACTGTCCTAGCAAATCCAAGAAGAAAAAGCAGTATCTCATCAACTCGATATCCAACATTGCTCCTGACCTCGACCTTGACAAGCATGATCTCGAGTCAGTCCTATCATATGATAGTGATGATCAAGACGCAATATGTGGATATTCAGATACTGAAGAAGAAGATTCGTCGTCCGAAGATGAAGAAGGGTGTTACAAGATTACGGAAATTCCTCAACGAGAAGAAGATATACAGACACCTCATCTTCCAGTAACCATCTTTGATCCAGAAAAGAAGATACAACCAGTTCATATCATTGCTTTCATAGATACTGGAGCCCATACATCAATCATGAATCCTAACGTTTTAGCGGCATCAATGTGGCTTCCGTATAATCAAGAGTTCAGAGTCGCGAATGCAGGATCGTTGTTCATCAAAGCAAAGTCTAAACCGATCACGATCGAGATTTTCCCAGGATGCCAAATCACGACTCAAGTACTTGGATCGATTGCACCAGGCAAAGACATTATTCTCGGTTGGGATTGTTACCAGTCATTGAAGAAAAAGTTCGATATCTCCATCGAACCCCGAGGAGTTAGATGGAAGAATTTGTTTAAACCTTATACAACAATTCCAAGGCTCTTCCCTATCAAAGATATTATGTCATTCGAGTTCGACAACATAAAAGAAGAAATCACGAAGAAATCCTGTGCAGATTCGCATAGTGAATTCCTGCAGAAATGCAAGAATCCTCTATGGCTAAACTCGGCATTTTTCGTGTCTCTTCCGTTCAAGGAGAATATTATTACTACGCCAACCAAAGCAAGTCATGCGGGAATGCCCCCGGCACTTCTACAACAGGCGCATGAAGAGTGTGAGCAACTAATAAAGCAAGGAATAGTCTCCACAACAAATTCACCATGGGCATGCAAAGCCTTCTACGTCAACAAAAGAGCAGAACAAACTAAAGGCAAACTAAGGCTGGCGATTGATTACAAACCACTGAATCGATTCCTTCAAGATATCAAGTTCCCACTCCCGACGAGAAAAGCACTATTGCAACACCTTTCCGGAGCAACCATTTTCTCAAAATTCGATTTAAAATCAGGATTTTGGCAAATCGGAGTCAAACCTGAAGAAAGGCACAAGACAGCATTTTGTTTACCAGATCGTCATCTGGAATGGAAAGTCCTACCATTTGATCTGAAGACAGCTCCATCCTTATTTCAACAAGCAATGCTAAGGATATTTCAACCATTGGTCAACACAGCACTAATCTACATCGATGACATTCTACTATTTTCCAAGAATAATGAAGACCATGTCAAGGTTTTGAGGCAGTTTCATGACCTAGTTCAACAATATGGAGTCATGCTCGCAACAAAGAAGATAAGGATAGCAAAACCGGAGATTGAGTTCCTTGAAGTCAAGATCGCAGAAGGAAAGTTCACACCACAACCGCATCTGGCTACAGAACTACTCGCCTTCCCCGACGAAAATCTCACAAGAAGACAGGTGCAACAATTTCTTGGCGTAATCAATTATGTCGGCGAATTTATTCCAAAGCTGTCCCAGCTGACACAGCCACTGAGAAAGCTGTTGCAAAAGAATCCTCCACAGTGGAGTACACGACAAACTGAAGCAGTGAAAAAGTTAAAGCAAGAAATTCAAAAGCTACCACCCCTGCAGATTCCCTCTGTCGGCAAAAGAATAGTTCAAACCGACGCAAGTGACAAATACTGGGGAGCAATACTGTTCGAAGAGATTGATGGGAAAAGACATATCTGTGCCTACAAGAGTGGACGTTTCAAGGAGTCAGAAACGCATTATCACTCTACGTTCAAAGAAATCCTAGCGGTCAAAAAGGCTATTGAGAGATTCGAGTTCTACTTGATAAGACATAGATTCAAGATTGAGATGGATATGTCATCTTTTCTGAAGATGTTACAATTCAACCAGAAGATGGTGCCACATCAGCAGCTACTTCGTTGGAGGGAATGGTTTTCGAAATATGACTTCGACTCTACCTATTTAAAGGGCAAGGAGAATATCCTAGCCGATATGTTAAGTCGTAAACCAGTAATACCCATCTTCGCCATCATGAGCTGCCAAGGATCCAGTTCTTCACCAAAGTCTCTCTACGATTTCGACAGCAACATTCCTGAAGATACAAAGGACCTGATCAAGACTGGAAAACTTCACAACCACCTTCGACAGAAGATCTTTCGCTACCAGTCCATAATCTTGTCCAACCACGGAGTTACCAACAACTTCATCACACCGCTTGGTATCCATCCAAGGTATCCGTTCGCTCATCTGTTCAGTATCCGACAAAGCGACCTCCCAGAAGAAGTCATCTGCTTTCTATGGTATTTTTGTGTGGTATACACTATTGGTATTATCTTTGAGATACCATGGTTATATCAACACATTAATTCCCAGAAGTGTTTCACTAATGGTATATCGACCTTTCTGAGATGGTTCGAACCAATGAACGTTTGGAGCAACAAACTTCGTGCTTCAGCCAAGGCACTTAACTATCCTTTCAAGAAGCTACGGAGAACAACATCCAATCCGTTCTTCAACCCACACACCATCTACTTCTTCCACCGACCTGTCAGCGTCAACACAAAATCAAAAAAGATCCATGATGGATGAGTCGAAATGCCTACACTCATCCATCATAAAGATCTTAACAGAGGAGTTCGTCCAGATTTCAACATGGCCGATAATGAGACTTTTGAAGCCTTTCAGAATCATGCGTTTCGACTCAACAACACGATCCAAAAGTTTGCTATCCCATACAAACTTAATTGGTCGTTCTACGAAGTTGACTACCAGATTCTCTAATAATTGTTGGATGAAAGATTTCTAAAGATTTCTACCGGTAAAAAAACTAATTGTTGGTTCCAAAAAATAAGAGTATTTTGTTTTCACTTGAAGAAAAATATGTATTTTCCATTTTTTTGTTTCTACAGATGTCTAACAGTCCGACCTATCGAGTGACAGAGATATATGTATGTATACACACATAAGTTTGTATAGTATGAAATATAATTTTTCGCATATATGTGGAAAAGCATATATATACAAAATATGGGTGGATAATATAGTGGGGGTAGATGTAGTGTAGGGAATAATATCACGTCTAATCATCTACTGCCACCTTAATCTTCGATTTGAAAATGTATATTGTCTATTTCTTTCAGTATAAAATGAAATTGTAAATTACAAAATGGAGTAATAAAGATCTCATGGTTTGCCTATGCAGCAAGGCCGAAAAAATTAATTTCACTAATAATTTTAGCAAAATTTAATTTCGGATTTCTGCAAAGAAGAAATTTTGTTTCTGATTGTATTATCAGTATACCTATTTTTGTACTTATACGTACATCTATAGTTTATTGAGATATATAACGGCTTGATCCGCATTCATAAATTGGATGGAAAATTTAGTAAAGAAGGGGGTGTATTCAAAATAGAATTTAAAATGATTTGGAAGGATTTTAGTTTAATTGATTATTTATTTGAATTTGGCTGAATTAGAAAAGTATATTTCTAATAGCTCTATATCTAAAAAATAATTTCAAATATGCCACCCTTAAAATTTTATTTAAAACATGCCACCTTATATATATGTATATAAAATCATTAATTTCTTTTTCACTCTTTCTTCCACAAAAAAAATCAAAACTCAAACCATAAACCCTACCCCCCAAAAACTATACTCTAAATATAAAATAGTTAATCCAAACAAAAAAAATAAAAAATGGCATTCTTGCAAAGATTTTTAAACAATGGCATACGTGTAAAGTGTCATGCCAAAAGTGATATATCATGAAAATTTTCTTAATTTAACAACACTAGACCTTTTAAATTCCATTTTTGAATAATATATAATTTATTATTTTAATACAAATCATTCCAAATGTAATTATATTGAATAAACTTTTCTATATTTATATAATATTTTAAAGTTTTCCTAAAACTAGAGGATGTCTTGTGTCACCTATTTTATCATTTGTTTTTTTAAATTTATTTGTTGGAGAAAAAATACAATTAATTCAAATAATTTAATAGCAAATTTCAATAATTGTATATTAGTTTTTATCTTTTTCACTTTCTTTGATATCCACCAGAAATTATGATTCTAGATTAAATGTATTATTGTAAACGTTTTCACGGTTTAGAAAATAGATATTTATTTATTAACAACAATATGCTAAATAAATAACCATTTAAAACATTGGTTCTGATAAAGCACTATGCTTTTTTCATGAAGAATTTAATTTTTTCCTAAAGTCTTCCAATTTGTCAGTCACCTCTAATGCAATTTTTCATGATATTTATTTATTAAGTCCACTGTTTTATCATTAGATTTGTTTACAAAATTATTTGATGCAAAAAAGACAGACCAATCATTTTTTAGGGGAAAATTAGGTGTGTACAAATAAGATGTATTCCATGTGCTCTAAGTTTTATTAGCGAACAGATTATTTTTTCATTTATCATTGTATATATCCAATGATGTTCTACAAATGTTTAGTTTCTTAACATATATTTTTTTTTTACTATAAATACAAAATTTATGTAATATCTTATTTTCATATATAGTCAAGTATTGCATATTTTATCATGCTGGTTTTTAAATCTACACAACGCGTGAACATTCTCTAGTTAGGTATATAATCAACTAACTATATTTGAGTTTGGTGTTGCTAGATATGTAAAATTGTGTGAATACATTTCTATACATAAAATACTAATGTTATGGGGAGAAAATATTAGTTTCTACAAGTTAGAATTTTGGGAGTATTTGGATTGAAAGAGCACAAATAATTGTTTAAATTCTTCTAATATATCCTATGTAAAAAGGTAGTAGTTTGAAAAATCTCTACTCCCGTCAACATTTAGTCTTATTTATAAACAGTAAATGATACATATATCGATGAGGAAAAAACGATGCACTATGTTTATTATTAGTCTTAATTTTTGAAAGCATTATTATTAGTCTTTATAATTGATTGTTTTAATGATACACACATGGACATCTACGTATATACTCTCTCTGTTCAAAACTATAAAATGTTTTAAGAGTTTTGTTTTTGTTTAGAGAAATTTTGGATTATGCCACTATTGGCATGTCACTTTTCAATTATGTCACTGTTTTAAAATCATTATCAACGTGCCACTATTTTCTGATTTTTTTTCTTATACTCTCTCTATTCAAAAATATAAGATGTTTTAAGAGTTGTTTTTGTTTAGAGAAATTTTGAGTAATATCACTATTGGCATGCCATTTTTTAATTATGCCACTGTTTTAAAATCATTACCAGCGTGCCTCTATTTTCTGATTTTTTTTCTTTCATCCAAATTTCGTCTCTCTCCCTCTACCAGATCGTCATCATGAGATCGAATTTTACTATCACTGAATTCGATTCTCGTCATCTATAATTTCACTATCCCTAATCTCTGTCGCGATTTCCGTTAAGAAGATTTGAGAAGGCGTTGTTGACGAAGAACTTGGATCTGAGATTAGATCGAGCAGATTTAAGAAGATTCAAACATAAACGACTGTAAATTTTCGAGTTTGTGTTAACTATAATGCATTTAGGGTATAGATTTTTGAGAGGGGATGAGGTAGGGTTTTGCCTTTACATTATAAAACTGTTAAAAAAATCTTATAAAACTGTTAAAAAAAAGTATAATGTTTTTAAAAGCTTTAGTAAAAGTGTTAAAAAAAACCTTATAAAACTATTGAAAAACCGTGTAAAACTGTTTATAAGGTTTTTGTAAAGTTTTATATGGTTTTTATAAAGTTTTATACGGTTTTTAAACAGTTTTATAAGGTTTTTAAACAATCTTATAAACCATTTAAAACTTTACAAACCTTATAAAAATCTTATAAACCTTATAAAAATATTATAAACTTTTTAAAAACATTATAAATTATTTAACTGTTTAGTTTTTAATGACATGTAAAAAAGTTTTATAAAACTTTTTCAAAACTTTATAAAAACGGAAAAACCCTAAAAATAACCAAAACCCAGATTTGACCTAAAAACATCCAAAACCTAGATCTGACCAAAAAAATAACCAAAACCCAGATCTGAACAAAAATCGAATCAAAAGCTCAAATTTGTAACCCAAATCGAATAAAAAGCTTAGATTCGTAACCCTAATCAAAAACTCAAATTTGTAACCAAAATCGAATTTAAAAAAAAATAAAAAATTCATGGATTAAACATGTTCTTCTTCTTCCTTCTTCGTCTTCTTCTTCGTCTTCTTCTTTTTCTTCTTCTTACAATCCAGGAAGTCAAAATCGATTTAAGGAATTTACAGAGATTTACATGGACGATAGAGAATCGAAAATCCTAAATCTATCCTCGATGCGTTTGCGTCTAATGGAGTCAGAGAGAGAATCGAAAACTCTATATCCATAACCCAAATCCGATTTACAATTTCAAAGAAGAGAATTTTGTGAAAGAAAAAAAGTTGGATCTGGGAGACGAGCGTGAGAGAGATGAGAGAGAAAGTTAGATTTTTTTTTTTTCATTTAATCAGTGAACAGTGGCATGTCGTAATGATTTTGTGAACAGTGGCATATTTGATTAAATTTTTGCAATGTGTGGCATATTTGCAATTGCCTCTTTTGTTTATTAATGTACAACATTTTAACTTTCTAATGTAAAATTAATTGTATTATTATTGTTTTTGATTCTTTAAATTCTGCATAATATTTTTCTATTGGTTGAAATATTTTAAATAGATAAAAATTAATGTTTTTTTTCAAATAATCATAAAAGTTTAATAAATTTTTTATGAAGTGCACAAATCCTAAACATCTTATATTTTAGGGAGTATACGTACTTTAAATTTAGTAATCATTCGACTACATGTTATAGGCTTTGTAGCTCTACATTAAGCATTTTGGCTCATATTTAATGTGTGTGATATGTTTTCTCAATTAAATGCATTTATTGCAGACATGCCAATAGAATGTATCGATCAACTTTAGATTGAAATATAACTACAAGAATGTGGATCGTGGGATATGGTTCGGAAATTATTTATCAGAAAGTTCCTTTGTGAATGAATAAAATAAAATAAAAATAAGAGACCTTTTGTTACAAAATAAGAAAAGAGAGCTTTCGTTAGAACCTCAATAATCAAAGAAGCCCTTTTTTCTTTACTTAATATGTCCAACGAGCTGACCAATTTCCACCAAACTTATCCCAAATATGTCCCCCAATTAGTAAATTGGTTTCTACTATAATAATATGACCTAAATTTAATATCAAATATCCTTTTTAAAAGGTAAAATAAATCGATATGGTTGAGAGAAGTAGAAACATAGCGTTGTCTTCGATTGTGGCAGATAAAGAAATTTAGTACACCCAATAACTCTTTAAAAAACGAACTGGCTCGCTCGACCACTCACTACGTGTCATTCTTGTGCTTCTCGGACGATAGGTAGTTTGTATTGTGCAGTTCGTGTTATTTTCTTACGTAGTTGACGTGTAAGCGTTTTTTTTTTGTCATCTGTTTCGATTAAGGTAGTAGGAATAAAATTCCAAAACTACAAAACTGACCAAGGCAGCAACACATGTTCAAGATTAAAACACAAGGCATCAATCAAGAAAAACATGGACAAAAAAAGGGCTCAAAACAACTGAGCAAGCTTTAGCAACCAGAAAAGGAAAATGTTTTCTCACCCAAAAACAAATCATGTAACCACTCGGGAAAACATGTGGCCACATACGACTGAGAACGACGATCTCGAGTCACGCTTTGTGCAATGAGAAAAGCTTTTCTATTGGCTCTTCTTGAGACAAACTCCAAGTCTCAATCCAAAAAATTCCTAAAAACCTCCAACAAAGCAATCGACGTGTAAGCGTTATTTATTTGTTTTTTTTGCTAAACATTGATTTGTTGTTAATTATATTATGCTCTTCTATATTAATGTCAGTCCATACGAAATGTTGTATACGAAATCGCAGCCTATATGGGGAAATTGAAGTATTTTGCGAAAATGATATGGTTGTATTTACATACAAACATCGAAAGCAAATATATATATATATATATATATATATATTTATTTTTTTTGTCCCCAAAATTATGAAAGCAAAAGTCTTGAAAGCAGATACTTCTTCCGTATTTTTTTATTTGATATTCTAGAAAAAAATTTTGTTTCTAAAAAATTGATTTTCTAATTTTTTCAATGAATTTTTGGTGAAAGCATAATGGTGAATTGTAGATTTGAAAACATATTTATTCATTTTATTAGATTGCTATTGGTTTAAAGTTATGAAAAATAAAATTTATTGTAAAAAGTAAAACATTTATAAGTAAACATTATTATGTTTTTTTAATTAAACATTATTGTTTTTTAATATTTGTAAAAGCTTTGGGAGAATTTTATCTATGTCATTGTTGAAAAGTTTTTTCTCAACTTTGCCACTATGACAACTACTCTTGAAACACATGCCATTTTTTACAAAAAAGAATAAAATCATTAAAAAAAAATCTCCCTTTCTCTCACGTTTCTTCTTCCTTTTTTTTCCTTCTCTCCCTCTCTTTCTTTCTAAAATGGAGGTGAAGAAGAAGAAGAAGAAATCTCTCTCTCTCTCTCTCTCTCTCTCTCTCTCTCTCTCTCTCTCTCTCTCTCTCTCTCTCTCTCTCGGTTTTTGATTCTTTTAATCCATTTGAGTTTTGATTCGATTTGTGCCACAAATCTCCGTTTTAGATTCAATTTGGGTTAGAAATCTTAGTTTTTGATTCGATTTAGGTTGATTTCATCTAAAAATCTAGGTTTTGTTTCGTTTTGGTTGATTTTGTTCTTAAGTTTGATAAAAAAAAATTCTGGGTTGGTTTTTAAAGCAGATTATAAGAGTTTTTAAAGCAGATTATAAAGGATTTCACGTCATTATAATGTTTTTTAAACAGATTATAAGGGTTTTTAAAGGTTTCTAGGGTTTTAAAAACCTTATAATATCATTTAAAAACATTATAATATGTTTTAAAAACCTTATATTCTGGTTTAAAAACTTTATCATCTGTTTTAATAAAGGTTTTCACGTCGTTATAATGTTTTCTAAACAGATTATAAGGATTTTTTAAAGGTCTTTAGAGTTTTAAAAACCTAATAATATCATTTAAAAACCTTATAATCTGTTTTAAAAACCTTATATTCTGCTTTAAAAAAAGTTTTTAAACCTTATAATATTCTGATTATAAGGTTTCTAGGGTTTTAAAAAAACCTTATAATATCATTTAAAAACTTTATAATCTGCTTTTAAAACCTTATAATGTGTTTTAAAAACTTTATAAAATAGTTAATCAAAACTCAAACCCTAAACCATATCCCCCAAAACTATAATCTAAATGTAAAATAGTTAACCCAAACCTGAAACTTTAAAAAGCATTTGTGTGTTTGCATGTGTTTATATTTCCGTTTCTTGAGAACATTCTTCTTCTTATTCTCCTTCTTCTTTTCAATCCACGAGATCCTTTTTTTTGTAATTTTTTTCTTAAATTCTTGTATTTTAATCTGATTATGTGAGAGAGATGCGATTTGGTGCAGAAAGAAAAAGAGAGAGACGAGAACGAAGGAAGAAAATTTTGAAATCTGAAAAAAAAATCTAAAAAAATTAAGTTAAAAAAAAGATAGCATAGCTTGCAAACATTTTTAAAATATGACATTTGTATAAACTGGCATGCCAAAAATGGCATTTCATAAAATTTCTCAAAAGCAGCTTTAGAGCATCAAACAAATAAAAACAGAAATAATATTTATGAACAATCAATGATCTTAGATGAAAGAAACTAAAGAGCTTAGAATTAAGGAATGATTCCAATTAAAATAACTGAACTCATAATCATGAATACAACTATTTTATTCTCAAGGTCATTGATAATCATGATTCAAGAATAAACTATATCTTTTACAATAGTTAATGTTTAAAAACTTTACATATAAATTAAAATCATTATATTTTCTATTTTCTTTAAATTAAAACATCCTTCTCCATGGTATTAAATACAATTCAATCACTAGAAAATCAAACTGCATAATGCAAAAATAGTCATATCAAATAAAAAATATATTTAGTTTTATATTAAAAACTGAAAAAATCATCTAATTTAAAACAAGAGTTTTTTTTAGAAAATCAATTATTTTGATACATGCATAAAACATTTATGAACAACCTGTTACAAAGAGAATGTAACCACGTTTTATAAAGTCATATAGTGATAAATATTCTAAAGCTAAGACTGAACGAGAGATTTTCCATAGATTGGTCTATAATTCTCATATAGTAAGATAGTTCAATTATGTCTTCGTATAAAGAAAAAAGTCGTGCACAAGTATACAAACTCAAGAATATAAGTAAATAAAAAAAAAATAAGAAAAATACATTTATATTACCAGAGTTAAGCAACCAAATTACCATTTCGCTACTTGTGTTAATTTTAGTAATAATAAGAAGATATTAGAATATTGGAAGTAGTATACTTTTTAAAGACAGATAAACATTCAAAAAACTCTCTAAAAAGTGCGACTAAGGTTTTCCTCCTTGCACAGCCACCGGGTGGTCTCATGTTCGCAGGTGAGAATCTTCTCTTTCTTTCTCCTCTTCCTTTCTCTCATGGTTTTGTTGTGGTTCGCTCTTGTGATTTCTCTGCCGCTGTCGATTCCTCTTCCAGATCCAGATCCACAATCGCCGCTGTCTGGATCTACGGTGGATCTGCTGTAACGCCCCTCCCATGGGCCCCTGTCCATTCTTAGGCCCATGGGCCCACCATGTCCGACGGTCGGTGCGTTAGTCCGGGAGGCTCTAATGTCATGTATACTAACCCTGCAAATCACCACGCGATATTTTCTCGTATTTTGACCTCACTCACACGATACTGGAAATGACTTCCCAGTAGGTCACCCATCTTGAAACTAATCCAGCTCAAGCACGCTTAACTCTGGAGTTCTCTCAAGACCTGTGACCGAAAAGATAAGTGCACTTTGGTGATATAGGTAGCCAAATCAATTCTTTTAAGTCTCTCCGCATATACCACATATACCATATATGCCCTGAAAACCGGGGTGTTACATCTGCTCACAAAAGCTTCTCCTCTTGAAAAATCTCCTGAGCGTGAATCCCTCATCTCTGATCACTCCATCACTTCGTGGGTTCTCGAAACGGATTCTATGGCGCCTCAGATGACAAGGTGTCAGAATCTGTCGGCCATGCTGCTGAAGATGCCAGTGCCAGAGCGTGAGCCGCTCCCCTTCTTCATCGCCTCTCCCTACCATCCAAATTTATCACCAACGTTAGCTTCTGCCGCACCGCCGGTGAAACCATATCCGCCGCAAACTTTCATCGGTCCGGTGAGTTTGTTACTGAGCTCGTTAAAATCGTCGTCCTCCAAATCGAGCCTGGAGAGACCTATCACCTTTCATCTCATTGTTATACTAGCCACGCCAGTAGCTGCGGCTCTAGTGGAAAATCTGAAGATAAAGCTTCCTCAATGGCCGTCTATCTCGAGTTTCATCATCCGAAACTTTGATTCCGATGTATCCAGTTCCCAGAGCTGTCTCGATGTAGTCTTAAGATTCCTCTCCGACAAAAAGACTTTTGATGCTTCATCGATTATCCTCAATCTCTCTATTGAAACAACCAACACTTTTTTTTTAACTAACCCGAATTAATAATCCCAAAATTATTAATTCTCAACGGTCAAATCTACAAATACCAATAATAGCGGAAACCACATAACTAAAATCATCAAAACTCCAATAAAAAAATAATCCATTTAAACCAAATTCCAATTCAATTCCAGAATTCTAAATAACCAACAATTATTCTAGCAACCTAAACACCAGATTCTACTAGAATAAAAAAAATAACAAATAAAACCCTAATCATCCTCTCCCTAATGACTTGATTTCGCGATCACACTTTTCTTTTACCTGCAACACATGTAAAAACGAGTTGCGTAAGTATTTAATAAATACTTAGTGAGCTGGTCATATCACCTACAGCGTATCACTCAGGCTCAAGTAAAAAAAATATGTATCAACCTCAACCAACACCAATCATCACAGTGCAATTTAAAAAAATTTCAGAACTAGAACAGTTCGTGTCGAGTGACACCAGCAAGGTGTTGATCGACACGACCAAAGTGCTTGTATCTTTTCGGTCACAGGTTTTGAGAAAACTCATGAGTTAAGCGTGCTTAAGCTGGAGTAGTTTCAAGATGGGTGACCTACTGGGAAGTCATTTCTAGTATCGTGTGAATGAGGTCAAAACACGAGAAAATATTGTGTGGTGATTTGCAGGGTCAGTAAACATGACTTCGAGCCTTTCGGACTAACGCACCGATCGTCGGAGAGTGTGGGCCCACGGGCCGAGAGTTGACGTGGAGCTCATGGATAGGGCGGTCGGGACGTTATAAGTGGTATCAGAGAGAGCTCTGATAATTGTGTGAGTCAGATTGTCGGGATAACAATCTTGGTATGCCTAACAAGGACATTACGATCTGTTAGTGGGGGTGATTGTGACACCCCAGTTTCGGGGCATATATGGTATATGCGGTATATGCGGAGAGACTTAAAAGAATTGATTTGGCTACCTATGTCACCAAAGTGCGCATATCTTTTCGGTCACAGGTCTTGAGAGACTCCAGAGTTAAGCGTGCTTGAGCTGGAGTAGTTTCAAGATGGGTGACCTACTAGGAAGTCATTTCTACTATCGTGTGAGTGAGATCAAAACACGAGAAAAGATTGTGTGGTAATTTGCAGGGTCATTAAACATGATTTCTGAGGCTCCCGACTAACGCACCGACCGTCGGGGAGTGTGGGCCCACAGGCCAAGAGTGGATGTGGAGCCCATGGGCCAAGAGTGGACGGGGAGCTTATGGATAGGGTGGTCGGGGCATTATATTTATGGTGCTTAAGACTTCTAATAAGATCAATCTATGTTGGTGGATTTGGTCTAATTTGCCATCAAGGGCGATCACACTAATTGCTTGTGAGTTTGATTACCCTCTCGATCTTAATGTTAAACTTGTTGTTGATCCCACTAACATCTCATCCAAGAGTAGTTTAGTGATTTCTCGATTTGGTATAGCATATCTTGTAACTTCTTACCTTCGAGAAAGAAATTGGCACTCCTCTGTTCCGGTTGGGATTGATCGATTGGCTTGTCCTCATCGAGAACAAGGACTCTCTCGAAACCGATTCTGAGTAATTTCCAAACCAACATGTATTCTTCCGTAGCATTATTTACGGTACTAGAAGATACAATTGAGATCGTCTATACGACTCTCGTGGTTATGGGTAATCTTTCAACGCCACTTTGATATCTCCAAGTGAGTAACTCCATAGTCTCCATTTTAGCTGTAAATATAAACTTGACGCATTTGAGGTTCTCCTCGGATCCGGTGTCCATCATTTGCTATGATGATTTATTTGCTTTAAGCTTTATTGTGTTTATTGTACGGTGTAGAATCTTAAGAGGAGGCTTAATTCCCTCTTATTATAAGAAACAAGTTTAAGATGAATTGAATGTGTTGCAAAAAAAAAAAGAAGCCATTAGAGTATATTATATAAGGAAGATGTGAAACGGGGAACTGGTTACTTCTTTTAATGACTACTCTAAGGATTTTTTGTATTTTAAACCTAAGAAGTTTTGTCTAAGTGCGAATGTGGAAATAACTTAATTGAGCTGCCTAAGTCAATCAACCGTTGAAACGGAAAAGCTCAAAGAAGAATTTAGGAGCCACCGTAAAGGTAGAAAATCATTTATTCCAAACAAAACAATTACGTCATAACTCATTTATATGACATCACGCGGTTATTCTTCTCTGTCTCTCTCTCTATATATACACTCACAATCTTCCTTACCATAAATCACTTCACTCTTCAGAGAACACTTGAAAATCGTTTTAACTCCCTATTAACTTAAAATTCGACAAACTAACCCAAAATAAATACAAATTATCAAATAAACCCCCCAAAAAGTTAGAATCATGTTAAAGATGGAGATCAACTGTGGCACTTCAACTGTTACACCTACTGCCTCCGCCGTCTCCGTCCCCGCCGTGGTGGAAATCACCACTCCCGTTGCCTCTCCTTCTCCGACCTCTTCACCTCCGCCGCCTCTTTCACCGCCACAACCGCCAGTGGTGCTAAGCCCTTGCGCGGCTTGCAAGATTTTACGGCGGCGGTGTGCCGAGAAATGTGTTTTGGCGCCGTACTTTCCTCCGACGGATCCGGCGAAGTTCACAATCGCCCACCGTGTCTTCGGAGCTAGCAACATTATTAAGTTCTTGCAGGTACTTTTTTGTTCTTTCTTTTACATGGTGTTACACGTGTGTATTTTCTATGTATATGTTCATGACGCACGTGTCTACATGAGTTGATACTTCACATCTTGGTGCTTCTTTTTTTTTTTGTCACGTAGTTTCACATTTGGTTTACATTCACATTCAAATTATAACAAGGAATATCAACACAAAAATATCATTTTAGTGGTTAACAATAAATAAAGATGGTTTTGTTGTTCAGTAATTTGTACCAAGGATTTTAAATGATGTGTATTTAAAGTATAGAAGAGAATGTCTTTTATATTTTATAGAAATCAATTAAATTTTCAATTGAAAAAGATGAAATCTGGTTTCCAAAATGTGAAAGGGAAGTTAAAGTGGTTAAAAGTCTAGTTGTTGAACAATAATGGGTTCATAAGTCATGTGACTAAAACTAGGCCCTACAATTGTAATGAAAGGTCAATAACAACCTTCCCTCAAAGCTACACGCAGACTTAGATCATATGCAACATAAAACTATACATATCTAACCCTTGAGAAAAATAAGGTCTTATGTAAATATTTGTCTATTTCAACAATTCCTTTTCATTCACCTTTTGAAAAAGTCTTGTGGAATTTCTTCAAGGTCAAACATCAAAACCAAAATTTGAAAGCTCAGTCATTTCAAATATTCAAAAATTATGCTACAATCCACATTTACAAAAAAAATGTTCATGACTATCTATAGGTTTCGTCTTCTATGAAATGAAGTCTTACTGAAAGATTAATTGTTTTTTGTTTTGTTTTTAGGAACTTCCGGAATCACATAGAACAGATGCAGTTAATAGTATGGTTTACGAAGCGGGAGCTAGGATTAGAGATCCGGTTTACGGATGTGCGGGTGCAATTTACCATTTGCAGAGACAAGTGAGTGAGCTTCAAGCACAGCTTGCGAAAACTCAAGTGGACCTAGTGAGCATGCAACTCCAAAGATCAAATCTACTCGAAGTAATATATAAAATGGAGAAACCAAAATTATCAGCACAAGAGCAAGGACAACACAATATGTGCTTCGAAAGTTCATTTGAAAGTGGTGATGATTTTATTAGTAGCCCCGAAGAAGAGAGCAATGATTTGGGATTCCTTGAGGACAACAACATGACCAATAATTCGTCAATGTCGTGGTGGGATCCTCTTTGGACATGATCATATCTTATGGTATGATTAGTTCACTTTAAAGCGCTTTAGTGGTTACTTCCATATGCATATTAAAGACCTAGGATATGAAATATGCGGAGTTGTTTTTTTTAATTTGTCAAAGTCAACCAATCATATATAATAAGCACGTACCCAAACTGCTACAAGACATGTTACGTGTTAGTATTATGTAGGGATATTGGATATTAAGAGGTTGTATTAAGATTCTAAGAATCTTCTCCTAACACTAATGAGAAGGAGATAGTTGAAATGCATTTTCAATTTTCAGTTTTCAATTTTGTATGTATTGTATTACCAAAAATATTCCTAACTATTGACCCATATATAATTCCATCGAACCGAATACCAAAATAACTTAATCAGTTTTTTGCCAACAATAAAACTCGAACTCGTGATTTTGAGAAGTATTTTCTTTGGAAGATCCTCTACTAGTACGTACAACAATTGAATCACAGACGGGTGTTTGTGTGTGGTTTTATGGTCATTGTTATATCATGCTCACCGGAAACGAATAATGTGCATTGTGCAGTATCTTTTTCTTCTGACGTATGTTTTATTTTCGTCGTGTTGTGTATTTTATGAAATAATTCAAAAAAATAAAATAAGTTTCCAGTCTTCTTGAAACCATGAAATGCGAAGGCGAAATAACTCCATTCGATAAGGAAACGACGGAAGACATGACACGTCTCTGTAGACTACAGCGAGTACTAGACATTACGCGTTTCCTCCATGTGACCACATGTATACATATATACTTATACGCACTAATGTATGTGAATGTGTGGACATATATTTCAATAAGGTTAATCATGGAATTAACTAACAACCTCGATGTTAAAAGAGAATCTACCAACTTTAATGATGGCATTTTCAAGGGTAATATTATTTGCAATATTGACCTTAATCATTGTGTTCCGATTGAAGTTACATATTGCCTCCCAGCAATTCTCTTATGATTATAATTGGGATCATCATATTTTGTGAAATGGTTTTTTAAACTCTAGCTGTTATAAATTTTGGTAACCAACAAAAGGCAAATATATCGAAAACTTTAATTATATTCCCGTGTGTGAAGATCAAATGGCACAACAAAAATGAAAAATATGAAAAAATCTATATTTGAATTTTTTAAACAACATAATTTGTGCGTTTGGTTCTTAGACCATCTCCAACCTACAACTCTATATTTCACTCTAAAATGGAGTAACTCTATTTTCTCCAACCCATTACTCTATTTTTCACTTTAAAAATAACATTCTAAATATATTCTTTTTTAATTTAGTCTTTAATTTTATATAATTGACCAATTTCTTTTTAATTTGTAATAATTCACTTAGAAACAATAATATTTTAATAGAAAATTTATCATAGAAATAAAATAACATTACACAATAGAAAAAGCCAAAATCATATAATCTAAGTATTAAACTTAATTTCATTAGTTTCTATTAATAATTTTTTTTTGAAATTTTTTGTTGCATTTTCTGTGAAAGATTATTTAATATGAGTTTTAATTATCATTCTATAATTTTGTTAAAGGGATATTAGTCATGTAGTCAAAAATTAAAAAGTCAATACCAAAAAAAATATTTTTAATAATATATTCTATGTATAAAAATAAGATAGGTAAAAACATAAAAGACATTTATATAAATTAAATATTCAATTTTAGAATAGAGTAGGATTTAGAGTTACTCTAAATGTAGAGTAAAAAAAGTGGTTGCTCTATTTTGGTGTAGGAATTAGAGTAGGGTTGGAGAAGATTTTACTCTAAACATCTTTTTAGAGTATGATTTAGAGTGGGGTTGGAGATGCCCTTAGTATTGATATCACGTTATTATATTTTTAGAATTTGGTTAATAATTTAAATCGACGGTAGTTAGACTAAGTTCTAGTCTTGCCAATTTCCCACAAAATAACGTACACCAAAAACCAAATGTGTTTACCGACAGATATCACAAAAAAATGACCACGTTGAATTCAATACTATTTATATGAATGGTCTAGTTAACATTCAACCAAGAACAAAAACAATATAGTGGTCCAAATCTAATTTATACAATTTGACCGACATCATGTGCATCCCACGTGACTGACATGAGATGCAAAAGAATATTGTGCATCGTTTGTTCGTTATTTGTCGGCACGAGGTCGAGATGACTAATTACCATTGTGAATTACGGATATTCTATATATTATTTGAGGAGCATTTTGGGAGCATTTTGCTTAGGTGTTATCACTACAATTTTTCTCTTCTTTATTTTTATATATTTATTTAGTTCTCTTATACTCATTACCAAACATATTTATTTCCAAATATACTTATTTTGATTACTACAACTCTAATTGCCAAACACATTTGAATCTTCTTAAACTTGCCAAAATTAAAATATTTTGAAATCTTAAACTTGCCAAAGTCAAAATATTTCGAAAATTATAGATTTAGAATAGAAAAAAAAATTTATTATCATTTGAAAATATATGAACATGTAAAACAATTTTTCATATATATTTTTGCATATGTTGTTTTGTTTGACTAGTAGATGTTTTTAATTTTTTATAAGTACACTTCCTACAAGTAATATAATTTTTAATAAAATTTGTTATTTTAATTATTTCATGGGTAAAACATATTTGTATAAAAAATAATTGCAAAATTCAAATATATAAAATAGATCTTAGATTATGTATAATAATTCATCAAAATAAACTAAAATTATTAGTTTTATTCAATAATTATTATATCCCGCGTATAACGCGGATAATTTTCTAGTAGTGGTATTATGATGGAGTAAATAAGTGGAATAAAAGAAGTGTAAAAGACAAGAAAATATAAAAAATAGTTTCAGAGTAATATTTTTGGTGATACCGGATTTAGCACCTGTTAGGCCATCTCCAATGGTTGACTCTATTTTTTATTTTAAAATTAGAGTTCTCTAAAAATAGAGTAGATATTTACTCTAATGGTTGCCTCTATTTCTTTTCTGAACATAAAATATCATATTTATATTATATTTTTATTTTATTATTAGATTCTAACAAACTCTTTACTTTTAAAATTGACAAATTTTATCCATTTATATTATATGTATTAATAATTTTAAAAAAGATCGATGTCTTTTTGAAATTAAATGTTTAAGATAAAAATATATTTGTATCATACCATATATAGAGGAAAAAGGTTATATGTTTTGTTTAAATATTAACATTAGTGTATTTCTCCCTTATATGTTAAATTAACGCATCTTGAAATGAGAAATGAGTTTCAATTTTTAGTTACAAAATTTATTAATTAGAAAGCTAGTTTTTGTTAATATGATTTTATTCAAATATAAAATTAAACTATATAATATTTGTTTAGGTATAAAATATGAGTATATGGAAATGAAGGGATTACTTTGTCAATAAAACAATTATATTCTAAAAATAGAGTAATGAATAGTGTTACTCCAAATACAGAGAAATACTATTCATTTGTCTATTTTTAGGGTGAGTTATAGAGTATCATTGGAGATGATTTTACTCTAAAAATAGAGTTTAGAGGTAGAAATAAAACAGCATTGGAGATGCTCTTATAATGACCCGATCCAGGATCGAACCGACCCAAAGTAACTTCCAGAGCCAGGAAGATGGGCCAAAAGATATCTGAAACAACCAACACTTTTTTAAAAAAAATAATTAACTCGAATTAATAATCCAATAATTATTAACTCTCAACGGCTAATTCAACAATTTACCAATACTCAGCGGAAACTAAACAATTCAATTAAACCAAATAAATTCAATAACCAAATTAGTTCAAATAACCAACTCAACTCAAATTCCAAATAACCAACCATTATTCTAGCAACATAAACACCAGGTTCCCTAAAATCTAAACACATAACAAAAACAATCATATCATCCTCTCCCATGGCCATGATTCCGTGATCACACATTTCTTTACCTGCAACACATGGAAATAAGAGTTACGTGAGTATTATCACAATACTCAGTGAGACGGTCATCCCGTCTACAGGTTACATAATAAGGGAAAGAGTGCCAAAACTACGCGATGAATCATCAATTAACAATGCTCAAATTACCACAATGAGAACAAACGACAAAAATGCAGCAATGCAACAGATGGTGTCGATCGACACACCACCATGGTGTCGATCGACACTCCAATACGAAAACACAGATAACACAACAGGGTGTCGATCGATACCATCACCAGGTGTCGATCGACACGCCTTTCACAAACTCAAAATCGCGAAACATAAGTGGGCGTTTGACACTACCTCTAGGTATTGATCGACACTCCTCGAAGAAACCTGAACCGAGTCAAATCCTCTCGCCACTCGATTCCGTTTCATCTTACGAGTTAAATTCATGATGGCACAATACAATGAACTTACAAAAATCACAGATGAGCTACCAAAACCATAACAATTCAATCAATCGATAACCTAAGAGTCTAATCCCATAACCACGATCATGCACTCACCTCAAATACGGATTGAAAGGAATAGATCGGAGAGAAACCAAAAATCAGACTCGATAACCACACGAAACCTCTGATTTTCACGCTAGAATCACAAGGAAACAACCCTCGCTTCTTCTCCAACGTAAAACTCAACCAAAATAAGCCTAAGAACACCGAAAACGTTCAATTCAAGCCTTTTCTCTCACAATCCTCAAAATCACCATTTTTTCTCTCTGCCTCGACAAAATAAGAAGATGCACGAGTTATAAACCTCATACCTAGGGTTCCGCACCCTTAACCGGCTAAACCGAGTGATTTAAAATCGAACTGGAACCGGTCAATTTAACTTGGTGTCGATCAACACGCCACCTTGGTGTCGATCGACACCCCATTACCAATTCCACATTTTGGTTTCGGGATATTAAAATATCATCTTTGGCCCATTAGGAGGATTAAAGGCCGAATTTAGTTCAATCCACCGAATTGAAGATACTTGGAGAATAAGTAGAAGATATACGGAATATTGAGTAAATATTCTTAGTTAGGAAACTTTCCATATATTTCTAGAGTTTATTCGATCGACTTGACATAGTATAAATATGTAACATATATTACATTAGAGGGGGATCCGCAACTCTAATGAATAAATACACCATTGGAAACAATTTCTTCATTTCTTTTAAAATTTTCGATTGTTTTCGCCTAAATACCTAAACACCACCTGCTTGTACAAGGCCGAGGCTGCTTACTCAACTCAAGTTCTACAAATTAGCGCACACCGTGGGGCTTTTTAGGTTTTGGACTCGTAAAACAAGATTGTTTTCCGAAAAAAAATTTCAAAACAATGTCGACCATAAAAAAATCAACTGATACCACCAGAAATGTGGAGAACACTCAGACGAACGGAGAAAAGAACCTCGAGAACCATGAGGACAATATCAAAATGACAAACCATTAGGAGGAAGGGCATGAGGAGAATCGAAGGGAGACGACCCCTGCCGCCAAACATGGCAACAACCGTAGAAGACGTCCCAACCATGCTGAAAAGTTTGATGGAAAAATATAGCAAGCAAGTGATCGATAACCAAAAGATGAGGGTCATAATCACCCTCTTTGTTAATCGATCCGAAAGTCAATAGCCGAGCCCCAGAGCTGCAGGCTAACTATGTGGTTATCGCGAGACCATATCGATTGGAGCGTACGCTTTTCCGCGACGAACAAACCCTGCCACATCATCTCACCATAGATCAGACCGCTATCCTGTCACACCGTTCACCCCGGATAACGTCGAGGACACAGAGAGTGCATCCATGAAAGAGTCAAATTCTACAATGAAGTCAAGAATGCATTGCGTGAGCAACTCGGCTCCCGAGCTCGACTGGGTCTTAAAAGGGACGAGGCAAACCTCGTTCATTGCTTGAATCTTCAACTCACCTATCAAACACCAAGCTTAGATTTGAATCGTCCCTTACGACGACACAACCGATCCAACTCAACACCTCACCGCGTTCAACATCGCCATGGAAAAAGCACTTTTCCTCCTAGGGAAAAAGAAGCAGGCTATTGCCAATTCTTCGTAAAAAATTGAAAGGGGACGCGTTAGCATGGTTTTCCCAACTAGAATTGAACTCTTTCGATAACTTCCATAAATTGTGGACCATGTTCTTAAAAATTATTCGATGCACATCAAAAAGCGAGCTTCAACTGCGAGCCTATGGGAGCTGATGCAAAAACTTGGAGAGTCACTACGTTAATTCATGTGATGCTTCAAGATAATTGTGTCAAAGATAATCGTGCTGGATGAGGCAGCAATTGGAGCTCTACAAAAATCCATACTTACAAAAATCCCATTCCAACAAGAGTTGACAGTGAACCGACCTAACATTTTGGAAGATGTCGTGCACAAGGCATCAAGTTTTATGGAGTTGGAGGAGGACGAAGTAGCTGGAAATGATCGACAAAACAGGTAGGAAAAACCCATCTCCCCGAGAAGAGTAACCACCGAGGTCGAAGAAATGCAAATTTCCGGATCCTAGAAAAGGAGAATGAGTCGGAACCAAAACCCGGAGGAAAAATCGGTTGGGGAACCTATACAAGTGACCCAAAGAGCTTGTGTGAATATCATCATGTCTATGGTCATACCACGACTTGGTGTCACCAACTCGAGAACACTGTAATATTGGAATACATGACCGAGAAAATCCCCTCTGTCGAGCATTACAACAGTGTTGCCGTAAACAAATTTGAGGAGGTTGTAGAGGGGACGCAGCAGCGAAAACCGCCTTAGGGAGGATCGAATCCTCCAAAAAGGAATCGAGATGATCTCCACGATAAAAAATAATTCAATACCCCGCAAAAGGATTAACATGATTATGGGTAGTCTAAAAGAATGTAACGACTTGGTAAGATCGATTCAGCAGTACGAGCGCCTCGCTGGGACGTCACCTTGTTGCCCTGTCTTGTTGGACGAGGAATTGGTGGTAACCTTTGACGAATTGGATATGAAAAATTTAGACTAGCCCCACAACGATCCGTTGGTAATAGAATTCATTATGAATGACTGTAAGGTCGGAAGAATCCTAGTTGACACTGGCACCTTGGTGGATTTGATCTACAAGAATACGCTAAAGAACATAGGAGTAAGCGATGACTTCATCAACTACTGCAACCAACCTCTGAAGGGTTTCGCAAATGACTACCATCAGAATCATTAAAATCCCGGTATATATCGCTGGCATAACCCACGTGGTCAAGTTTGTAGTCATCGATACTCCTTCCGGTTAACAACACCTCTACGTATCATCAATGTGTGAAATTCCTTACCACAAACGAGAGTTACATGATTAAGGATACCAAATGGAAGCTCAACATTGATTTGCTATCGAGAAGAAGAACAAAAATCAAAGCCGAGCTCACTCTCCAAGTTCCCGACGAAGAAATAGTTTTAAGTAGAAAAGAGAAGAAGGCAAAACGGATCGCAATGCAGTTCCTTGAAGAAAAAGGTTTTACGAAGGTAAAATCCGAGTCCTAGAGAAGTTATATCGAAATAATTAGAGATAAGAGAAGTCATCCATGCCACCAAATCATATCGCACCGTGGGATTCGCAAAAAAAAAAAAATATATATATTTATTTATGTACACCTCGTAATGTATGAACTACGAGTGACTTGATCCTTTTTTCTGAAAAGGTACATCGGCAGCCTTATAAAAAAAGAAACACAGTCACAAAAAATATTTAATAAAATCACATTCGAAAGAAATGTTTTTCCTTATCCAATCCCACAGTCTATTCAGGTTGGCGCAAAAAAGAAGATATGATCAGTTCGTCCATCTCTATGAATCAAAACGTAGTATACCTTTACATCGTTACCCTGGCCAGGTTTATGATATTTTATGTAATTCTCATAAGTACAGTGCCGGTACTCTCTTACTTTAAAATCAAAAGATGAACCATATTCTCATAAAAGCCTAAGTTCTCTGTGGTAACACAACGCCGATACTCTATCGCATAACTACGTGCTAACTTAGAACCAGCAATCAAAATGCTCTAACAATCAGTATATATACACTTATACATTTTGTAAAGACCATGAATAACCTAAGCAAAACTATTTACTTATAAACATACCAAAAAGAATACTTTCAAGTTTCCCGACCCCAGACATCGAACTATGTAGTTAAAAACTATTGTAAACAACAAAGAAGCCTTTAAACAAAGCACTATCTTGCAAACCTAAGCAATTTTTGATCTATTAATAAAAGTTATCCGAGCTGACCAAAAAGCATAAAAGCAATCAAAATATCGGCATCGGCTCCGCCGAAAAAAAGAATAAAACAAATAAAACCATAGAAGGGGCAATGTTTACAAAACATAAATAAAACCTTGAAAAGGGTATCATGTTTGAAGCATAAATTTTTATAAGGCCAGAGGCGGCCTTAATCTTTTGAGGAGGTGAAGTTGGTGTCGTACTCTTTGAGGTTCATCAGAATATGGGAGGGAGCATCGCGGGAAGTAGTAGAAGGAGGAGGAGTTGAGTTGAGTTCAACACGTCCTCTGCTGGAACCTCCATTGTTATTAACTCCACTGTTGCTAGAAATTTTAACTCCTCGGCTTCGTAATGCTTTAGCAGGTCGGGAGGAACTTCATATACTGCAATAACAATTTTATTTAAGCATTTTGGAGTACCTCGAGCAAAGCATAATTGCATAAAAACCTCCTCGGTCGCATCATGGGACCCTAAATACTTATAGATAACATCCATCCGAGAAGCTTGCCTTGCTTTTAATGTCGAGCTAGAACTCATTGCGTCACCTAGACGACGTCTGGGATCATCACGTTCTTTGCATAGGCGATCCTCTTCTGACCTTGACCCCTTCAGAATCACTTCCAGGCCGGCCTCTTTCTTCCTTGAAGCCTCCTCGATCTGAGATCTCTCTTCCTTCAGCGCATTGGTCCGTTCGAAGTATCTCTCCAACTCCTAATCATTCACCGAAGCTTTTATTTACCATAAATCCGCCCGTTCCCTTTGACGATAAGCCTCGGCTAATGCCTCATGGATCATCGGGTGCGGGCCTTGAGACGCATCTCTCCTTGTTCCTCACAACAACTGCTTCATACTCGCTTAAAATACGGTTGAACGAGGTGATCAGCTGTAACTAAAGCAAATAGATCTTACGGATCCAAAATAGATTAACGATGTAAAAATAGAGATAAGGAGAACAGAAACAGATAAGACATACCTTTACTATATCTTGAACAAGATTGGAATACTTTTTGGGGTAGACCATGTTACCCGACAAAGAAATATGTACATGCGGATCAACGATGTTCCTAGTGATTTTGGCTTGGTGAGCCGGAGGGCCAAGCATCAGAGGAAATTAGGTGTCACGATGGTGGAACGAGAAGTTGTGGCCGGAATTGGAAGAAACCTGCAGGGGTCGAAACAACCCCCTTTTGTTTTTTTGGTTTCTTAACAGGAACCTTCATTGGCAGACCTTTTTAAGGCCTAAGCTCGGTCGGTGTTGACCTCTTTAATTGGCTTTGCAACCAAACGAGAGGCTGAGAAAGAGCTCCTTTGTTTAACAATGGGAGAAGGAATAATAACCTCGGACTGAATAGTTAGGGTAGAAGATAAAACCCTTGGCTGAACAGCTGAGGCGGGTAGTTAAATGGCCAGAGAAAGAAGTGAACATCCGGTTGACCAACCGGAGTAGGAGTCAGAATCACCGGCTGGATTACCAAAGTGGTAAGAGAGACCTCCCGCTGAATAGCCAAAGAAGGAGTATCACCGACCAACATCATCAGGATGACATCAGAAGATGGAGCAGGAAGAGGGTTAGTCTCGCCCAATGTTTGATCAACGAGCGCATCAGATGACAAGGCACCTTGGTGTCCGCCGACCAAGATAGGTCCTATCCTCCTTGCTTGAAGATTAGCCTCGGTTCTACGACGAGATCTTCTCGCCACCGTATACTTATCTTTAGGAATAAAAAATTTCTTGCCTTTTGGATCAGCCGCTTCCTCCCCTGTTTCCTCATCCGAGGATGTATCTTCATAAGCCCTCTTTGAAGTGGCTGCTTCAGCCTCAAGAGGACATGTGGAAGGTATTTCTTCAGGAATGGCTATGCTCGATCTAGTATTCTGCTGATGACGAGCAAGGGAAACCTCATCTATTGTCTCCTCAGAATCAGGAACCACAATGGGCTCGGTTACAACAGTCGTGGGAACATTCTTACTCGTCTCGACTGAAGCATGAACCCTCTTCCTTGGCAGAATCGCCGGAGTCTTAAACTCGAAAATCTTCTCTTTGATCTTCATCTCTTTCGACCAATAGTAATGATCCCATATGTCTGTTGAAGTCCATGAGTTCAAACGTCACCACCAATATTCTATAAAAATAAATACACTAAAAATAATATTTATATATATATATAGTAATAATACCAAGAGTACGTCAAGCACGTCGAATTCTGTCAACGAAAAATTGTGTCCACTTTTGATGACCTCTCCTCTTTGAAATTGTAACATCCCGACACCAAAAAGTATGTTCTTGGTAGGAGTGTCGATCGACACCAAGGAAAGGTGTCGATCGACACCAGTGTTTCAAAAAACAATTTTGATTCGATTTTTAATCGCTTGGTTTAACTCGGTTTGGGTGTGGTATCCTAGGTCACGATATAAAAAGGTTTTGGCCATATTTTTCAGAAGAAAAAAAATCTTGACTTTGAGTAGAATTAGAGAGAGAAGAGTTTGTGAGTTAATTTGAGAGTTTTTGATTGTTCTTAAGCTTGTTTAGTGGCTTAAAGAGGAAGTTTGGAATCGTAGAGTTGTTCTTCGCGTTTTGGTAAAGAAAACAAGGATTTCATGTTGAAATTGAGTCTGACTTCGTGAATCCTTCCGTTCATTTCCATCCAATCCTTGTCGAGGTGAGTGCGCGATCGTGGTTATGGATAATCGGTTGTTAGGGTTTTTATGTGCTTGCTTTTGATAGAATTGATGTTGTGAATGCATATTTTTTGATGATTATTGTTAATTGTTATATGATTATCCTATTGCGTATCGTTGAGATTGATTGCTCGATGAAACGGAGTCGAGCCACGTAAGGATTTGGCTCGATTCAGGTTTGTGCGATGAGTGTCGATCGACACCTAGAGGAAGTGTCGATCGACACACTTGTATTCTCACGTTGGTCTGTGATTTGAGATGGAGTGTCGATCGACACCTAGTGGTAGTGTCGATCGACACCATGAGTGATTTTGGTGTTTTTGATGTGGTGTGTCGATCTACGCCGTGGTGCTATATCGATCGACACCAATTGCGGTAATGTGGTTTTTGGATTGTTGGTTCTTATTATGGTAATTCAAACATTGTGAACTGCGAAATGTTTGTGTAGTGCTTGGCATTCATTGTCCTTATTATGTAGCCCGTAGATGAGATGACTGTCTCACTGAGTATTTGTTATAATACTTACGCAACTCGTTTTTCCATGTGTTGCAGATAAAGATAAAGTGTGATCGTGTAATCAAGACAATGAGAGAGGATGATAGGGTTTTATGATTGTTTTGTTGTTGAGTTTCTAGAACTAGGTGTTTAGGTTGCTAGATTATGTTGGAATTGGAATTGTGACTTGGTTATGATTTTATTGGTTTAATGGATTATCTGGTCTAATTGTTTTTGAGTTTCCGCTGGTTTGCTTAGTGATTAAATTGAAATTAATTATTGAGATTTAGTAATTATGGGATTATTAATTCAAATTAAGTAATTAATTAAAAAAGCTTGGTTGTTTCAAAAACTTCAAAGCTCATCCAAACGGGAAGATGGTTAACAGCAGAAGTAGGCGGGTGCAGAGTTCAAAAGACATGATAAATAAAAGGGTTAGAAATTTCTGGAAAAGAAAGACGATGTCGGCACACATGCACATGCATAACAAATGTCTATCCATCATGGGAGTCCATTCAAATAGGTACGATCTGGTGATATTCAACACCGAGGCGAGGTTGATCTTCACAAAGAAGAAGCGATTTAACCAATTGTTGACCTTGCTTTCCGAATCACCTACTTTGCATACAGATTTCATGGTGTTATAAAATCTCCCCGGCGTGGAATAATTCTTGATTGAAGAGACTTTCTTGTACATCTCAACCGAGAAGTTGATCCCTTCCTTGGCTCCAAGAACTATTAAGGCCACAAGGTTGTTCACCCCGCCCTGAGTAATTTGAGAGAAAGCAATGTGTCTCCGCTCGGAGTAACTTATGAACTAGAAGGGGAGAGGAAACCACATGAAACATTTCGTGAACATCGGTTCGAGAAGGCATATGTATCTAGGATGACAATTCCAATGTCGATCGTTCCGAAGAGGGATGGGGCATTCTAGTTCCGACAATATGGCGCAACGTAGCCTCATTCCCTCGAGAACCCCATTGGTGATAAGTGAGTTACGAACGCCATAGTGTTCGGACTGATCTAAGATGACGGCCTCATCTGGAATTCCAATCGGTTCTTCGATGGTTCGGTCATCAACCTCGAGGAAAGATTGGCCAAGAGCTTCACGAGGAGTAGAGAAACTCTCGTCGATCGGGGATGCCGGAGTTTCCCAAGGAACTCTCCATTGCGATGATAACCGCCGAGTTCATGAAAAGTTATAGCAAGAACAAAATAATCCAACAAACTCTTGTCAACAACACTTCGATTCTCATCCCCAACTGACGAGTTGGATGAAGATTCGTCGTTTGAAGACATGGTTTATCGAATATAGAGGAGTGTGATTTGCATATGCAAAATAAAAGTATGGAGGAAAACAATAGATCTTGGAAAAGGGAGAGAAAGGAGATTACAATTTTTCGCTTTCGGCTGGAGACTAAGAATTATTTTTTAAAAACATTCTACATAGAAAAGCTTTTAAAAATGTTATATCTCAAAAATTTTAATCTTAAAAACTGTTTTGATCTCTAACCGTACTTTAATCTTAAAAACTAAACTTTAATATAACATAAATGACATTAAATTTTTAAAAATAATGAATTTTCTACAAATAACATTTTTGACATTTTGGAAAGTAGAATATCAAAAATAGCATTTCTTAAAAATATGCATATGATGGCATGAACATAAGTCTAAGAAAAAAAAGGAAGAAGTCCAATATTTTCTCTTTGAATAAAACCCGAACAACGTGTTGGAGTTCCATCCGAAATTGCAATGAATTTACGAATGATGATTGAAGTGGCTAAAAACTGTCGCAAATTTGCAACAAATCGCGAGGCAACTATCCTTATGAGTTGATAGGATTTACAGTAAAATTGCTAGGATTTACGAGGCAGATTTGCGATGATTTTAATCGATGCAAATCTATTGCAAAAGCATCCCGAATTCTTAGTAAATGCATGTAAATTTTGACAATAAATCCATAACAAATGCATCTCCATTTTCCAAAACAAATCCATATTTCTGAACTTGAAAACAAAGAATCATCTTCCAATCAGGAAAAAATTTGCAATTAAATAATATATTGCGCTTGCTTAGATAATACAAATGACGAGGAAAAAATTTTAAATGTAAGGACAAAATGTTGTTAATGATCATTTTTTAGTAATGGAGAGACGAAATTGACATTAAACTAAACTAGAATATAACTCGCGCGATCCGCTAATTTTTGTTTTGCAATTTTATTAAATTTAACAACTAATTTTAGATTTTCAGTAATTTCAGATAAAGTGACATTAACATTTTATTATTTGTGTATGTAGACTAATACCTCTTGTATATATATATATTGTAATGGTATTATAATACTTTTAAAAAAATGATACTTATATTTATAGTAATGGTATTATAACACTTTCAAATTTTTTCTTTCATACTTCTATAAAATTCAAATATAAGATTTTGAATAAAATCATATATTCCAAATTTTCACCTTATCATTTCACCGTACATTCCAAATTTTCACCCCCATTATCTCAATTTTTGTGAGATGGTGGTTCAATATCATTTTAGTGAAATAATTTTTATTTTTTCTTTATAGATCGCCAACCTCTTAATAATCAGTTGACACAGCTTATTTAGTTTTTTTTTTTTTTTGATGTCTATTATTAATAATTGTATGTATATTTATTCTACATATTTTCATTTTTAAAAATTGAATATGTATTTTTTTACCGTTATCGCTCATAAGAAAATATATTTATTGTTATATTTTTTTAATAACATTCATAAAATACTCAAATAATTTTAAATGTACTATTTTAGTCATTTATTTTCTCATTTTTCGTTTTTCTATTTAATAATTTTGTTTTTGCAGTTTAAAAAACCTTATAATTTGCTTTAAAAACTTATAATGTGGTTAACAAAGGTTTTCACATCGTTATAAAGTTTTTAAAACAGATTATAAGGTTTTTTAAAGGTTTGTAGGGTTTTTAAAAACCTTACAATTCGTTTAAAAAAAACTTTATAATCTGCTTTAAAAACTTATAATATGTTTATCAAAGGTTTTCACATTGCTATAAAGTTTTTTAAAACATATTATAAAGGTTTTTAAAGGTCTCTAGGATTTTTAAAAACCTTATAATTTCTTTTAAAAATCTTATAATCTATTTTAAAAATCTTATAATTTGTTTTAAAAAATCTTATATAATCTGATTTTAAAATTTTATGAAACAGTTAATCATACCCAAACCCAAACCCTAAATCCTATTTTCATAACTATACCTTAAATGTAAATAGTTAATCCAAATCTAAAAATTAAAAAAGTGTTTGTGTGTTTGCTTGTTTATTTACATTTTCTTTTTCTATAAGGACATTCTTCTTCTTTCTTTTTTTTAATCCACGAGATCCATTTTTTTTTTGTTTTGTAAATTTCTTCTTAAATTCATATTTTTTATTCTGGTTTTGTGAAAGAGATGCGATTTTGTGCAGAGACAGAAAGAGAGAGACGAGATCTAAAGATCAGAGGAAGAAAATTTTGAGATTTGAGGAAGAAAATTTGGAAATTTTTTTTTTGAAAAAGTTAAATTAAAAAAGAAGTGGCATGACTTGCAAACATTTTTAAAAGATGACATTTGTGTAAAGTGACATGCCAAAAGTGGCATTTCTTAAAATTTCTCTTCAATGAAACTTAAAACTAAAATCAATTGTATAAAAAAGTTTTGCCTGTATGGACACCTTAGATGGAGAAGATTTTGCTAATATATATAGATTATTAGGATAGTTGTTATTAAAAAAAAAGATTACACAAATTAGGTTTAAATTAGGTTTGAAGGCAATTAGGGTATATAATTGTAATGATTACACAAATTGGCTTTACTTTTCTAGTCCCTTTGTTATCATAAGCAGCCGAAAGGGAAAACAAAGTACCTACCTTCAGTCCTTCCAGTTTCATAATTGCATCAGTTAGAGAGCGTCTTATTGGATTTTTCTAAAAAATTATTCTGAAATTTTCCTCAGTTTCCGTCTCATACTGGTGCTCTTATCTCTATTTCAAAGTTAGAACGAAAATTTTTGTGTCGTCGACTTATTTCAGTCAAAAGTTTCTTTAAAATTAAACGATAAAAATTGACGAGAAATATTTGTCAAAAAAAAATAAAAATTTGACGAATAATAATTATAATAAATTATTTTTACTTATAAATTAATTATTGGACATTTAAATATAAATAGAAAATCTAAATCAATTCTGAAAATAAATTTCCAAATAAATATCTAAAATTATAGTAATCCAAAATAAAATTATTTAAATAAATTAAATATGTAACGATTACCCTTGGTTGCGTTTGTCCGGTTGATTTTGGCGGGAAAGCCAAATCTGATAAGGCAAGGCGTTGCCATCAACTTGTTGAAGCTAGACGGCCTCATTTACATTCTCGAGGAAACCCATTCAATATGACAATTTTTTTTTATCTAGTATACGGTATACCTAAATAAAATTTTACATTAAAGAAATATACTTGTAAATTAAATAAATTACATTTAGGAAAGTAAGTAACATTATATAACTTGCATGTAGAAGACGTCAATCTCATCTTATGTCAGCTTGTTTGATCGTACTGATCCATCGCATTGCAGTTGTGATCGTTGAGTAACAATCTCTTCAACTCTATTTATAGTTTTCGCGGCTTTCGCCATGTCTTTGTTGTTCATGATAACACCTTCTTTTTATATTAGCCATTTTCACGCAAATTTGTTTTTTTATTTTGTAAAAAATTATGTTGATAAAATCTGTTTTTGAACTTAATGTTTCTTTTAGTATACCCAATGTGAAAAGGGCTCTAGATAAAATAATTATTTATTGTAATAAATTGTTAACTTTACTAATAACATTTCAGATATTATTGGTAACCTAAAATGGTATCAATTTTTCATCTGTAAGTTTGTTAGATCATATTGAAAAAGCTGTAAATTATAAGTGTAAAAAAAAATTATACAAATAAAGCCAAGTGTACAGTTTGGTAAAGTTTTTAGCATCGTTTTTGTGATTCAGACAATCTAAAAAGTTATAAATTGTAAAATAGTTGTAATTTGTACAAATTGTGTTACCTTCAAACACATTATTCGTTAAGTATCTTGACAATAAAAATAATTGAGACATAGAGATCAACATACGATACAATTGAAATAAATCAATAATACCATGTAATGATATTAGTTAGCTTTTCTTACCAAATATTGGTAATTTATAATCCGGTTCTAACTATATATATATTAAGAAAATGTTCGCATAACTATGAATTTGATGAATTCCATTATTCCAATGCTACAAATGAGACTGTATCCTAAACCAGTTTGATATATAGTCTGTAGGTAATTTAAGAAAACATGTGGAACCAAAATAAGGTATGGTGGATACGACGCGCCAACAAGACTAACACACTAATGCTTTTTAATTAAAAGCCTAACTTTATAAGATTTTATTTATTCTATCTCTCTAATCAATACTCTTATTAAGACATTCCATCCAAAGTTACGAATCAATATCCATAATCTAATAAAAAAAAAAAAATAGAAAATATTAATATCACTTTTCTACGAAGGTTTTGCAGCCGAGTTATGGTGCACGTATGGATGGCCACATGCACACGGTTTGCATATTTTGTCAACTTGTTAATTAAACATGAAAAAAAAATGATAATAAATTAATCAGTTTTTCAATGTTATTAGCTTTCTTTTTTAGCTTTCGTAGTCTTCAAAGTAGATATAGTGAATGCAAACGCAAATTTATTATCGTGTGAAGGAGAAAATGATAAACTAGAATAAAATGGCGCAGTCTTTTCCGTTTTCGCATGGTTCTCTTTTCTCATTGCATCCTAATCTCGCGGTTTTTTTTTTTTTGGTGAATTCCTAACCTCGCGGTTTATATTCATATTCTTATTTTTCCATTTAACTTTTAAAACGGATAACCCCAAAATTTTCAAAGTACAGTCTCTAGGTGAAAAAAATATGACAGAGGAGGGCGACTCTAGGGTTTTGACAGAAATCGAACAAGATGCGACTATGATGGACGTTGGAGGGAAGGATCGACTGCCGGATCCACCGCCGGATCGGACTTCATGGGCACAAAAGGTGGCAGGTAGCAATGGCAGAGGAATGCTGTCTCTAGAGGAGGTGGTGGCGGACGAGTTTGTTCAGGAACGGTTGAGCTTGAGTTTTCCGAATGGTGAAGACGGGGAACCGGTTATCACGATCGACAAAGTGGTCTTGGAGGCTATGAATGGGCTTTGGAAGAGGTGTTTAATTGTGAAGGTCTTAGGCCGGAATATCTCGGTTGCAGTATTGAGCAAAAGATTGAGGGAGTTGTGGAAACCGGCGGGGGCAATGTATGTCATGGACTTACCAAGACAGTTCTTTATGATTCGATTTGCGGTGGAGGAAGAATATCTTGCAGCTTTGACGGGAGGACCATGGAGAGTGTTCGGGAACTATTTAATGGTGCGCGCTTGGTCGGCGGAGTTTGATCCTCTCCGCGATGAAATAAAAACAACGCCGGTGTGGGTCCGGTTGTTGAACATACCGGTAAACTTTTATCACAAAGCGATTTTAATGGGAATTGCTCGAGGTTTGGAGAGACCAGTTAAAGTTGATCTAATGACTCTGAAGTTTGAGCGGGCTAGGTTTGCTCGAGTCTGTGTGGAAGTGGACTTACGGAAACCACTAAAAGGAACAGTGATGATCAATGGGGAGCGTTATTTCGTGGCATATGAGGGTTTAGAGAGGATTTGTGGACGATGTGGTATGTTTGGACATTTAGTGAATTCGTGTCCTAAAAGTCAGGTTGAAGGTCAGTCCGAAACAGGTGTTCTTATTTACTCACCTCCCGAAGGGGTGGTGGAGCCGGACAGGCGAGACGGAGGACCCATGAACCGTGAACATGGAGGATCCCGACCAATGCAACAAGTAATGACGGAGAAACAATTACGGGGTAATTCTCAGGCGGATGATGGTTTTACTCTGGTTAGGTGTGGCCGGAAGACGACGCCGCCGGTACGTCAGCCAAGGAAGGAAACAAGAGGGAATTTAGGGAATAGTCGGGAATTACGGAATCAAAATCATAATTCTTCAAAGATTATGGTGGCTAATGCTTTTGGGAAGTTGAGTGAAGTTATGGAAAGAACGGAGGATACGGGTACTGATATTACGTGTGGAACAAACAAGGAAAATATGGATTTGCAAAATCAGGGCATGGATGAGAGGAGTGTTGTGCAAGAAAGGAAAGTTGGATTTGGGGGTTTTAATGTACAGAGTAATGCTACGGGAGGTGTGAGTAAAATGGGGAAAATGGGTGATAAGAAAGCTATGGAAGTTAATGGGTTGCGGCCCAAAATTAACAAACACTTTGGACCAGCTCGTGGACCTATCTTTGGCCCACCTAGAGAGGAGTATGGAATGTCTGAGTCGGGTAAAAGATTACGAGTTAACCAAAATAGTTCTGGTCGATGTATTGCTTCTATGGCTATGGGAAGTGTGAGTGAAGGGAGTGGCCAAGAATTGTTACCACATCAGGCGGAGAGGAGAGAAGAGATACAGATGGACTCACAGAATGTATGTGATCGTGAGTTGAAGATTGAGTTGCAGAATTCGTCGGAGAGAGAGTCGACGATGTCTGGGTTAGAAGAAGGAACCTTATGATGGGTTTCCCCGGTAATTCGGAGTTTTTTATATCAATTATTGATGAATTTTATTTTTTGGAATTGTCGGGGGGTGAATAAACCCAACTTTCGGAGGTCAATTCGGTATATTTTGAAGAGGTATACAACGGACATTTTGGTAATCTTTGAAATGCATGCAGGAAAAGACCGTGCACATAGCATTTGTGGTAGTTTGGGCTTTGAGAAGTCTCACCGAGTTGCAGCAGCCGGACAAAGTGGTGGACTTTGGCTTCTTTGGAGGGAAGGTATAGGGGAAGTGGATATTGTGGAATATACTACATAATTCATCTATGCAAAAATTGTGAATGGAGATGACACTGTTCATTTGGTTGTGGTCTACGCAGTGCCAACAGTTAGTCGAAGGAGTGGGCTTTGGGCACAGTTTAAAAATGTGATTAGTGGTGTTGATGCGCCGGTTATCATTGGTGGGGACTTTAACACTATAGTATGGTTAGATGAGAGGAGAAGCGGAAATGGTAGTTTACCTGCAGACTCTTTGGCGTTTGGGGAGTGGATTAATGAGCTAGCTCTGATTGATATGGGGTTTCGGGGCAGCAATTTCACGTGGAAGAGAGGGAAGGTTGAAAGTACGTTTATGGCGAAGCGATTGGATAGAGTTCTTTGTTGTGCTCATGCACGGTTAAAATGGCAGGATGCGGTGGTTACTCACCTACCGGCGTTATCGTCTGATCATCTTCCTTTGTATGTTCAGCTGAGCCCGGGGAGCATAGTTGATCCCAAGAGGCGTCCCTTCCGCTTCGAGGCGGCTTGGTTAACTCATCCGAGTTTTCAGGAGTTATTGAAGAATTCGTGGAACAAGAATGTCTCCACTCTTGAGGCACTGAATAATCTTCAAATTACCTTGCGTAAATGGAATAGGGAAGTTTTTGGTGAAGTTCTATTACGGTAGGACCGTTTAGTTGTAGAGATCAAGTCGGTGCAGGATACTTTAGATGTACAGGTTACAGAGGACCTGTTTGCTAAGGAAGATGCACTGCTGAAAGATCTAGATGTGGTGTTAGCCCAGGAAGAGATTATTTGGTTTCAGAAATCGCGTGAGAAGTGGATACCAATGGGCGACCGAAATACTAAATTCTTTCACACTTCGACTTTTATTCGGACACGTAAGAATCGTATTGAGATGCTTCAAGGAGACAATGGTAGATGAATTCAGGATAATAAATAGTTAGAGGAATTAGCGCTTACCTATTATAAAAGATTGTATTCGCTTGTAGATGTGGAAGAGGTGGCCGATAAACTATCGAGTGATGGGTTTCCTCGGCTAACAGTAGAAGAGTTGAGCAGATTACGTAAACCTTTTACAAGAACAGAAGTGGAGAAAGCAATACGAGGAATGGGACCAGACGAGTTTCAACTTATTTTTTATCAAGACTGTTGGGATACGGTGGGGGATTCGGTGACTCGTTTTATGCTCGAATTCTTTGCCATAGGGAATCTACCACGAGATACAAATGATGTGTTGGTAGTGCTGATTGCAAAGGTGATGAAACCGGAGAAAATAACGCAATTTCTCCCGATTAGCTTATGTAATGCCCTTTTTAAGACTATTACGAAGACGATGGTAGAGAGGTTGAAGGGAGTGGTTTCAAAACTCATCGGGCCGGCGCAGACAAGCTTTATCCCTGGGAGATTGAGCACGGATAATATTGTTATCATGCAGGAAGCGGTTCACTCTATGTGTAGGAAGAAAGGGCGAAAAGGGGGAATGCTGCTTAAACTGGAATTGGAAAAGGCTTATGATAGAATTCGTTGAAAGATACTTTGACGATTCTAGGCCTGCCTGACACGTGGGTTTCTTGGATTATGCAATGTGTAAGTGGTCCTTCTATGAATATTCTCTGGAATGGGGAAAAAACGGATTCTTTTAAGCCTTTGAAAGGCTTGCACCAAGGTGACCCGATTTCACCGTATTTATTTGTGTTATGTATGGAGCGTCTTTGCCACTTGATTGAACATTCGGTGGCTGCGAAGAAGTGGAAGCCAATTAGTCTTTCTCAAGGTGGGCCTAAGTTATCGCATATTTGCTTTGCTGACGATTTGATCTTATTCGCCGAAGCCTCGGTGTCCCAAGTTCAGGTTATTCACAAAGTATTGGAGGATTTTTGTATCGCTTCGGGACAACGAGTTAGCTTAGAGAAGTCTAAGATTTTTTTCTCGAAGAATGTCTCTCAGGATTTGGAGAAACAAATTAGTGAAGCAGGCGGGATCAGGGCTACAAGGGATTTGGGAAAATATCTGGGAATGCCGATTCTTCAAAAATGGCTAAATAAAGACACATTTAGTGATCTATTAGCCAGAGCGTCTTCTTGACTTGCTGGTTGGAAAAGTCATACGCTGAGTTTTGCGGGTAGACGTACTTTAACGAAGGAAGTCTTGGCGTCGATACCGGTCCATTCGATGACGTCGATTATGCTCCCAACGTCGACTTTAGTAGCTTTGGATAAAATTTCTCGGGAGTTCCTATGGGGAGACACGACGGAGAAGAGGAAACTGCATCTAGTGGCTTGGGACAAAGTGTGTAGGCCGAAAAGTGAGGGGGGATTGGGCATCTGTAGCTCCACGGAGATGAATAAGGCTCTTGTTGCTAAGGTGGGTTGGATGCTTATTCATGACAGTGGGACTCTTTGGGCGCGTGTTGTGCATAGTAAATACTGAGTGGGTGAGTTACATAATCGCGATTGGTCGAGTGTGAAGAAGACTTGGTCGATGGTTTGGAAGAGTGTGATGATTGGTATGAGGGAAGTGGTGTTCCCGGGCCTTGGATGGGTAATTGGGGATGGGCGGATGATGGGATTTTGGATGGATAATTGGCTTACAAACCAGCCTCTGATTACGTTTGTTGTTGGTAATCTTCCGGAGAACTATGAGGCTTTATGTGTTAGGGACCTTTGGAGAGATGGTGGTGGTTGGCTTATGGACCGAATTGCACCGTATCTACCGGAGAATACATGCTTAGAGCTGCAATCGGTAGTTGTGGATACAGTGACAGGAGGCAGAGATAGGACGAAATGGATTGAGGAAACAGATGGTAGTTTTTCGGTGAAATCGGCATATGAGATGTTGATAAGGGATGTGACACCTCGACAACATATATCTGATTTTTTCCATCAGGTTTGGAAGGTGAGAGTACCGGAAAGAGTGCGATGTTTTTTGTGGTTAGTTGGACTACAAGTCTTGATGACAAATGTTGAACGTAAGCGGCGGCACTTGGCTGATTCGGATGTGTGCACCGTCTGTCGAGGAGGGGTTGAAGATATATTACATATTTTGAGAGATTGCCCGGCGATGGAAGGAATTTGGCGGCGTATTGTTCCCATGCGTAGGCAACAGAAGTTCTTTGCTATGTCCTTATTGGAGTGGATGTATGGGAATTTATGTGAGAACCGAATGGTAGGAGAGGTGCCATGGGCTATAACTTTTGCTTTGGCGGTTTGGTGGAGTTGGAAATGGAGATGCGGGAATGTCTTTGGAGAGAGAGAATAAACGGTGTTGGGATAGGGTGAAATTTATTAAGGATCTTGCTATGGAGGTAATGAAGGCGAACTTGGCCCTGAAAGACCAGCGTGGGGCCCGGGTTCGAGCGGAAAGAATGGTAGGTTGGGTGAAGCCGAGTGATGATTGGGTTAAAATTAACACAGATGGGGCCTCACATGGGAACCCAGGGCTTGCGACGGCTGGTGGGGTGTTGAGAGATGCAGAGGGGAGTTGGTTAGGAGGTTTTGCACTTAATATGGGCCGTTGTACGGCACCTTTAGCTGAGCTTTGGGGGGTGTATTATGGTCTAGATATTGCTTGGGAAAGACGTATAGAGAGGGTGGAGTTGGAGGTGGATTCAAAGTTGGTGGTGGGGTTTCTCAAGCACGGCATTGGAGACTCTCATCCACTGTCTTTCCTGGTACGTTTGTGCCATGGCTTAATTTTGAGGGACTGGATGGTTCGTATTTCTCATGTGTATAGAGAGGCTAACCGTCTTGCTGATGGGTTAGCTAACTATGCGTTCTCGCTTCCGTTAGGTTTTCATTCGTTTCATGCTAGTCCGGACATTGTTAGTCATTTACTTTTAGAAGATGTTGAGGGAGTGTTGTTCCCTCGAAAAGTTGTTTGCACTTTAATTCAGTAAAAAAAAGGGGTTTTGGCCCCGTCTCATACCAAAAAAAAAAAAAAAATTCTGGTACGATTATGTATTTAAGTGACTTGTGTTAATGTCATAACCATGTTACTTCCCGATTCTAACTCATTATAGTATAAATTGTTAAATAATGTATTTACTCGTTGCACCGACAAAAAACAAAAGTCAACCCATTTTGTATAGTCTATATGAATGAATATTCAGACAGAAGATGTGGAGCTTGAACGGAAAGTTAAGACCATTCAGGACCTTACAACCCCTTTGTCAAATTGATGATTTTTGGAAGGATTTATATCACATGAGTCGTCATCCATGGTTGGATCGTACATATAACATAGAATCTTTTGATACGAACTTAAATGATTTCATATAAGTCTTTGAGCTCTCTATGGAGAAACGTTTTTATGGGCAATGAGGTGCTTAGTTCACAAATTGTCTTGATCTAATTTGTATGGTTAACAATCCAAAGCATTTATCAATCTTTGTGATAGAACTTGAGAATTTTCTTTATAAAAAAAAAAAACTTTATAATTTTCAGATGTTAAAATTTTATTTTACCTTTTTTAGTTCATTTTTTTTTTGGATGTATCAATCTCATCTTGCGAAAACCATAAGAAAATGTGATTTTAAGACCATTTTCAATGTAGTCCTTATTTTGTACTTTTAAATAGAAGAAAATATAGCATTCCTCTTTTTAAAAGAATTTTTTTTTTTCATTTTAGAAGAAAATATAGTATTTTCTATTTTTTCTTCCAAGATGGAGTATAAAATAGCTGTTTCTGTTTTAAAGTTAGAAATAAAGATAGGTTGGAAGAAAATAAAATATTTTTTTTTGTTCTATTTTGAGAAAAAAGAAATAGAAGTGTCGTGGAAGAAGATTAGACGATTACAAATGTTCTGGTGTATGTTTGTCGATAAAAGTATTTTAAAATAGTCATCTCTATTTTAAAGTTAGAAATAGAGATAAGTTGGAGAGAAAATAAAAAATCGTATTTTTTGCTCTATTTAAAAAAAAATAAAATTAGAGGTGGCTTGAAAGAAGATTAGAATATTCCAAATGTTATGGTGTATGTTTGTCGATAAAAGTATTTTAAAATAACTTTTGTTAACTAAATTAATGAAGAACTTCTAAACTAGGAGTAATAGGGTTCGAGTTCTAGAAGATAAAATTTATTATAATTTATGCGAATTAATGGAGGCAAGTTTGCAGTAAATTTTTAACATAGTGCAAGATAAAATTGTTTGACGTAGATCAAACCAGAAGATTCATATGTTGTAAAATTATCGTTCTAATTGTTCTCATAATTTGTAATAAAATAATAAAAAATACAGGGTTATAAAAAAGAAAAATTCCTTTAGATATCATTTTTAAAGTTTTTTTCAACTATGCCACCAATTTTTAAAAGTTTCTTAGATACTACTTTTTCAAAAAAAAATCAAAATTCCAAATATACTAGAATTTTATTTTTTGGGTTTGGGTTGACACAAATTAAATTTTATTTTCAAAGGGTCTAGAATTTTAATTTTTGGGTTTGGGTTGACTGTTGTACAATTAGGGTATAGTTTTAGGGGTTATGTTGTAAGTTTCGAGTTTATGATTTAGTTTTGACCATTTAAAATTAATTTTAGTTTTGTGGTATTTTTGGAACATTAAAAAAAAATGGTGTCTAGGGAACTTTTAAAAATTAGAGGTATAGTTAAAAAAAAAATTAAAAAAGTTGTATCCATAGAATTGCCCTTTAAAATACTAGGGAACGAAACTGTTGACTTGTTACTAATGTTGAAGAAGAGAGACAACAAACGCGGTTTCATTTCCATTGGAACAAACATATTTAATTCTCATTTAAATATATACTTTTTTATTTCTTTATGTTCTTTGAAACTGAAACTGTACGATTCTCTGCACGGTACAAAAGGTTAATTTGACTATCACTTAAACTTTTTGTTTTCCTATGTCGCGTCTTAATAGCTTTCAATATCACTAGATTGCCATATATATATTCTAATAAATTATAAAACACATATTAAGTGGATATGTGAATATGTGCTATGCCCCAGTTTTTTTTGTACCAAACTAATTGAGAATTTTTATGATATGCTTCTTTTATTATACTATTTTATAGTTATGTTATCGTTTGAAAATTTTTGCAAAAATATCATATTCTTTTTAACTTAGGCCTCGAATAGAAACATTATTTTTTTTAATCTTATGTCTTTCATCTTTTATCTCTTGTCTGTCATCTGTTGTCTAGAGTGTCTTTTAGACAATTTTAAAAGATTGAATGGTGAAAATAATTTTTTTAACATCTATGAATTATAAACTAATGTTTAAATTGTTTATATCAGTTGAAATTAATTATATAATTAAATAAAATAATTAAATAAAATAGAAAAAAAACATTTACAAAAAATATAAATTTGTAATAGTCATGAAATTGATATATCTGAATTAAAATTTAACAATATCATAAATATTAATATAACTTGTGTATATGTCAAAGGAAGGGAAAACACAAATTTGTAATATTTTAGTATTAAATACGTAAGAATAAACAGTAATTGATATCAACTTACTTTAAATTAATTGATGTCAAGATATAGTGAGTTTTTTTTAATGAAGAAAATAACTTTTGTGTTGAAAAAATAAAATAACCGCTTAAAATAATATTTTGTTTTGTTTTAATAAATAATTACTTGATTTGGCAAAAACAAATCTGAAGAGAATCTTGGTAAAAGCTAGAAAAACGAGCCTTTTAAAATTTCTTCTTTGGTATCTCTTGTCTTACAAATGTTGTATTTTCTTGTCTTTTTTAATTAAAAATAAGATAAGATTGATTGGCAAAATTTTATTTTAAGATAAAAAAAAAAAGACATAAGACATGTCCATTCGAGGCCTTAACTTTTATTTTTTTTGGGTATGGGTTATAACTATTTTATATTTAGGGTACATTTTTTGATGGTAGAGTTTAGGATTTGGTTTTTGAGAGAGAACAAAAAAATTTAATAATTTTCTCGGATGGCATATTTAAAAAAAAATATTTTCAAAAGTGACATGTTTGTAATTTCCCCAAACTAATTAGTAAGTATCATAAAATTGTTTTGATAATTTTTTGGTAAAATTTGGGGAATTTGGCAAGTATAGCAAGGAAAGAAAAAATAAATTTAATAACCAACCAAAATCTTTAATCTACTTGCTATAATTTTGCTACCTAAGAGACCTTAGGTTAGTTTAAAATCTAATTTATTTTCTTGCCTAGTCACCTAATTAGCCATAACTTGGTAACCACAACTTCAAGAATAAGATGAAAATATGTGGATTGGATGATCAGCTAAAAGTCGATATCATATTGTTGTGTAAATCTTTTTGCAATAAGATGTGCTTTGTAACAATTTAAAGAACCATTAGCAAAATACTTTGTAGTTAATACCAATTTCCAACCAAAAATATTGTGACCTTTATTTGGTGGTTCAAGATCCTATGTATGCATGGTTATGAGAGCATAGATGGGATCTTGAACCAACGAACCCGAAGAGCCGAACCGAACCCGACCCGAAAAGATCCGAACCGAACCAAACCCGAACCAAAATTTTCAAATACCCTAATGGGTCTTAAATTTTTAATACTAAAAATCCGAACCGAACCGAGAACCGAACGAGTACCCAGATATCCGAAACATAAAAAATATCGGTTATTTTTATTGAATTTTAGTCATTTTTTGGGTTATTTTGGAAAAAAATTGTATAAAAACAACTAAAACATAGTAAATCCAAAAAATATATTTTTTGAGTATTTAGGGTAAACATTACCCTAATGGGTCCTATTTTAAAACTCGAACCGAACCCAAACAGAAATTTTCAAATACCCTAATGGGTCCTAAACACCTAAACCTGAAAGACCCGAAACCCAAAAAATCCGAACCGAGTACCCGAATTCCCAGGACTAATCATCACAATAGGTTCAATAGCTGATTTATTCAGTAGCTGTACTTAGGCATAATTGCAACACTCATATCAGCTGCACACTTCTTCACCATCGTTATGGCTGGGATCAGCGATTTCAAAGTTCTTCGTCAACAACTCGGATCAGCGACTTCAACAACGACTCGGAACGGCATCTTCGTCACTCATCACCACCGATGGGTTAACTCGGCATCGAGCAGACCGCACTATCGTCGCTCGGATCAGTATCTACATCACTCATCATAACCGATGGGTTAGCTCGACATCAAGTGCAGTCAACATTGTCGACGCTTGGATCGGCACACTTGCTTACTAACAATACATTGGATCGGCAATCGTCATTGCTTCATCGTCACAATGGGTTCGGCTTGGCATCGTCACAATGGGTTCAGCTCAGCATCGTCATAAGTGGTTCAACTCAATACGCTTGCTCCTTTGCTAACTCGGCGGCCTTGGTTTGGCATCATAAGCAAAACACACTAGGGTAGGCTTTCACGAATGTATGGTCTAAACGGCAACCGATTCTTTGATTGGACACACTTACTTCAACACTCTTATCACTAACACTGTTGAACTGGGTGGCTAATTGTAGGGGTCAAATCTCACCCAGAAGAATCAATGGCCTAAAACGACTAAGTATGTGTTACACCAGATTACACCAATAATCTTTGGACCTTAAGCTGGAAGCCCAATTCAAGTCAGCCCAGCGATCAAGCCCAGAAGACGAAGACCATCTCCAATGGTTTACTTTATTTTTTACTATAAAATTGGAGTTCTCTAAAAAGTAGAGTAGAGATTTACTCTAATGGTTGCCTCTATTTCTTCCTCTAAACATAAAATATTCTATTTAGATTATATTTTTGTTTATTATTAGATCCTAATAAACCCTTTACTTTTAAAATTGAAAAATTTTACCAATTTGTATTAATAATTTAACAAAGAGGTGATGTTTTATTGAAATTAAATGTTTAAGATAAAAATATATTTGTATCATACCACATATATAGAAAAAACCAAAATTATACATTTTTTAAAAAATATTTATATTAGTATATTTCTCCCTCATATGTTAAATTAACGCATCTTGAAGTGAGAAAAGAGTTTTCTATTTTTAGTTACAAATTTTGTTAATTAGAAAGCTAGTTTTTGTTAATATAATTTTATTCAAATATTAAATTAATATATATATTATTTGTTTAGGTATAAAATATAAGTATATGGAAATGAAGGGATCACTTTGTAAATAAAAAAGTTCTACTCTAAAAATAGAAGAATGAATAGTGTTACTCCAAATATAGAGAAATACTATTCATTTCTCTATTTTTAGAGTGAGTTATAGAGTACTATTGGAGATGATTTTACACTAAAAATATAGTTTAGAGATAGAAATAGAGTACCATTGGAAATGTCTTAATGCCCATTTAAGGTCAAGCCGACTTAGCGGCTACTGCTTAAATGAAAAACCTAGAGAACTTAGGAAAACTTCCTGTTTAGTTTAGGGCTTAGCCCAACCGACCAAAAACACTAAAAATACTCATTTACATCCTCATAATAAGGGAATCACAAAATTTTACACAAACACTCTGTTTACAGCTTTCCAGCTGTTAATATAATCATATTCTCATCTTTGTCTTTGTCTTTGTCTTTGTGTTTTAAAACCTTAGACGCTTTTACTCTTCCAAGAACCTTACAAATTCAATTGTGAAAATCCAGCTCCTACACCTCTTTTACTTGGGACTCGTTTGAGTGGATAGAGCCTTGTAAAGCGTGAATAACGAGGTAATATTTGAAGTTATCAATAAAGGTTATAAAACAACCAAACATCTATAAATATGAAATAAAGGGTTCTCTAAGAGACCATAAAAGATTTTTAAAATGGTCATTTATGGCTCTTATTAATCAAACATTTGGACAAGATAATAGTTTTTTAGGAGGAGAGAAAACTAAGAAACAATAGTGTTTAAAATAGATAAAGAGAACTTGTTGAGCTGAGAGTGACACGAAATGATAGATGTTTTAGGATTGGGGGAAATAGTTATAACTTTTACTTGAGAAACAAAGTGAAACAACCAACACTTTTTTCTTTTAATAATTAACCTGAGTTACCATTCTCATATATGTTAACCATCAACGGCTAATCTAGCAAAACAAAGACTCAACGGAAAATTCAACAACTAAAATAAATTAAATAAACCAATTCAAAACAAATTCAAACATTCAACAATATTCAATTTCAGAATCCAATAACGACTAAACATTTCTAGCAGCCTAATCACCAGGTTCTATTAAAAATAAAACTCATAAATAAACCCTAATCATCCTCTTCATACGCCATGATTCCGCGATCAGACTTTTCCTTTTACCTGCAACACATGGGAAAAAGAGTTGCGTAAGTATTTCATAAATACTTAGTGAGCTGGTCATACCACCTACTGGCGTAACAAGCGGGCTCCGGTCAACAATCAAATATCAATTCAAATTATCACATAACACAATAATGCAAAACAGACAAACCATTACAGTCACTCATATGCTCTTGTCGAGCGACACACCACACGTGTCGAGCGACACACCACACGTGTCGATCGACACGACCTCACAGTTCGTCGGAAACGAGCCTCTCCTCTCATGGCTCGAATCCGTTAAACACGAGTCACTTTCCTGCATCAAAACCACAATACATACAAACCATAACATCCACAACAATCATCAATGCACAATTCACACAACTAACAATCACAAAATGTGCCAATCATTTCCATCATTGCCCAGAAACCGTGGTCGCAAACTCACCTTAGCCTAGGAAACAAGGAAAACATGACTTGAACACGAAATCAGTGACCCGCAACTTACACAGCATCTGATCTCACATGCAAACACTGAGAAATGCCTCCTCTATCACCTAGAACACACAACTCAGGTTTCCCCCAAATCCTAATTAGATTTCCCAAAATCAGAACCAACGCACTGAACTAAAACGATCACAAGGAACAGAGCTTACCTCCAAATTTAGATCGGAAATCCAATCAGAAAACTAGACCGGAAGGGATTTCCAACGATACTTAGATCGTCTCCCGAATCCTTCTAAAACGCCGGAAAAATGCTTCCCAAGAGGACTGATTGAAATCTGAAACTGCACAGACCACTCATGGAAAAACAATCATAACTAAAAAAATATAGATTGGAACGACGATCCTGTTTCTCCTATGGATACATAAGAGAAATAAGAACATAATTACGAAAAATCATGCCGATCAGACCTGATTCAAATGCCCGTTCTTCCTCTCTACCAAAACAGCCGAAACTGCTTTCTCTTTTTTCTCAATCTCCACACACAAAATCACCCTCAAGGATACTCAAACATTTTTTCTCTCAATATCACTAAAGTTGATCTCCAAAACCCTAAACAAGGCTGTTCCAAGACAAAAGAGGTTTATATACGAAGCCCTAGGGTTATAAACCCTTAAACCGAGCCAAACCGCAATAATTAAACTTAACCGGGAACAAACAGAAAACATCATGTCGATCGACACCCCTTCCAAATTTCTCAAATTTGATTTCGGGATGTTACACAAAGACAGACCATTCACAAAGTTTGTCCTTAGTATTGGGTTGGACTAATGAGACTCTTGTGCTAAGATTATTAACTTAAGCAGAAAACGAAGAAATATTCAGCGAAAACTCCATTAGTATTGCATTAACAGTATACCGAGATAAGATTCTTATCAACATTCGACACACATATGATATTATGTATTTCTAAATCATGAGTTGGAGTAGGTAGAATAAATGAATCCGTATGTGAAATTGGAAGAGTCGGATGAGTTATGAGTAAATCCTTTTTTCCATGATACGACTGTTGTAAGGAGATATTGTGGAGATCAGATGTGACATGATGCGTTGCAACCGAGTTGCCTAGCCAATTTGAAGCACCTTAAGGAGAGAGCATGGCAAGATTTGCCCGAGGTTACCATGTGCAAAAAATTTGAGTTGTGTGTGAGTCATTGGTGTCCAGAAAGCTCTTGAAAATAAAAGCAGTGTTTAATGATGTGATATTTTGTATTACACAACTAACACTTGCCTAAGTAGGACATGAATATTGTGGATCTAATCGATTTGTAGGTTATGATGGTTAATAGCATCATTATTGTAGGAGTTGGTAATGTGCCTTGATGTTGTTGCTATGAGTGTTGTCATGGCTGTTTTGAGGACGGTGTTGGACCACATTTGTAGATATTGGAAGGACTGATGAGGCGTGTCTCTAAAAGCACGAAGTATAACCTCGTGATTAACTAATCACTCATTGAGTTTGATGATACTTAGAGCAATATCTTTGCCTTCAATCCGGTCGTGTCATCCAAAAGTTTTTTGGGAATGAGTTCCACTAGATCTTCATGGTCAAAAGGTTACCCGAGAATCAATTAATATGTTGCATTTACTATATTTCTTCAATTAAGTTGTGAGTTGCTTGATAAGATCACATGACGATTTAGCATAAGTATTAGCTAATTTCACCCATATATGTGATGCAGTAATGGTCCGAGAGACCATCGATTGAATCAAATTTGAAATAGAAATAAAGAGACCACTATAGATCAACTTATCTTAACGTTTCCAACAGATTAAACTTGGACTGTCAGAGGTAGAGTCATTAACTGTAACAGTGACAGACATGATCATGTACAGACATTGAGATGACTAGGGGTGGACAAAAAATCCAAAACCAAAAAATCGAGCCAAATTATAACCGAACCCGAACCGACCTATAAAAATATCCGAACGGATCCTTTATACTTAAAACCAAAAAAACTGGAAATCCGAACCAAAAACCGAACGGGTACTCAAAATATTTTAAACAAAAACTTATCTAAAGATCTGAATCTGAACGAATACTTGAATGCCCACCTCTAGAGATGACTAGCAAGGGCACAACCATCCAACAAAACATGAACTTGTAGACTCCATATTAAGAAAGTAGCTGGTCTTTGTCGATGTTAACATTTAGAAGAGAAAGTTGTTTTTGAGGGAAATGGTGACAAACACTTTTTTTTTAAAAAACTAAATAACCCGAGTTAATATTTCCATAAACATTAACTTTCTACGACTATTTTAACAATTGTAAAAGTTCTCAAGAATAATCCAATAAAATAATAAATCAAATAACCAATTCAACAAATCGATTCCAATAACCGAAACAGAAAACACTAGCAACCTAAACACCAGGTTCATTAAAACTAAACAATTAAACAACAATTCTATCATCCTCTTTACCGGCCTTGATTTCGCAATCATACATTTCTTTTACTTGTAACACATGAAAATAAGAGTATCGTAAGTATTTAATAAATACTTTGTGAGACGCTCCTCCCGTCTATAGGCTAAGTACGCCTATACCAAAAATCAACAACAATTAATTTTAAAAGTTAAACGCAGGAAATAACAGGGTGTCGATCGACGCTTGATCAACATGGGTATCGATCGACACATCGACACTCTGTTCGCAGTTCAATACTTAGAACGAAAACAAATCATATTCACGACCAAAATTATTCAAAAACGGTTCCATCACGAAGGAAAACACAATCAATTACAAATTTATCACCTGGAAACAACACAATCAACCCGATTTCATAACGTAAACACTTTAAACCAATCGCTAATCGATTTCTAGCATATACAAGCCTACGGTCGCGCACATACCTCGATAAAATGATTTGAAGAAAAGAGACGCACGAAAACTGACCCGGGCAATGACTTCCTTCACCGGAAAACACCAACAAGCTTAACAAACGCTCACGATGTCCACACAAGCCTTAAGAATGGATAAAACGGCGAAGAACGACCCACGATTCTCTCGATCCTCACTTTCTCTGTCAAATCACGATATTTCTCTAACAAAACCTCTCAAAATCGTGGCTAACTGCGGTTGGGTCAATATAAGAGACGACCTAAGGGTGTGCACCCAAACAGAGCCAAAACCGAACGATTAAAAACTTAATCGAAACTGTGCTGAAACATTGGTGTTGATCGACACCCACTCCTGGTGTCGATCGACACCCCTTCCAGAATACTAAATTTTGGTTTCAGGATGTAATAATTCTCCCCCACTAATTTGGATTCCACCTCGAAACCCACAAACACGTCTACCAAAAGACAAAAAACCTGACCCCACTTGGTTCATACCACTAGAGATCCTCAGCTGATCTCAGAAAATCGCATCTATGCTTATATGCACGTTTCTAGACATTCACTACTCTTAACTCATTACTACATCGGGAACCACTATCCCTTCCAGACCTATACTGAGACTTACTTGTCTTAGATAAGACTGTCGGAGAACCACTATCTCCAAACGAAATGCAGGGAAACCACTATCCCCTCAAGAGAACCATTATCTCTCGATAATTATGCTGAAACCCACTTGTCACAGCTAAGTAAGCATCCCTCCATACTATACTAAGACGCACTCGTCACAGTAAATATACCCTCGAGAGAACCACTATCCCTCGATATCTATATTGAGACCCACTTGTCCCAGATAAAACCACCGGAGAACAACTATACTGAGTCATTCGGGAACGCTACTGCCCCTAGAGTAATAAATTCTAAAACGCCTATAAACATCTATGACTAGTATCACCTCCAGTGGTCTAAAATCGATAGTCTTGACCCGGAATATCATCTCAAACACGGCCCACACAGGTCAATAACAACAGTAACTTATAAGAATCACACATCTTATAACAACACATGGAAATAAATAAGGAACTCCATCTTATAAATTTCCAAAAATGTATATCGTTACAACTCAAACAAAAAAAGATATGAAATAAAAATGACAAATAGCCAAAAGCTAACACCAAAAACCAGAACCACAAAGATAAAAGTAAGCTCAAGCGTTGACCTGCTTGTCGAACCACTTCCTGAACTTCAACTTCATCTTTGCCTCAGGCTCCCAAGTCTCCTCCTCTGTACCGCTACAGTCCCACAAGACTCTTAGCAACGGTATCCTCTTTCGACACATAACCTTGATCCTCCTCTCGAGAATTCTCACAGGGTTTGTCGCCAGACAAATCAGGTTCAGCCACAAACTCCTCTGACTCATGCAGACGCTTTCTTAACATCGACGCATGAAACACATCATGAAATGCCTTCATGATCGGAGGTAAATCCAAACGATAAGCCACCAGTCCAACTCGCTCCACCACCGGAAACAGACCCATAAACCTCGGACTCAGCTTATTCTCTGAAATCGATCTATTGGGCCCTCACAACATGGCCATCTTAAGTTATAGGTATAACTCCTCTGCCGATCTTGAGCCTCCTATGTTCTGCTTTAAAACACAGATCTTCTCCGTCGTTTCCTGAACAAAACTCGCACCAAAAATGCTTCTCTCCCCCCACTTGGGTCCAACATAAAGGTGTCCTACACGGCCTCCCATATAACGCCTCCTAAGGAGCCATCCTAATACTCGCTTGATAACTGTTTTTATAGGCAAACTCAACCAGGCACTAATGATCAACCCACTGACCACTCCAATCCAGCACACACATCCTCAACAGATCCTCTAAAGTCTGAATATTCCTCTCTGACTGACCATCAGTTTGCGGATGATAAGTTGTACTCATATGCACCGTTGTGCCCATCTCGGCCTAAAAGACTCTCCAAAACTCCGAAGTGAACTTGGGATCCCGATTTAACACTATATTGGCTGGCACTCCATGTAGCCTCACAATCTCCTTCACAAATTGTTTAGCCAAAACCGCAGCTCCATCGGTCTTCTTATTGGCCATAAAATGTGCTTACTTAGTCAAACAGTCCACTATCACCCATATAACACCATAGGTTCGCAAGTTAGGTGACCCCACCACGAAATCCATCGTAATCAAATCCCACTTCCACTCTGGAATGGGCAAACTATGCAACTTACCATCCGGAACTTGATGCTCTGCCTTCACTAACTGGCACGTATCGCACTTTGCGACCCAGTCAGCTACATCTTTCATCATCTTGACCCAATGATAATACCGCTTAAGATCATGGTACATCTTAGTCGCTCCTGGATGAATCGAAAACTTGCTCGCATGAGCCCCTCGTAAAATCTCTTGCCTTAAAATCTCTTCCTTAGGCACATAAACTCGCCCGCGAACCAGATAATCCCATTCGAAAAGACATACTGAAACAACCAAGCTTTTTTTTTTTTTTAAACAGTTGCGGAAATCCTCATAAATTAATTCAATAAACCATCAATTCTATTCCATAAATCAAATTCCAGAAATAATACTAAAAATATAGCAACTTAAACACCAGGTTTCACTAGACTAAATAGGAACAAATAAAACATCCTATCATCCTCTTCACCGGCCTTGATTCCGCGATCACGCATTTCTGTTACCTGCAACTCAAAAGGAAAAATAGAGTTGCGTAAGTATTTAATAACTTAGTGGAGTGGTCATCCCGTCTACCGGATACATAGTAAGGGAAAATAGATTATCAATTCTACGCGATCAAGCAACAATTCACAAAAATGACCAAAACAACATTTAAAAATATTTGGTGTCGATCGATACTGCATTCTAGCACTCGATCCTCGTGATCATAAAACAGTTGTGTCGATCGACACTACCACTAGGTGTCGATCGATACCTCTCGCAGAAAACCTGAACCGAGTCAAAATCCTCTCGAGACCCGAATTCTGTTTCATCATGCGAGACCAATCACGATTCTAACACATGAATAACACAGAATAATCACAACAAACAATCCAATGATCACAATCATTCATTCAAAACTTCCTAATAACCTAATCTCATATCCACGATCACGCACTCACCTCGAGAACGCGAATTGAGAAGGAATGACTAAGAACACGAAATCAGCGACCTTGCAGCCTCTGATCTCAACCGAAAACACCAAGGAACCCTTCCTCAATTACCTAGAACACAAAACTTCGATTTTCCCAAAACCCTAATTCAGATTCCCAGAAACAGAACGACGCACTGGATTAAAACAATCACAGAGATCGGAGCGTACCTCCGAATTTCAATCGGAAACCCAATCTGGAAACTAGACCAACAGGGCTTTCCAACGGTACTTAGATCATCCTCTGATTCCCTCTGAAATGCCGGGAAAACACTCCCCAAGGAGACCGATTGAATCTCAGAACTGCACAGACCACTTACGGGAAAACGATCATAACTCAATATCTACAAATCAAAACGATGATCCGATTTTTTTAAAATATAGCTAAGAGACAGGAGGACATACTTACCAAAAATCACACTGATCAGGCACGATATGGTCGACCGTTCCTCCTCTCTACTGAGACAAACGATTCTGTCTTTTCCTCCCTCTCAAATTCCTCACACAAAACTCTTTCTCTCTCTTTCTCTTCTCTCAAACTCTTTTCTTTCTCCAGAAAAACGGCTCAGGATCGCAACACTCCTTAAATAGGATGACCTAGGGCTACGCACCCATAACCGAGTCAAACTGAGCGAAATTAAAAACAAATCGAAACCATCTCATAACTTGGTGTCGATCGACACCCAAACCAGGTGTCGATCGACACCCCTTTCCAAATTCAACACTTTTGTTTCGGAATGTTACAATTCTCCCCCACTAAACTGGATTCGTCCTCGAATCCCAACAGCAATGTCCTTCGAGGACCCAAAACCGGTCAAAACCACTGAAATACTTGCACTTGATCTCCGGGTTTCTCGTCTAATCTCATATTTATACGCCCGTTTTCAGACATCTATTACTCTTAACTCATTCTACACCCCTCACACTCATAGGACGCATCCCTTGAGCTATCGGTGTCACACCACTCCCACTCGCAAGACGCAGCCCCCAGACTATGAATGAGTTCTCGGGACCGCTGCCCCCAGACTAATAAATTCTAAAACGTCCATGAACATCTTCCGACTAGAACTACCTCTCGCGGTCAACTCGATACACCCTACCTCGGGATATCTCAACAACGAGACCAAACACCGGTCATACAAACACCACACGAACCAACAATTCTCAAAATCTAAACTTGCGAAGCCGACAATCGCAGACTAAAAGCTCTTGGCTCACCCGCCAAACCACTCAAGACCAATACATGATCCCAAAGGCTCAAATTCAGTCTCATGCTAATGACCACGTTTCCAGGCATTTATTACTCTGAACTCATGTTACACCCTTCTCACCCGTAGGAACACCATCTCTTGAGCAATCGATAACATAGGGACTAGTAACCGATCACACACCCATGGGAAAAACCATCCCAAACAGTATACTGGAGAATACAATCTCCAAAAGTATACAGGAGAACGCAATCTCCACAATTGAGTTGTCCGGGGATAACACACTCCTAGAGTAATAAACACTGAGACGCTCATAAACATCTCTCTACTAGGATTACCTCTTGTGGTCTAAACACGATATTTTCAACCCGGAATATCAACACAAAGGACTACCACTGGTCCACACTAACCAATAATGAGATTACACATCTCATCTCCCGACATATAAGAAACCTCATCTTATAAATCTCAAAAACGTATAGTCGTTACCATAGAACGAGGATACACGAAACCACAAAAACTCATAGCACCATGCTAACACAACCGAACTGGAACCACAAGAAAGTGAAGCTCGATTAATGGCCTCCCTGCCGAAATACTACTCGAACTTCAACCCCGTCCTTGCTTCAGGTTCCCCAAATCTCCATCTCTAAGCAACAACAACTTGCAAAGCTCTTAACACAGCCACTTTTTCTGACGTAGTACCTTAACTCTCCTCTCGAGAATCCTCAAAGGTCTCGTCACCACTGATAATCTGGTTGAAGTTTCTCTGGAAACTTGGCCACCAACTCCACCGAAGCACGCATGCCCTTTCCTAATCTTCACACCTTAAGATACACATGACACAACAAGAATACAAGTGCTTTTGCGACTGCGTTTTTCGTCGCAAATCGTCGCAATTTAACGTTTGCGACGAGTTTGCGACGATTTTGAGTTTGTCGCGAATGACTCGTCGCAAACTCAAAATCGTCGCTAATCTAACAATATTGCGACGGTTTTACGACCAATAAAATTGCGACGGAATTGCGACCAACAAAATTGCGACGGTTGTGCGACCAACAAAATTGCGACGGAATTGCGACGTTCTGATTAAAAAAATTAAAATTACAATAATTATTAATTTTAAAATATAAAATATTAAAATTTATAATTAAAAGTTATAATTACAATACTAAAACTGTTCGAGAATAAATAAAAATACACAATAGTTTTAAAAGTTTAAAAACATAAAAATAAAACCAAAATAAAATCTAATCGAAATTAATTTGGTTTTCGATCGGTTCCTCGTCTTCCTCTTCTATCGCTCTTCTCTGCGCTTCTGCCGCCGCTCTCTTCTCCTGCAACAACTCGTCTAAGAGGGGGTTATCTCGCGCTAACATCTCGAACATCCTATCGTACGCCGAATCGCTAGATTGCAACATCTTGATAATTTTTGCATCTTTCTTCTGTTGTTTTTGGTGTTGCAAGACCGTCTTTTTCAGCGTTGGATCAGTAGGATAGCCGGAAACGGGACAAAACGGAACACCTTGGTCATTCATCCGGATAGATCCAGTAAATGCCATCTTCCCTTTACGGTTTTTTGGAGCCATCTACAAAAAAAAGGAGGAGGTTAAAATAGAAAACATTTTTAGTAATATAATAATGTTAATAAAAAAAAGGAGAAGGTTATAATGTAATTAAAATTACTAATAGAAATTAAATTTTAATATAATAATTCTTACCTCAGCGGCGATGCGGTTGACCTCAAATGGTGTCACCTGAGTAGGCTGACCATCGGGAGTAGGCTGAGTTGCGAGTTCCTCGACTCGGGTAAGCACATCGTCGTGGAGCTTCTCGACACGTTGATCAACCCATGTTCCATCCGGCCTACGGTGCGTCTTCTCCCAAAGCTCTGGCATCGTAGTGGGACTTCCTTTTTTTAGTGCCTAAAAATAAAAATATTGTTAAAATGTTATTTTTGTAATACGTAAAACAAAAAAAAATTACAAACTTACAATCTCTCGCGCGTTCTCCTCATAAGAGATTTGTCCCGCACAATGCTTTGACGGCTGGTCACCGTTAACCGGCGTCAATCGAGTGGCAGAACACTTGGCCGATATGAGCTTGCTAGTCTCCATCTCCCAAAACTCGACAAGACCAGCCCAAATGTTTGGGTTAAACCAGCGAGGCATACAGAATTTCGGATTTGGGTTTTCCTCCCACTTGGCCTTCCACCGTCCAATTTGGTCGTTGAGGCCTAACTTCGCTTTTTCATCAAAATGTTCCCGAATCAAGCCGTTGATCGCGGGGTCCCAGTAATACTTTTGCTAAAAAAAAAAGGAAAAACCAAGTTAATATAAAATTTAAAATTAAAAAAAAAAAAAATTCATATAATTACCGCAAATGTTTTGTACCACCGGGCCCTCGTATCCTCGGGAACATACTTGCAACTCGTATGCAGCATGGTGAAATCCCGCTCGATAATCTCCCTAATAGACTTGGAGACTTTGTTTTTCGAGAACCTGAAAAAAAAACAGTAATTGAAGACATGTTAAGTTATAAATGTAATTAATAAAAATATGAATTTTTAAAATAAAATGTAGTACCACAATTGGTTGCCGGACGGCTCAGGATGTAGCTCGGGAAGTACTCGGCGTGCAGGACTAACGAGAAGCTGAGCAAACGCCATATCGTCCTCTGGAGGAGCATCCGGTGGTGGTTGAGTCTCGAGAATCGTAGAAGAAGAAGACCCGCCGTCGCCTCTATGCGCATGAAATCCAGGACGTGGAGGTCTACCTCCATGGTCCCTCTGTAGAAGATCGGTGTACTCGTTGGGTGAACGACCCGTCATCTACAATTATGTAAAATTATAAAAAGATTAATAAAAATTTATGTTAACTTGGTTTAATTTATGTTAAAACTTTATGTTAAAATTAATAATATATTTTAACATTAGAAACTTATAATCCTAACAATTGTAATAATTCTCATAATTGTAATTATGGTCATAACATATTACAAACATTTATACTAAATTATATAATTCAATAAATAGTAAAAAATAACATTCTAATCCTAACAATTATAATAATTTCCAAAATCCAAATTATTCTAATCAACAATATAATTTTAAACCTTCTAATAAATCATATCATTCTAACAATTTCAAAAATTCAAAAAATTAAATCATATCAAATATATAAATAAATTAAAATTCAATCATAACAAATATATAAATAAATTAAAATTAAATCATAAAAATTGTCATAATTCTCATAATTTTACTTATGCTCATAACATATTAAAAACCTTTAAACTAAATTATATAATTTAATAAATAGTCAAAATTAACCATTCTAATAAATCATATCATTCTAACAATTCCAAAAATTCAAAAAATTAAATCATATCAAATATATAAATAAATTAAAATTCAATCATAACAAATATATAAATAAATTAAAATTAAATCATAAAAATTGTCATAATTCTCATAATTTTACTTATGCTCATAACATATTAAAAACCTTTAAACTAAATTATATAATTTAATAAATAGTCAAAATTAACCATTCTAATAAATCATATCATTCTAACAATTTCAAAAATTCAAAAAATTAAATCACATCAAATATATAAATAAATTAAAATTCAATCATAACAAATATATAAATAAATTAAAATTAAATCATAAAAATTGTCATAATTCTCATAATTTTACTTATGCTCATAACATATTAAAAACCTTTAAACTAAATTATATAATTTAATAAATAGTCAAAATTAACCATTCTAATAAATCATATCATTCTAACAATTCCAAAAATCATAACAAATATACAAATAAATTAAAAGAAAAGAATGAATTTTTTACCTTAAAATTGGAATTTGTAGAGGCTTTTAACGGATTTGCGAGATGGAAGTGAGATCTGTGCGACGATTCACGTATCTGAGCTCGCGTATATATAGGAAAAAGTTCCGTCGCAAAACCGTCGCAAATTAACGTCACAAAACCGTCGCAAAACCTTGTTTTCACCACCACTTTAGTCGCAAAATCGTCGCAAAACCTTGTTTTCACCGCCACTTCCGTCGCACATTCGTCGCAAACTGGTTTAAATTTTGTGTAAGGAATAAGGTATGTTTGGGGTTTCGAGTTTGCGTAACCAATTTTAGGAATACAAAATGGAAAATATACTTCTTTTTGGATCTCTTATACATATAACGAACAAAGACAGACAATAAATGAATAAAATCATCAAATCGGTGTAAATTATAGATTTACGATATTTATTGTATACGTGTATGATGTATATACTTATGTTTCTGACGGTAGATAGATATCTATCTATTGATGTTATAATTTCAACAACAAATTTTGTATTGGTTATACTACTAACCTTTCTGGTAATATAACCAATAAAAGATGTTAATAACATGTAACCCAAAAACTACATGTTCAGGGTTTAGGGGTTAGGCTTTGCGACGAGTTTGCGACGTAATCGTCGCAACATCGTCGCAAATGATAATACTTTGCGACGATTTTGCAACGATTACGTCGCAAACTCGTCGCAAAGCCTAACCCCTAAACCCTGAACATGTAGTTTTTGGGCTACATGTTCTTAACATCTTGTTTTTGTGTTGTGTTGCTTTTTTGGGTCTAAAATGTCTCTCTTTTATAGATAGATTGATGTTATAATTTCAACAACAAAGTTTGTATTGGTTATACTACTAACCCTTTTGTTAATATAACCAATAAAAGATGTTAAGAACATGTAACCCAAAAACTACATGTTCAGGGTTTAGGGGTTAGGCTTTGCGACGAGTTTGCGACGTAATCGTCGCAAAAACGTCGCAAATGATACGTCGCAAAATCGCCGCAAAGCCTAACCCCTAAACCCTGAACATGTAGTTTTTGGGCTACATGTTCTTAACATCTTCTTTTTGTGTTGTGTTGCTTTTTTTTTTGTTAGGTTGAATATATAAATATTCATCATGAAATATAGAAGAAAAAATGATTATTAACAATATATAATTTATATTAATTATAAAATATATCGTAAAATATAAAAAGCCATAAATATCAGAATAATTAGTAGGAGGATTTTCTCATCAAAGCCTAATAACACTCAAACAAACAAAGAAAGTAAAGTACCACAATCGAATCAACAAATCCTTTAATTTTTTTAAATCTTAATTAGTAGAAATAAATTTAATCTTCGCAATTACTTTTATTAATCTTCGTCTTCATTATCATAAATATAAGTTCTTCGCAAAGAAATGAGAGAGGAAAAGTAAAACAGGAAAAGATACATTGAACCAAAACATGCTACATATACATTAATCTTCTTCTTCATTATCATAAATATAAGTTCCTACTCCCCCTTTATTTTCCTCCTCATCTTCCTCCTCATGATCTTCTTCTTCGTAGTCTTCATCAAATTCATCTTCGTTTCCATCCGAATCCTCGAATATCACATCAAGACCACTGTGGAGTGGGTCAATTCTTGGCAAATTAGTGTTTACCTCCGTTGGGATTGAAACTTCTTCGGTTCTAGCAGGTTGCACTGGGGGTTGATCATCAGCCTCAGCTGCTAACCCACCGATAATTCGACCCCTTGGGTTAACTTTTATCACAGATAGCCAATCTTGATCCCGTCGTACACGAGTGCGTTGGTAAGGAATGAAGACTACTTGCTCTGCTTGACATGCTAAAACAAATGGCTCAAATTTGTCGGTGTACCTCCTATTTCCTTTTACGTCAACAACTCCAAATTTGCTGGTTCTAACCCCGACACCAATGTGTGGATCAAACCAATCACAACGAAATAATACACTTTTCAAGTTCAAACACCAGCATACTCAATCTCGATGATTTCTTTCAAAATACCATAAAAGTTGGTATCGCCAGGGACATGAATACCATAATTTGCAGTGGCTTTATTGTGGCCATGTTCAAATGTGTGGAAAATAAAGCCGCGAGTACAATACATCTTACTCGTTTTTATGCTTGCAATCGGCCCCAAAACAAACTCATGTACCCATAAAGGCCAACTGTGGCGAGATCTTTTCGCCACCTATTCTCAAAATGAAATAATTAATTAATTAGTATACATAATTAATTACATCTACATATATATATACATGTATATATATATATATACATTTATTAATATACAATATGCATGTTTCTTACTTTCTCCCGCATCCAGGCAGCAAAATCACGTTCTAGGAAAGATTGGACTTCTGCATCATTGAGATCAGGAAAAGCTTCCCGTATTTGTCCATCTAACATTCTGCATGTACGTACACCCGTTAATTAGATGTGTATATGTATATATATATTTATATTAAATAATATATTCTCATATATGTATATATATATACCTCTCATATGGCTGAAAGAAGTTACAATTTAGGAATATATACGTATGGGCAGCTTCCATATGCTTGAAATCACACCACGTTGTTTCCTTCACCTTTCCACCCATTCGACCAACATCACAGAAAACATCCGGTACACCCTCTAAGTGATATGTTCGGCCAACCCCACCATCGTCGTATCGCTTACGACGGTTTTTTTTAGTTTTCACGGTTTGGCTAAAGTAGTAAGTAGAGAAGTTCGATGTCTCCTCTGTCAAACTTCCAGCAATGATTGATCCCTCAACTCTTGCGAGATTTTTCGCCTTCATCTTCAGATGTTTGAAGAACCTTTCGAAGGGGTACATCCATCGAAATTGAACTGGTCCACCCAAATCTAACTCATGAGGTAAGTGTACAACCAGATGTTCCATGACATCAAAAAAGGAAGGTGGAAATATCTTCTCTATGTTGCAAATAGTGAGTGGTATGTCTGAATTCAGCTTCGAGATTTCGTCCTTCATTAAGGTTCTAACACATAAGTCTCTGAAAAATGCACCAATACCTGAAATGGTAATTCGGTCCGGAGTAGGTTAATTATTAACTAATACATTTACAAAATATAATATTAATGTAACAAGGATTAAACGTAACACCTTATATTGCGTCGTGGACATTTTGCGGTAAAAGCTCTTGAAAGGCGAAAGGGAGTAGTCGTTGCATGAACACATGACAATCGTGGCTCTTCATCCCAAAAAATTTGCCCCCTTGTTCAACACACCTTGAAAAAGTGGACACGCATCCATCTGGGAACTTCACCCACTCCTTAACCCAGTTAATCAAAGCATTGTTCGCAGCAGGTGATAGTCGAAAACTGGGAATAGGTGCCCTACCATCCCCTGTTAGATGTAACTCTGACCTTATGCATAAAGCCGCGAGATCGAGACGAGATTTCCGATTGTCTTTTGTTTTCCCTGCAATATTTAACAATGTGTGTATAATATTCTCAAAGAAATTTTTCTCCACATGCATGACATCCAAGTTGTGCCTGAACAGATGATCCTTCCAGTAAGGCAATTCCCAGAATATACTTTTCTTATGCCAGTTATGGTATACCCCATACCCAACAGGCATATTTGCAGGATTACTTTGCCAATTACCTCCAACTTTTACAGTTTCCTGTGCACCATATCCATCAATTTGTTCTTCCAACTCCTCACCTGAGAGGTAAACCAAGGGGGAGGTTTTAACAACTCGATTTCGAAACAACGTTCTACTCTTTCAATAAGGATGAACCCTTAGAAGAAAACGACGATGACAATCAAACCAGCAAGCTTTCCCTCCCGCTGACAATTGAAATGATTCGGTTTTATCTAAACAATAAGGACATGATAACTTTCCATGCGTTGTCCATCCAGAAAGCATGCCATACGCCGGAAAGTCGCTTATTGTCCACATAAGGACAGTCTTCATGTTGAAGTTTTGACGGCTTGACGAATCAAACGTGCGTACACCAACATGCCACAACTGCTTTAGTTCGTGTATAAGAGGCTGTAGGAATACATCAAGTGATCTTTTTGGATGCTTAGGCCCTGGAACCAAAATGCTTAGAAATAAAAATTCTCTATGCATACACATTTCCGGCGGGAGATTATATGGCATCACTATGACTGGCCACAACGAAAACTGCCGACCAGAGATACCAAAAGGACTAAACCCATCAGTGCAAAGACCTAAATACACATTTCTATATTCTACAGCAAAGTCAGGATGTACCGTGTGAAAGTGTTTTCATGCCTTTGCATCTGATGGATGAGCAACTACCCCATCCTCCCAATTATGTTCTGCATGCCACCTCATTGCCCCTGCTGTCTGCTCTGATTGATATAATTGTTGCAGCCTATCTGTTATTGGCAGATACCACATACGCCTGAACGGGACTTTCGTTCGACCACTAGTCTTCTTATATCTTGGATGAGAGCAAAAACGACATTCCTGCAGCTGAGCATCATCTTTCCAAAAAATCATACAATTATCAATGCAGACATCAATCATCTCAGACGGTAATCCAAGACTTGCTACCAATTTTTGTATCTCATAGTAACTCTCAGCAGAGTTATTACCCTCTGGTAAGTACTCTTTAAACAATTCACCCCATTTATCCATGCAATTTTCACTAAGGTTATCCTCGCTTTTAATTGTCATCATCCTAGATGCTAGGGACAATTTTGATAGCCCTTCTCTACATCCTTCGTAGATAGGTTCGTTAGCAGCATCTAACATATCATAAATTTTTTTAGCATTCGGGTTTGGTTCTTCAAAAGTATTATCACTAAATGCACCAGTAGTTTCTTGAAATGCATCATTAACCATGTCATTCGACCTATTCCCATCAGTTTTTCCATACGAAGACTCATTAAAATTATCATGACCATACTGATAATTATTATCCTCATAATTACTAACACCTTCTATATTCCTACGACAACTCGTACTTGAACTACCCGGAACATCAACAACAAAATCCTCCCCATGCAAAAACCAAACATAGTAGTTAGGTAAAAACCCCTTTGTAAACAAGTGTTTCCAAACAGTTTGAGTATCATGTGGTGTCAAGTTTTTGCATTTCACGCTAGGACAAAAAATCTTTACGTTACCGGTATAGGTGATTCCAGCATGCGCCCTTTGGTTGTTTACCGCCTGGGTCAAAAACTGGTCAACCCCTTCACTAAATTCTCTTGTCACTTCGCCGGTTTCTGGATCACGACGATTGTACATCCATCCTCGAATCGTGTATATTTCATGATAAGACATAGTATTTGATGATTAAGAATTTTTTTTTTCTGTTGAAAGAAATGTTTTCCTGTTGTGTTCATTAATGACATACATTCGTGGTTTTTATAGAATTTCATTTCATTTTGCGACTAATTTGCGACGCTTTTCCAACATTTTTGCGACTTATTTGCGGCAAAAAAATTACACTCATAAACAAGTGAGAATCAATTAAAACGTGTTGAACCTACTTTCGTCGCAAATCCGTCGCAACCTTTAAACGTCGCAAATGCGACGCAAATTTGCGACGGTTTTGCGTCCAAACGTACATGTCGACGCAAAATCGTCGCAAATTTGTATTTTTACTAAAGTAATTTATAGTTTGGTAAGTTAAGATTTAATTTGTTTTTTTCTTTTTTAGTAGTTAATGTATTAAGGTTACAAGTAAATTTTTGGAAACTTATATTAATATAATATTATGATATTTTAACATTAACATCGATGTTCATAAACGTACATACATTATATTGCTTAAAAACGTAATACAAATAAACTGCTAACATAAACACATTTTTATTTTCATTTCTTTCATTGATGACGTAATGTTTTACTCATCATCAAGTTCTTCACCATCATCCGTCATCGACCCTTCCTCATCATATACCTGGGATTGCCAATTGTTTGGATTTCGATGCACACGACTGCTACTACCTTCTTCTATGAACGCTATAGCCATGTTTTCTTTAGATATAACCTGTGAAATAAAAACTTTATTTATGTGTAAGGATATATCCTTAATACAATACCTTTAAAATATATATTCTACTTAACTTACATTGCTTATGTTGTTAAGAATAATGTTAAGATAGGTTTGCGCCCTATCAAACTTAACAACTACAACCTCCTTAAGCACCAATATCGAACCCTCCTTTATGTGCGGCCCATATTTGTTATCAGATATGGCGGACCTATGAATGCTCGCCTGTACAGTCCCGGTAGGATCCTTCAAGGAAAACAAATAACATTTATCGATTACTAAATATATAATTTGTTAAAAACATCTTTTCTTATAACTTATATATACATTTTACCTTTAGCATGACCATCGCGTCCCCCAATCCATTAGGTTCCATTTTATGAATCACTGCTATCACATATGGTACGTGACGCCATTGTGGTTTTATGTTATGCAACTCTTTTACCAGTGTCCACCCACGTGTGTGTCCACCTGTATATATTCAACGTAGAATAAGTAAAATATAATTAAATCTCAAGTAAACAATATACTAATATATATAATTATTTATGTTTCTTATATATATATAAACTTTGAAATATTAGTAATTACCAATATATATTAATAATAATATTATACCTGTTAATTTGTTGACATTTCCAATTGTCGTCTTCCAAAGGACCTCGGTGAATGTTGGATCTTTTGCCTCAACAACACAGTTAATCATCTGTACATGTCTCTCATAAGAATTGCATTCTTCCAACATTGATTCTTCAAGTTTTTTCCTTGCCCTTTCTTCTGCTTGTCTCACACCAGCCGGACCCGGAATCAAAGCTCGATTGTTATCCATATTTGTTGAATTATAGAATGTGAGGTATATAATTAATTAATGTGGATTTTATAGAATGTTCATTTCAGTTTGCGACTAATTTGCGACGAATTTCCAAGACTTTTGCGACTGCTTTGCGGCTAAAATATTACACTCATAAACAAGTGAGAATCAATTAAAACATGTTCAACCTACTTTCGTCGCAAATCCCTCGCAACCCTTAAAACGTCGTAAATTCGACGCAAATGTTGCGACAATATTGCGTCTAAACGTAAAACTCAACGCAAAACCGTCGCAACCTATAAGTCGATGCAAACACCTCGCAAAATTTGCGACGGTTTTGCGTCCAAACTAACAAAGCGTCGCAAAACCGTCGCAAATTGGCGAGGTTTTTGCGTCGTCAAGTTCCTACGCAAATTTGCGACGTTTTTGCGAGTTATTAAGAATATTCGTCGCAAACTAATCGCAAATTGGACGCAAATTTGCGAGGGTATAAAACCGTCGCAAACTTCCGTCGGAAAACCTCCTGTATTCTTGTAGTGTGATCTCCAACCTCAAATTCCAACTCTGAACTCCTCTTATCAGCATTTCTCCACTGCTGATCTTGAGCCTCCCTTCTGCTCAACTTTAACATACTAATCCCTCCTAACATTTCTTGAACAAACCAGCACCCACAATGTTCATCTCCCCCACTTGGGTTTATCGTATAGGTGACTCCCATACAAGCCTTGTATAGGTCCATCTCAGTATTCACCAGAATAGATACAAATCCAAAATAACTCGGCCAAACTCCAGTGATCTCAACGATGATCTCCTTATTCCCAAACATATCTTTTAGCCATAACCGATACTCCATCGGTCTCCTTAATGACTAGGGGAAGTGTCGACTTAATCGAACGACCCGCCATAACCCAGATAACATCCACCTATGCGAGTTAGGCAATTATACCTTGGAATCCATCGAAACCATCATCCACTTCCATTAGCTGACACTCAACGCATACTGCGGTCCACTGACCGGTATTACCAAGTTTACACGCCCAAACCCTGAGGTTCATGTTCTGTATCATAGTTGTGCCATGCACGAACTTTGATTACTCATACTTTTACCGACATCATCACACTCTCAGGATGCCTCCTTCGAGGTAACAATACCGATGCCACTCCACTCTCAGGACGTCTCCGCTCTGGCTATAGTTAGGAAAAACACTTCCTATAGAATAATCATCTCTTGCGTGCACAAGCATTTGAAGCCTAGAACGGTCAATTAGTAAAACTGCTACCTAGACCCTAGCATATCATCACTGCTCCAACTGAGCACTTGGCAATACAACGATCTTCCTCAAGATCCTTTCATGACCTTCAAAGAACGTTATTAATCATAGTAGACACCTAATGCTCTTAACACAAACCATACTCTGACACTCACATGATGTATCCTAGAGCTGTCAGATCCAGACCCTGACACTTACATGACGCATCCTGGAGCTGTCAGATCCATACCCTAATACTCGCAAGACAAATCCTGGAGCTATCAGGTCGTTACCCTGACACTCACATGATGCATCCTGGGGCTGTCAAGTAACAAACCGCTCGCACTCTCGGGACATATCCCTTGAGCCAGCAACACCCTGATACTCGCAGGACGCATCCTGGAGCTGTCAGGTAACATACCGTTTGCACTCTCGGGATGCATCCCTAAAGCCAACGATATCTAGGGAACACATCCCCCAAGAGAATACTATGTCTCAGAATATATCGCTCGCACTTTCGGGACGCATCCCTCGAGCCAAATATATCTGGGGAACACATCCCCATACGAGAGAACACATCTCCCCCTACTTATACTAGGAAACGCAATTCCCAAATAAGTAAGTCTGGGACCACTGTCCCTACACGAGAGAACACATCTCCCTCTACTTATACAAGGAAATGCAATTCCCAAATAAGTAAGTCTGGGACCACTGTCCCCACACGAGAGAATACATCTCCCCCTAGAGCAATAGATTCTACATGCCTATAGACCTCAAGATTAAAAATGCCTCAAGTAGTCCGAATCAAAACTTGAATCCACAGTGCACACCACATAAAGCTTACTTCACCCAGACTCGCCTGGAATAACCTTAATGAAATGTTTCTTAATCCGAACTAGGTCTGCCAGATTGATCGCGCAACAATCAAACGAGAACATGTACAACCAACCGTAGACCCAGAATTAGATCAATTGATCATGCAATACCCAAATAAGAACATGCATGACCATAAAACGTTACATCTGTTACCAAGGTTGTCGGAGCAGAGTTTTTAATTCACGATCAACTCTAAGCTTGACGCCCACCACATTGTCTATCAAAGACCAACACAAGACCATAACCCGGCCAGTACCACAAGAGATCCTCGCCTGATTCCAGAGGTTCTCGTCTAATCCTATGTTTATACGCATATTTTTAGACACCTATTACGTTTAACTCACCCATACGCCACACGCCCTTGTAGGAAAAAATCCATGGAGCTGGCATTACCTTATACCACTTATCTTTCCGGAACAAACCTGACAAGTACTAGGTATCTAAGGAACCCACCGTCCCCAATACATAATCTGAGAACACCACCATTTTCCAAATAACGAGTTATTCGTAATAAATTCTAAAATACCTATAAACATCAGGGACTAGATAACCTCAAATGGCTAACTCAATAACCCCAACGCCACTACATACTAAGACCATTACACTAACCATGCCCGATCAAATAATCTGAGATTAACTCCCGATCCCTGAGGCCCCCATCCAGTCGCATGCTTACTTACATTTTTAGACATTAATTACTCCTACTCATTCATACCATGACCTACACAGGACGCATCCTATGACTTATCAGGAGAACATACCGCTCGCACTCTCAGGACGCATCCTTTGAGCCGACGGTATATGGGAAACTCGCATCCCCTCCGGAGAACTCACATCTCCAACCATGAATGAGTTATTCGGGACAACCGCCCTTAGAGTAATCAATTCTTAAAGCCTCTAACCCCTGTTGACTAGATCTACCTCCCGTGGTCCAAGGCACAAAAATTCTTACTCTCAAATATCAGCAATAATAAGAATTACATATCTTATTAAACACAGGAAATAAATAAGGAAAGCTCCATCTTATAAATTTCCAAAACGTAGAATCATTACAACACCAAACGAAACTGCAAAAACCAAAAACAACATAGCTGAAACCAAAATTCTGAAACTAACACCAAACGAAAAGAAACACCGCTCGTTCTTTGATCCACTCCCTCTGATCCTACTCGACCACTACCTCGGCCTACCGCGGCAACTGGGGACACTCGGCCTTGATATGACCTGGCTCCCTGCAGCGATAACAAACTCGAGCTCCCCGAAACTCTGCTCTCACAGGACAGCTCGCAACACGGTGCTCCCTGCTCCCGCATCCGTAACAACTACGCTCCTTCGATTTCAGCTTGGAAGCATCTTCCCTCTTCCTCTTATGCCCTTGCACAGGCTTGCTGGCCTCATTAGGAACCTCATGCCACTGATGCCTCCTCGGCGAAACAGCGGAAATAAACTCTGGATGGACAACCATCGTTGCTACCAGATAATCCACAGAAACTCTCCTCGAACGAGAGACATGCTCTTCCCTCATCACCCACTCCTCGGTTCCCTCAGGTCTCACACTACCTAATAAATAACCCAAACTCGGAACCTGCATCCGCCTCATCCTCACCTGATGAGTCGTATGCTCCTCAGACATTACAGCCCTGGGCTGCACTGAAGCCTGCACCGGAACTACTGCTGGTAACCGCTCTAATATTTGCGTCAATAAACCCACAAAATGATCCCAACGATTCTGAGCTGGAGTAGCACCCACATCTGGGCCCACTCCACCACCAGCTAACCCGACACCCCTCCTGGCACCTACAACACCCTCACTGGCACTCGCGCTGGTCTCACTCACAGATCCTGCCTGATACGCCTGAGACTATACGCCTGCGAAGGACTCGCAGCTCAGCCACTAGACGACTTAAACACACGCACCTTACCCCGACCTCTACCTCTACCAAGAACTCTAGTTCCAGTATCCATCTCTCTGCATTTCTCAAAACACAGACAAGGATACTATAACTACGAAGAATAGAAGTCACAAACAAATATAAATACTTACCGCGGAATCTCTTTAAAGGCCCGAAGAGGATGATTCTAAAACTACTAACTGATTACTAACACAATCAATTAATCACATAGTCTGAGACAACCAATTTAACGAGTCCTAAAACCGTCTAGGCTCTGATACCACATTGAAACAACCAAGTTTTTTTTTTTTTAAAACAGTTGCGGAAATCCTCATAAATTAATTCAATAAAACCATCAATTCTATTCCATAAATCAAATTCCAGAAATAATACTAAAAATCTAGCAACCTAAACACCAGGTTTCACTAGACTAAACAGGAACAAAGAAAACATCCTATCATCCTCTTCACCGGCCTTGATTCCGCGATCACGCAATTCTGTTACCTGCAACTTAAAAAGAAAAACAGAGTTGTGTAAGTATTTAATAAATACTTAGTGGAGCAGTCATCCCGTCTACCATACACATACTAAAGGAAAATAGATTATCAATACTACGCGATCAAGCAACAATTCACAAAATGACCAAAACAATATTTAAAAATAATTGGTGTCGATCGACACTCCCACTTGGTGTCGATCGACACTGCATTCTAGCACTCGATCCTCGCGATCATAAAACAGTGGTGTCGATCGACACTACCACTAGGTGTCGATCGATACCTCTCGCACAAAACCTGAACCGAGTCAAAATCATCTCGATACCCGAATTCCGTTTCATCACGCGAGACCAATCACGATTCTAACACATGAATCACACAGAATAATCACAACAAACAATCCAATGATCACAATCATTCATTCAAAAGTTCCTAATAACCTAATCTCATATCCACGATCACGCACTCACCTCAAGAACGCGAATAGAGAAGGAACATTTAAGAACACAAAAATTAGTGACCTCGCAGCTTCTGATCTCAACCGATAACACCGAGGAACCCTTCCTCAATTACCTAAAACACAAAACTTGAATTTTCCTAAAACCCTAATTCAGATTTCCAAAAACAAAACGACGCACTGGATTAAAACCCAATCTGGAAACTAGACCAATAGAGCTTTCCAACGGTACCTAGACTGTGCTCTGATTCCCTCTGAAACGCCAGAAAAACATTCCCCAAGGAGACCGATCGAATCTCGAAACTGCACAGACCACTTACGGGAAAACGATCATAACTCAATATCTACATATCGAAATGATGATCCGATTTTTCCTAAACACAGCTAAGAGACAGGAGGACATACTTACCAAAAATCAGACTGATCAAGCACGATATGGTTGACCGTCCGTCCTCTCTACTAAGACAGACGATTTTGTCTTTTCCTCCCTCTCAAATTCCTCACACAAAACTATTTCTCTCTCTTTCTCTTCTCTCAAACTCTTTTCTTTCTCCAGAAAAACGGCTCAGGATCGTAGCACTCCTTAAATAGGATGACCTAGGGCTACGCACCCATAACCGAGTCAAACCAAACGAAATTAAAAACAAACCAAAACCATCTCATAACTTGGTGTTGATCGACACCCAAACTTGGTGTCAATCGACACCCCTTTCCAAATTCAACACTTTGGTTTCGGGATGTTACACATACACTCGAAACCATCTGCCCTTGTTGAATCAACAAAGACTTGATCAACCTCCTCAGCTACTCGAACCCTACTCAAAAGATTAGCATGGTCAACAACCTCTAATCCCAAAGGCTCATGCAAAATAGCACACATACGCAAGGTGGTAATCTCACTTACTAAGGCCTCAACATCCTGCTCCCGAATCGAATCAACTCTCTGCCGACTTAAAGCATCAGCCACCTGGTTGGCCTTACCCGGATGGTAAATAATCTTCAGATGATAATCCGCCAGCAACTCAACCCAATGTCTTTGTCTCATATTCAACAACGGCGAGTAAAGATATGCTGCAGATTCTTGTGATCTATAAAATCTGCACCTTCCCTCCATAAAGGTAGGACCTCCAAACCTTAAAAGTAAACACCACTGCTCCCAACTTAAGATCATGCGTAGGGCGATTACACTCACTACCCTGCAACTGCCTCGAAGCATACGCAATGACCTTGCCCTCCTGCATCAGAACATAACCCAAACCAACTCTTGAAGCATCTGTGTACACTGTATAAAACTTCCTCGTCTTGGGTAATGCTAATACAGGTGTACTCATCAACATCTCCTTGAGCCACGCAAAGCTCTCCCCGCACTCCGGCAACCAAAAAAATGGGATACCCCTCCCGATCAACTTCGTCATAAACTGCGCCATTATCGCAAATCCCATGACGAATCTCATGTAATATCCAACCAACCCAAGAAAAATCCTGATTTTGGTGGCATTACTTGGCCTAGGCCAATCTCGAATAACCTCTATCTTTGCCGGATGCACATCAACTCTCTTTACAGAAACAATGTGACCAAGGAACCCCATCTGACGCTGTCAGAAACTGCACTTGCTCAACTTAGCGTACAGCTTCTACTCATGAAGCTTCTCCAAAATCAATCTAAAATGAGCCTCGTGCTCCTCTGGACTCCTCGAGTAAACCAAGATATCGTTGATAAAAATGATAATGAATACATCCAAATACTCTTTGAACACGTTGTTCATCAATCTCATAAAAGCTGTCGGCGCATTCGTCAAACTAAAGGGCATAACCACAAACTTGAAGTGCCCATATATGGTCCTAATTTTTGTCTTACGAGCATCCGCCTCTTCTATCGGGATCTGATGATTACCTGACGCAAAGTCTATCTTAGAGAAGCAAATAGCACCCCTCACCTGATCCAATAACTCATTAATCCTTGGGAGAGGGTACTTGTTCTTCATAGTATCTCACTTCAGACCTCAGTAATCGATACACAACCAAAAACTGTCATCCTTCTTCTTCACAAATAAAACCGGCGCTCCCCACGGTGACACACTAAGCCGAAAAAAACCCTTACTCAACAAATGCTTCAGCTACTTCTTCAGCTCTGCCAACTTTGCTAGAACCATCCTTTAAGGAGCCTTAGAAATCAGAGTTATCCCAGGCTCTGGCTCAATCGTGAAAGGATCTGACCGAGATGATGGTAATCCCTTCAGCGACCGAAATACATCCTCGAACTTCTAAACAACCCGAATATCCTCAATGACAACCTCGCCACTAGACTTCGGTATCATAATTGTCGCTAAATACGCCTCGCAACCCCGCGCTATCATCTACTCCGCTTGAATAGCCGAGATTACCAGACTCCCGAAAGTAGGTCTCACACCCTAAAACACTAACCTCCCAACCTCGTGCTCAAAAACCACTCTGCATCGATAACTGTTCAGATGAACTATGTAATACGCCAACCAATTCATCCCCATAATCACGTCGTACAGCTCCACCGGACTGATAACCAAATTTACTGGCGTCTATTCCCTGACAATCTAAACATCAACTCCCCTCGCTCGGCCAAAAGTAGTCAGGAATCCACCTCCACCCACTTTGACCAAGCCGAAACGCTCACCAGCGCTGCTCTGGATGCCACTGCTCTCGACATACTCCGGAGTAGTGAAGCAACTCGAAGCTCCGAAATCGAATAGCACATATGACTAAAAACCTCCCACTAACAAGGTCCCTACGCAATTTATATGCGTTGAGAACCTTACTATTTCTATCACATACAAAATAAAAGAACACAACAACAATTCAACAACTTTAGAATTTACGAAGTTCGAGTCTAAGATTTTACATGTGATCTGCGCGCCGCTCTGCTGGCTCACCTCTGCCGGTGCATAAACTCGTGGTGCAGGTCCAATCTGATCCAAATGCTGCACTGCTGCCACCTGAGCCCTCGGCTGCACTGCCACTGGCTAAACAACTGCCACAACCACCTGCTGCAACTTGTGACACATCGCCCTGATATGCCCCGGCTCCCTGCAATGGAAACACACCTTGGCCTCCCGAGATGCCTTCCTCTTGGGGAAGCTCGCCACTTGGTGCTCAGTGCTCCCGCATCGGAAACAACTACGACCATTCTGGCCACCTCCAGAGACATCATCCCACCTCCTTTTCTGGCCCTGCACAGGCTTGCCGCATTTGCCAGAACACGCATCTTCATTTAAATTTTAATTTATTTTAATTCTTCTTTTTAAGCGCAATAAGTAAAAAATTTAAAATGTAAATTACATATATATATATTATTTATTTGTAGGTTAAATAACAAAATTATAAAAAAAACCACAGCAACTATAAACAAGATTGTTCTTTCACTACCAAAAAAAAAAAAAGATTGTTCTTTGAAATAATGCAAGATTTGGTATCTATGCACACTATATATATTATTTATTTGTAGGTTAAATAACAAAATTATAAAAAAAAGCACTCCAACCATAAACAAGATTGTTCTTAAAAATAATGCAAGATTTGGTATCTATGCACACTAATCTATATTTTGTATTGACAAAAAAAATTGTTTTACCCAAATCTTCTCAACTACAAATGAGATGCTGAAGACGATCTATCTGATTTATTATATAATTTTTTGGAGATTTGAATTTTAAGATCTTTCTTTCAACAAATCAATTTTATAGACAATTTTATTTCGTAGAATTGATGAAAAGAATAAAGATGGTAGTCTAAATATTTAATATTTAGCGTTATCATCTTTAGTTTATGTTAACTATTTAAGATTTATTTGTAGAGTTTGTGTTGTTTAAATTATTTATAAATATTGTTTTGATGTTTTTTATTTATTAATATTGTTTTGATGTTGTTTTTTTATTCATATATATATACATGTGTGTTCACATTTTTAAAACGTACTATTTTTTAAAAAACTAAAAAATTGTTTCTGCGTTTTCAAAGGTTTCAATTTTATGTAATTTAAATATTTTCTTTACAAAAAAAACTCTGTAACATGTTTCCTACCTCTTAAATGTTGTATAATCGCGGTTTACATAATTGCCGATAACGTTTTATTCGTAACTCCGATAGATACAAACTTGATCCCTGGAAAGCTGAGAGTCGGGGCTTTCCAACAGTATGCTAATCGTCTTCTGGGTCCTTATAGATCGACTGGAAATCGGCCCGCAAGTCACTGGTCGATGTATCTCCGTGATTGTAACGTAACGATGAACTTGGATAATGATTGAATCGTGCAAGAGAGCACTTTCCTTAAAGAGTATTTCGACCCTTATCAAATCCTTGGGTTACACGAAATCCTTTGTAGGATAAGACAATCAAAGTTTCCTCTTGTTCTAGGCTAAGACACAAGAGATACAATTAGAGTTTTGAGTTTCGTTTTTGTATTTTGACCAAAGATAGAAATCTTGTGGTCTTGAGAAATCTCTTATTCCTCTTTGTTTTCTTCTTCTGTTTTTGATGCAGAGAAACAACTATTTATACTGGTTGAAAAGTTGTAATGAACGTTTGCAACCGTTCATTTATAAAATTACCAACATTTGCAATGGTTCGCAAAAGGCACCATTTCACTTAAATATCCAACATTCCTCCCCCATTTAAGTGTAATCTTTGATTTATAAAATCAACAACACAAAAAACCAAACTCAATCATAAATGAAAATTGCGTAACGATTGAATTTTCATATTAGTGTTATTACACATTCCAAACTCCCGAGAATCAAGATGTCCTATGGATTGAATCTTTTCAACTCATTTTGGGCACATGAAGATAATACACACAAGAGTTTCTACACTACTCTAAGTGTTTATACCTGACACTATTATAAGCCATGTGTCCTTATCCGTTCACGAGAGTATACGAAGCAAAGTCCAAACTTCTTGAAGCGGCTACACTTCACACTCGTATAGGTAGATCTTTTAGTCATGCACCTGCAACGTGCACTTTTTCAAAAAATCTATTAAGAAGAAAACTTCTACCTAACTTTCTCTTGCAGGTTTAAGCACATACCTTGGGATGTTATGAAATTAGTGCTTCAATCTCTTATTATAGGCTTTCCACATTGAATTCAGCCCCTAATGTCCTATTAGAGGGGAATTGGGTTTCCCATAATTAGAAATTTAGATAGACTTTAATCTCATCCCTTTAGCTGACTTTGTTACCAAATCTCTAGCGAATCCCTTTGTCGATCTGCTACATTTTGTTGAGACCAAACAAACTCTAAAGTAATCACCCCGTGAGTGATCAACTCACGTACCGCGCTATGTCTAATGCCCAGATGTCGCGACTTACTATTATATACTTGGCTATAGGCCTTAGCCAAAGTAGCTTGACTATCACAACAGATAGAAATAGGTGACACCGGTTTCGGCCACAATGGAATCTCGGAGACTAAATTTCTAAGCCACTCTGCCTCTCTTCCCGCAGCCGCTAATGCTACAAATTCAAATTCCATAGTCGAACTTGTAATACAAGTTTGTTTCTTGGAAGCCCACGAAATGGGACCTCCCCCAAGTAAGAACACCCAACCACTTGTAGAAGAATGATCTTCTACGTTGGTGATCCAACTCGCATCTGAATATCCTTCTAGGACTGAAGGAAATCCACCATAAGATAAACCATAATTTATGGTTCTTTTCAAGTACTTGAGCACACACCTTAAAGCTTGCCAATGGTGGGTACTCGGTCTACTAGTATATCTACTTAACCTTCCTACCGCATAAGCTATATCTGGTCTAGTGCTCGTCATGGCATACATTAAGCAACCAATTACTTGAGAGTACTCGAGTTGTGATACCGCTTGTCCCGTATTGGGCATAAGCTTCACACTCGCATCCATGGGAGTGCTCATTGGAGAACAATTCTCACAATTGAACTTTTTAAGCACTTTTTCAATGTAATGAGATTGTGTTAAAGATAGGTCGTTACCTTTACGTTTGACTCAAATTCCTAGAATCACGTATGCCTCCCCCATGTCTTTCATGGCAAAATTTGATGACAAAAACTCTTTTGTGAGTTCAACTTGTCTAAGGTCAGTACCAAAGATCAACATATCATCAACATATAAGCAAATGATTACTCCACTTCCGGACTCATAAAATTTGCTATATAAGCACTTATCCGACTGATTTAACTTAAATCCACTTGATATGACAGCCTCATCAAACCTTTGATGCCATTGCTTTGGTGCTTACTTTAGCCCATACAATGACTTTATCAACTTACACACCTTATGCTCATTACCGGGCATAACAAATCCTTCGGGTTGTTTCATATAAACCTCTTCTTCTAAGACACCGTTCAAGAATGCCGTTTTAACATCCATTTGGTGAATTACAAGATTATGAATGGCTGCCAAACCAATTAATAATCTTATAGACGAGATTCTAACAACGGGAGCATAAGTATCGAAATAATTGATACCTTCCATTTGTCTAAAACCTTGGATGAGCAAGCGAGCCTTAAACTTGTCGATTATTCCATCCACTTTCATCTTCTTTTTGAAGATCCATTTATAACCCAAAGGCTTGCAACCGGGTGGGAGATCTGTCAAAACCCACGTGTTATTTCCCATGATGGAATCCATTTCATCATTCACTGCTTCTTTCCAAAAAGCAACGTCATGAGACATCATAGCCTCACCAAAAGTCCTAGGTTCACCATCAATATGATAACAGTATGAATATTGGAACTCAATCTCATCTCTTGATCCTTCAACCAAATAAATTTGAAAATCGGGACCAAATGATTTTCAATCCTCCCCCGTTTGCTTCTACGAAGCATCGGTGACTCGTTAGACGGCACGATTGTGTCGTCTTGTTCTTTAGTTCCATTTGAACTAGGAATCAAATCATTTGGTCTAGGTATTGATGAAAACCAATTTTCATCAAAAATTGCATCTCTTGATTCTATTACGGTGTTAGCCGATATGGAATCATTAGGTTCTATGACATAAAACCTATAAGCTTTGGAATGCTCAGCATATCCAATAAAGATACAATAAATACCTCTTTCTCCCAAAGTTTTCATCTTTGGTTGGGATAGTCTAACGACCGCTCGACATCCCCAAACGCGAAGATAGTTCAAACTTGGTTTCTTTTTGTACCAAAGTTCTATTTAACAAATAACAAGCCGTTAACATGGCTTCACCCCAAAATCTGTCACTCAATCCCAATTAAGATAACATGGAATTAACCATCTCTTTTAGGACTCGATTTTTCCTCTCGGACACACCGTTTTGTTGTGGTGTATACGGAGCCGTAGTTTCATGTATAATGCCTACAGACTGAAAATATGTAGGATCATAATACTCCCCACCTCTATCGGTGCGTAACTTCTTAACCAAGTTATTGTGTTCTAGTTCAACCTCGGTTTTATAAACCTTGAACTTATCAAGGGCCTCATCTTTAGCATGTAATAAATACACATAACAATAACGAGAATAATCATCTATGAATGTGATAAAATATTTTTTATTCCCTAAAGATGGTGTAGCATGCAAATCACATAAATCACTATGTATAAGTCCAAACACCCTAGCATTTCTTTTTATGCTCTTAAACGGTTGTCTAACTATCTTATTCAACATATATGTTCCACACTTATCTATATTCACATCAAAAGTTGGAATTAATCCTTCTTTAGACATTTCAATCATACGTTTATAATGTACATGACCTAATCTAGCATGCCATAGAGAAGTATCATTTTTGCTAGAGCATGTCATATAGATAGAATTGACAACTTTATTAATATTAAACATAAACATACCATTACAAAAATATCCAAATCCAACAAAGACACCACACTTAGATAAGACATACTTATCTGACTCATACACTTGTTTGTATCCACACTTATTTAAAACACTACCAGAAACCAGAAATTTTATAATTTCGGGTACATGAAGTACATCATTAAGATTAAGAATTTTCCCATAACTAAATTCTAACACCACTTTTCCACGACCTAGGATAGGAGCGGTCGACTCGTTTCCCATATGAAGTACGAATCCATTTTGAACTGGTTCGTATGTCTTGAACCATCGACGATCCTTGCAAACATGTGTTGTTGCACCCGAGTCAATCCACCACGTTACATCATCATCCTGCACATAAAATGCCTCAACAATTTTTGATACATAATTCACTTTTGAGTATGAATCAAAAACAGAAATCTTACCTTGATGAGAGGATTGGCCTTGATCCTTAGACCCTTGCCCTAAACAGTTTTATCCCAGTTTATTCTTATCCTTTGTCGTCTGACAATCACGTTTGAAGTGACCCGGCTTGTTACAAATCCAACAAATGCTCTTAAGCCTTTTGTTAGATCCATCGTTAGTGTTGTTATTAAAGGGATGTTTCTTCCCTTTATTCTTCATCTTGAAATTTCCACTTTCCTCCATCATATTGATCGAAGAAGTTCTAGCCTCTTTATCTTTGGGTTTCCCTCCCTCTTGCACCCTTAGAGCTTCCTCTATACGCAAATGGCTACCAAGTTGTACAAGAGGTAACTCTTCCTTTTTGTATTTTAACATGTGCTTAAAATCCTTCCATGAAGGTGGTAACTTGTTGATGATACTCGACACCGAGATGGATTCATCCATCTTCAAGTCATGTTGAGCGAATTGCCCTAGGATGCGAAGTAATTCATTGTATTGCTCCATAACCGGTCTCAAATCGCACATCTTGTAATTATTAGAAATTACTCACAAGGAACTTCTTACTAGAATCATCCTTGGCCATGTACTTCAATTCCAACGCATCCTATAATTCCTTTGCAGATTCGACATTTTGGTAAACATCAAAGAGAGGATCAGACATACCGTTGAGAATATGGCCACGACATATGTAGTCATCGTTCTCCGATTTAATTTGCTTCCTTGTCTCCTCCACGGACTCTTCCTTGGCATTCTCCGACACGGTGGGCATTGGCATACTTAGAACATACACCACATTGAGAGTTGCAAGGAGAAAGTGCATCTTCTTTTGCCATCTTCGAAAATTGACTCCTTCAAACTTATCTAACTTTCCAAACTTTGACGTCATCTCACGAACCAAAACATTAGCCATCGCTCACGAAAAAAATACTCTTTAAGATTGTTGTATAATCGCCATTTACAGAATCGCCGATAACGTTTTATTCGTAACTCGGATAGATATGAACTTGATGCCTCTGGAAAGCTGAAAGTCGGGGCTTTCCAACAGTATGCTAATCGTCTTCTGGGTCCTTATAGATCGACTGGAAATCGGCCCGCAAGTCACTGGTCCATGTATCTCCGGGATTGTAACGTAACGATGAACTTGGATAATGATTGAATCGTGCAAAAGAGCACTTTCCTTAAAGAGTATTTTGACCCTTATCAAATCTTTGGGTTACACGAAATCCTTTGTAGGTAAGACAATCAAAGTTTCCTCTTGTTCTAGGCTAAGACACAAGAGATACAATTAGAGTTTTGTGTGTTCGTTTTTGTGTTTTGACCAAAGATAGAAATCTTGTGGTCTTGAGAAATCTCTTCTTCCTCTCTGTTTTCTTCTTCTGTTTTTGATGCAGAGAAACAACTATATATATTGGTTGAAAAGTTGTAATGAACGTTTGCATCCGTTCATTTATAAAATTACCCACATTTGTAATGGTTCACAAAAGGCACCATTTCACTTAAATATCCAACATTAGATTTTTTATTGAATGATATTTGATTTCATGTGGTTTCAATCTCAAAATATCAAATATTTATCACTAGTGAGGAATCCAAAAGAGATAATGAAAGAGGAGAGGTGGTCGAAAGAAAACGTTAATGTATAAAGAAACTGCGTGTGTAGACACGAATGCTCCAAATGTTTGCATGTGCCACACGTGTCGTCCTCCCTCCTCCTACTTAACACATACTCGCATGCACCCTTCTTTCAAATATACTAAAACATTGTCAACCATCAGAGAGAGACATAGAGAGTGGGGAAATGGAGAAAAGCAAGAGATCTTTTGGGTTTTTGCTTCTGGTTGTGTTTTTCCATGGAGTTATGTTGATGGGATCAAATGGGTATGAAGGAGAAGAAGAATGGGGAGGAGGAGGAGGAGGGGGAGGGGGAGGAGGAGGCGGATGGGAATGGCATGGAGGCGGAGGACAAAGAGGAGGGTTCATGATGAAAGATTGGAGGCAAGTTATCAAATCAGAAGGTGGAGAAATGAGAGTTGTAATATCTCCAAAAGGAAGGATCATTGAGAAACCAATGCACATTGGGTTTCTTACAATGGAACCTAAAACTCTCTTTGTCCCTCAGTATCTTGACTCTAGCCTCCTTATCTTCATTCGTCAAGGTCTCTCTCTCTCTCTCTCTCTCTCTCTCTCTCTCTCTATGATATCTAATTATAGTTTCTTTCTGTGTCAACATGTGTTTACTTGCAGGTGAAGCAACGCTTGGAGTGATATGCAAAGACGAATTCGGAGAGAGGAAACTGAAAGGAGGAGACATTTACTGGATTCCAGCTGGTTCTGTCTTCTATTTGCTCAACACAGGCATAGGCCAACGCCTTCATGTTATTTGCAGCATTGATCCGACTCAGAGCCTCGGTTTCGAAACCTTCCAAGTACTTAACTTAGTTTAACATTCAAGACTAATTTAAGATAAATTTTTTTTTTTTTTTTTTTGCTAACAATTTAATATAACATTGTTTCTAAATATTTTTTCCTTTGGCAAATTACGTGTTGCTTATGTGTAGCCGTTCTATATTGGTGGAGGCCCGTCATCTGTTCTCGCCGGCTTTGATACTGACACTTTAACTTCAGCATTCAACGTAAGTACATTTCAACCTAAACCATAGTTAAGGTTTCAGTTTAAACCAAGAAGTTCCTGGTCCATAATCATCTTCTCTAAGCCGGGGACCACGACTTAAACCCGGGATCTTTTTGTAAGAATTTCAGATGAAACTACAACATGACGCACAAGTAAAAAAATTGTTTTGGCGTTTGTGGTTACAATTTACAAAAATATATTTCGTTTTGAATATATGTTTTCTGTCCTTATGAGGCACAGTAGAAATTACTGTTTGGAACTCTCATAATGATCTTTTAGTTAGGGCTTTATCGGTGAATAGATCAAACCTCATATGGGTCTTATGTATGCTTATAGGTATCTCGACCCGAGCTGCAACAACTGATGATGAGTCAATTCCGTGGTCCAATTGTGCACGTCACGGAACGGACTCCATCAATGTGCACCAGTTTCTTGGAGTTAAGAGAGGAAGAGAAACATAAGCATTTCAAGAAACTCTTGGAGATGAAACAAGGATCTTCTCAAAACCAACAATACGATTCACCATGGTCTTGGAGGAATGTTGTAAGATCCATGTTAGATCTCACGGAAGGAAAGAATAAAGGGTCGGGAACTTCCAAGTGCGAGGATTCCTACAACATTTATGATCGAAAACACGATTTCCAAAACGACTATGGATGGAGCATAGCTCTTGATTCTGAAGGTTATGAACCTCTCAAAAACTCGGGAGTCAGTGTCTATCTTGTAAATCTCACTGCGGTATAACTCACATCTCTTAGTTTTTTTACTACACTATATATACTAGATTAGTAATCAAGTATATTTAGGAACATAGCGAATTTTATGTCTATGCCAATCCATTCTTGGTAAAATATCTTTATTTAAGCTATAGAATTCGTTATGGTTTTGATCATTTCATTTTGTAATTTCTGGATAACTAGACCGGCTCAGAACTATTGGTTTGGTTTAGATAAACCAATAATAAGTATAGATTGTAACTATATACACGTTGAACGATTTTGTTTAGACAAACCAGTTCTAAACCATATGTAACCGATTGAGTCCACATGATGTTTAGGGATCAATGATGGCTCCGCATATGAACCCTACAGCGACAGAATACGGCATTGTCTTGGCTGGTTCTGGAGAGATCCAGATCGTATTTCCGAACGGAACTTCTGCTATGAACATGAGAGTCTCCGTAGGCGATGTGTTCTGGATCCCTCGATACTTTGCCTTTTGCCAGATAGCATCTCGCTCAGCTCCGTTTGAATTTGTCGGATTCACAACATCAGCTCACAAGAACCGGCCTCAGTTCCTGGTTGGATCGAAATCATTGCTTAGGACTCTGAATGTGACGTCTCTGGCCATGGCTTTTGGAGTCGATGAAGGGACAATGAGGCGGCTGGTTGAGGCCCAGCGAGAGTCGGTTATTCTGCCCACTGCAGCAGCAGCTCCTCCGCACATGGATGAACGGGAGCGTTTTGGCTTCGATCTCCCTTTGATTTGAGGAATGAGAGAATGTGAGAGAGGTTGTTTGTTGTCTTTTTGAAAGCTATGTATGTATGTATGTAGATAACCCATGACCATGAGTGTGTTGTTTATGTTTTTGTTGCTTTGAAAGAGTTAATAATAATGATGTTTTATCTTTGAATCGTTAATCATCTCGTCTCGTTTGGTCGCCCGCTTATAGTTGAACAAGAATTTCATCTAATTTGAAGTTACATTCACATTAACCGTCTGTTATGTATTTCTTGGGCTAATTGGGTTAGGCAAACTTAGAGCTTACGCATTGTTACAAGATAAACCAGTCACTAACTTTGTTTATCTCTTAATTTTTGGTTAAATTATCTCATCATTGTCGTCACTACATATCTTCTCAATCTCTTCCTTTCTATCGATCATCATCTTCTTCCAAATCACTGAATCTTAGTTTTCGAGTTGATCCTTCACCTTCTAGGCTCTGATTTGCCTTTTCTTAGGATTCTTGGTGAATCCCTAGACTAGGATTTATACCCTTTTACACCATAAGTGTCAAATGGTGTAATGCAGTTTTTTAACAGCTTAATTTTATAACTGATCGGTAAATTCAGTTACAGTTCTAAAAACAAAATATCGTTTGTGCTTGGCTATTCCATTTTTTTCTTTTGAGTCAGACTGGTAACTTCATTTAAGGGTCGGCCGTGAAATTTTGGGGCCAATAAAAAAAAACAAAAATTTTAGGGGGTTTTAAGGGTATTTAAAAAACTTTGAAACTTTTATGTAAAAAAATTATTTTTCGGGGTCTTTTGCTAATATTAAAAAATCAGAAAATTTCGGAGCCCAAGGCCTATGCCTCAGACCTATACTCATGTCCGACCCTGCGTCTTTTGTACATAGGGCGTTTAAATCACTGAAACGAGCATGTACTTGTAAATGTGATTATACGATAAAAGTAGATGATTGTAACGAGAATCACAAACTATGGTAATACAAGGTGTGCATATTAAAAGGGTTTATGAATTTTTGTTTTGTTTTTTCCTAAATAAAAATATTTGTAAATAAATTGCATTATACCATTTTTTTGACACTTATCAAAACATGCATGGAGATGTTTTACAATGTGAAAAATAAATTTAATTATTATTTTGGAGATCAATAATTGTAATACATGATTACTTATAATATTTGTTATTAATTTCAAACTTTTTAAATTATATATATAAATCATATTACCAACTTTATTCTATAATTTTATTTAATTTTACTATTGAGTCGTTATAGTATTACCAATCAAACTAATATTTCGACCGCTCTCTATTACCAAACCGTTTTATCTAACCATTGTTTTTAACTGCCTCATTTCAAACAATCTTCTTTACAATCACTCAAAAAAATTTAACCGCTCTGTTTAAACAGTGTCACCAATCTACCCTTTTATAAAATTTAACAGTTCTGTTTTCCACTATATCCCTAAACTTTTTCAGTTCTAAAAAGCTAACTATTCAAAATTTCGTTAACTCTAGTGGCAATACAAACAATGACTTAATTCAAACTAAAAATTCTCTAGAAAAAACAGTGAAAAACTTCTATAAATTAATATTGTTAGGACTTTGAAAAATTATTAATTTAGAGAGTTTCTAGTTAATCGAAAATATTTATTAATTTATTTGGAAAATTTTAAGTCTATATTCTATAAACAAATATTTTATTGTAGATAAAAATGTACTTTAAAATTCATACAAATTCTTCCAAAAATTTTATTGCAAATGAAAAGTTACCTAGGTTTAGCCACTAATTGTTACACATACTTTGGGTATTTTTTTTTTGTCACGAACACACTTCATTATTGATTAAGTAAACACATTATATCTATCCAAAAACCAATAAGGGACATAAGGGCTAATGAAAGAGAAAATAGAATCTAGAGTGCGTGCATTCCGTGCCAACAATCCACTCTCTTATTGTTCTTCCGTTGATGGTAGATGAGTTCGTATTCGGGGAAAGATAACCGGAGGACGGCTAAGTCATGCAATTCCGGATGAAAACTAGGCCACTCGTGTGGTGATGCTACCATCTTCACCAACTCGGTTGAATCAATGACAAAAATGGAACAAAATCGTCACTTCCAAAGAAAACAGCTGATGGCCCACATCAAACCATGTAATTCCGAATGAAGAGGGAGAGGCTTCGTTGATTCCCCTGTAGTCCAAGCAAGTCTGTTGTTCCATCCTAGAGCTGTAATATCCATCCCACACCACTCGTATGAGCATTCACTTTCCACGAACCATCCACGAACCATGTGAATGTAGCTAAAGGTGTGGGAACTACCATCGTTGGGTGCACTACTGGCCCTTGCTCCGAGTAATTCCCCTGGAACCAATCTCGCGCCTCCTTAGTAGCCATAGCCAATGTCTCATATGGAGCTCGGGCCATCGAGTTAAAGACTTTATCATTGCTCTCCTTCCAAATATACCAGATAATCAAGGGTATCACCTGAGTGACCTCTGAGAGGGTCTCCGTTTGGGGGATACACCAAAGAGAGTATCAAAATTGGTCTGTAAACTTTCAGACGGAAACTGATGGTCAGCATTTTGAGAGACCGGACAACTCTCAAGTTTCCACCACCCGAGGAAATGTAAATAGCGCATGATTCATAGCCTCTAACTAATCAATTCAACAAGGCAGGACGATGACTCCCGAATATGTCTATGGTATATTATCAATACTTTGGGTATATTATCAATACTTTGGGTATCTTATCTGGTTCAAATGGTTATATTAGAGTTCCTTCTAGACAATTATTATGTAACATCCCTATCCTCGTCCCAAATTTGGTCAAATTTAATCCGGTTCGTTAGCCCATTTAGGCCCATCTCTCTTTGGGTCCATGAGAATTAGTGGTTAAACACAACAAACCTTGTGAGATAGAGAGAGTTCGGCCGAGTGAGAAGAGAGAAAAGAGAAGGATTTGTGATGGAAGGAAAGAGAGAGAGGAGGTCGACGGAGAATGGAAGAAAGATATACACGGGAGAAAGAGTGTGTTGTGGTGGGGAGAAGAAGATGTGATCATGGGAACGACGTGGCATATACGATCGGGTGCAACGACGGTGCGCACGTGGCCGATGATACCATGAGGGGTGGCAAAGGCATAATTAAGAGAGTATGGCGAGGCGACGGAGGCGTTGAGGAAGAAGGTTCGACCACAAGGAGCTAGGACGAGGCACACGAGTGCATCAAATCCATTTGAGGAGCAAACATAGAGAGTCGTGGAGGTTCCAGTGGTGTGAGAAGCGGCCTCAGAGACTTTGGCGAGGCGAGGCGAGGAAAAGGCGGAGCCGTCCATGTGGTTGAGGAAGGGCTTTGATGACATGGCAATGATGCGGGACAACTATCGCAAGTACGAGCTATATTGAGTATATGGTGGTGCTTTCTTTCAATTCTTCCATTCTGTTGGGGAGTCCATACACATGATGTTTCATGTTCAATTCCTTTCTATTTGAATTAGCTTGTTAGACACAAGAATTCCGAGCCATTGTCGCTTCTAATTTTCTTAACTTGTTTCTCAAAATATCATGAAACCAAAGCAACAAAATTCTTTATTTGTGTTGTCGTTTCTGGTTTTTCATTCAAAAGAAAAAGCCAAACTCCTCTCGAGAAGTCATCGACAATAATTAAAAATATCGAGCGACGGAGTGTGTTGGAGTTTGATACAGACCCCATATGTCACAATGAAACAATTCGAAAACATCAACTGTTTTGTTCGAACTAATCGGAAAACACGCTCTTGTTTGCTTTGCACGAGGACAAACATCACAAGTTTTATTCAAAATCTCAAAAGTAATAGGAATAGAAACATTATACAGCATACCAACAACTTTTGCAGATGGATGGCCCAATCAGTTATGCCCTAAATCAAAGGATTCTCTAGACCACATCATAATCGCTTCAGCAATTTCCATACTGCGAAAATGAAATTTCCCACTTTATCGTTACCCGCTCCAATTTCCATCTGTGAAGTTCGGTCTTGGACAACAAGTTAATGATTAGTCATTTGAATCACGCACTCGTAGTCGTCCATTAGTTTCCCAACCGAAATAAGATCATATTGCAATCCCTCAACATAAAAAACTGATTCCAAGACAAAACGAGAACCAATGCGTGCGGTGCCCTCTTTCACTGAAATCCTCTCTTAACCATCGGCTAAAATTATCATCACAAGAGCCATATCTCGTAAATTTGATAAGATATCTAACCTACATGTCAAGGGGTGCGAAGCACCAGTGTCCAAGATCCCGAAAGCAACAACGATCTTACTTGAAATAGAAGTTGTTTCGTTTGTTTTGCCAGCATTGCGTAAGTTCTTGATTCCGTCCCATTGATCATCACTAAGCCCATTGACACCATCTCGATCGTTGACCGTGGTCACATAATGAGCCTTTTCATACCTTTTTGGTCCACTCTTTTGCATTGCGTTTGCATATAACATACTTTTACAATCTTCTCTTGCTTCAACTATCTCTATGTTCATCATTGTCGTGTTCATGTTTTTCGGTTTCAAAATTGTCGTTGTTGGTGGCACAATTGGCCTTTTTGTGTTTGCGTTTATCAAAATCGGGGTCATGTTTTGGTTTACGTTCATGTCTTCCATCGGGATCGTGTTTTGGTTCGGGTTCATGTTCGTTAAAAAGAAAAGAGAAATCAAAATTTTGATTCAAGCTCTGATACCATAAAGAATAACAGAGGAAAAAGAATGATTGAATAATTTTCTTATTTCCATTGACTACAACTATTACATAATTATATATCCAAGAACCGTATCTACTTTCCTAAAGAATTAGCAATCATAATAACTATACACTACAAATACAAGGAAGGAGTATAAGTCATGGGTGTGATTGACAAATGATAGAAGATATGATTTGATTTCATCGTGTCCTAATAAAGGATGCATTGGATAATGCCGTAAAAGCGGAACGTGCATGATGCTGCATTTAATTAGGGCATATGTTTTTAAATTTATAAACCCTAGAACTGCAAGTGCACAGTTGACAATTGTAGTACTTAGGGGTCGATCCACAGGACACTAGTTGTTACGCTACAAATCTATATGATGCAGATTAATCTAAGTCAAAAAATATATATTTTGTTTTTGGTTTGTAAAAACGTGATAAACAAAATAAAAGTAATAAAGAAAGTAAAGGGATAAATAAATCAAAACACGCAAGATATAAGTAATCTAAATAAGCATATGAAACACATAAGACATCGTTTTTAAAGGGTTTTAATACTAGTGTCACATCACACCTAAAAAAACCCCTTCCTTTGAAGTTGAACCACATCCCCACGATGGATGATCATCAAATTCCGATCACCGAGGGCCGATGTGTCCTTCTTCGTGTTAGAATTCAACACTTTACTCACATCTTCCTCATCTCCCAGCTGTGTTGCAATAAAAAAAAAATCAGTGATTTTGAGAGATAAAAACAATGTAAAATTCATTCATTAGCTTCTTCTTGGTGATCAAATAATCAAACTCTATTAATGTGAGTTTGACTAGCTGTTTTATGTTAGGAAGCCATATAAGCTTCAGCCTTGTCATCTTCACAGATTCTCGGAGATTCAGAATACCAGATAACGCAGTGACACATCCCTGTTCATCCTTGGTGGTTTCGTTTATTATTGCATTTCCCCAATCCATCAAAGCTACTTCCTCACCAATAGATATAGCTTTCGCATCGTCTCCCTCGATCCAAATGTTCTTAATGAAGCTAGTTGGTTTACTCGAGCTCTTTTAAATTGATTGTGTTTTGATGTTAGACGGACAACTAGCTCATCAGGACCATTAGTTAAAGTCAGGAGTACCAGACATCTTTTGATGAGAGCTGTATGTTTGGGGCACCTCGAAACAACTATCTTCCTTTTAATAGACCAAATTTGATCCCATTCCAATAGATTGGTTTTTTTGTAGCCCCTGAAACAATTAAAAACCGCATAAGTTGAATGAGCTTGAAGAATATTTGAAAGAGACTCAAAACAACAGAAATAAATTTTTAACCTGCTCATGAATGAATCCGGTTAGAGCCTCGATTTTTAAACCTCTGCGAACAATTCCTTGAACTGTCGGTAAGCGGGAATAATCCCATCCATCAACCAATCTCTTATTGACAAACCAGAGAAGGTGTTACGTATGGGCCTGATCGAAGCCCAACAAAGCTTGGTAATTAGGATTGTATTGGCCCAATAAGAATAATGGCCCATTTAGCACATCACGAGAGGTGTCAGAGTCGGCGAGAAGAAACGGCATCAAGAGATTTGATCATTGCGGTGAGTGTGAGAGAGGAGAGAAGAGGCTCCACGAAATACCTCTAGTCCTTTGTTCATCTTTGTTTTGTTTGGTATTACGTTTGATGGTGTGTGTATTTGGGATTTCATTAAGAGAATAAAATAGTGTTCTTATTGATTGAGAGTTTCAGGATAAAAATCATATCAGAAGGTTGCGCTTACTGAGGAGTGTAAACCAGGTTTAACTCACTATACTTAACTATATCAACTCGTCTCATACTCATGTTGTGCTGAACATTAAAATATTGAGCATTCCGGTCATGATATTCGCTAGGCCGAAGGCTGTGCGTTATACCTTCAAGGGAATCGACAATCGGGCAAGCAAAGTCATATGTTGGATATAGCTTTAACTGTACGACCAAAGTTTTTGGAACGCTACGAATCGGGTTTAAAAAGCGATAAGAGAAACGTTAAGGGAAGTGCGGAGGCGAGACAAATCTTTTTCCTTAACCCTTTGAATCACCCGTAGTACGACGAGATGACTGATTCAAGGATCCCAAGATACAACCACACACAACCGGATTCACAATCACTTGAATTCCGATTCTAACGAACTAATATAATTACGATACTCTCGAGACTCGACTTACTTTCTTGAGAGGAATTGCTAGAAAACTTTGTAAATGAGAAAAAGATTATTGTATCTTGTGTATTTTGGAGAAGTGAGCAATGCTCTCTTTATATAGCCATTTCTCTGAGCAATAATCAAGAGGACTTTTAATGTCACGTTTAAGTTTGATTTGACTAACAATCAAATCATACACTTAAGTTACGTCCGTTATTCTCGTCCAAATTTAAAAGGACCGTAATCTCCTAATAATTGTCTTCATCATCAAATTGAATACAATTATTATAACAGCAAGATTTGTGCTTGATTCCATAAAACACCAAATCAAGCATTAACACACGGATATTCATGTGATTGAGATTCTTTAGTCAAATACGTTAGCATTATCACACATAATGGCAAACATAATTTGATATAAATTTGACTTCTTTATTGTTATTTGGAATTAATTTAAGAGATATTTTTAGTATTGTGTTAATCATAATTAACCACAAACACTAAAATGAATTTGACCCAATAAACTTAAAATCCATTTACCAAACCTAAATCCATATCTCAATTACATCAAAATGTAATTATAAAGTTTGAAAACCTTATTATTTAAAACTTTTCCATGATCCCAATGGTTCATTATTTTATTTCTCATTCACATTTAAACCCATTTCCCATAAACCAAATTGTCTAATACAAGACCAATTTGTTTAACCAAAAAATGGTTCCAACAATCCCCCACATGAATAGAAACGACTCTAAACACATGCAGACTCAACAGGTTCAATAAATAAACATATGCATACTCGACTACACTAAACTAGACTAACTTTCGTGAGTATACGAAAATGTAACTATATCTGAGAGGTAGCATTTTTCAGCTTTGAATCAATCATTTTTAATTTATGTCGGGTTTACTTGGCCAGGAGGTGAACATGATGTCTTGAACCACCCGGATGTTAATGTAAACTGAGACAACAGTCATCGCATAGCAACATTTTCTCGTAGAGATTAGTTCTCTATTGTGTTCATTTTGGCCCTGAACATTCCTGGTATCATGAGTAAACTTAGAGAATATAGCCTTACGTTCATTCTCCTAGAAACGGCCCCATTTCACACTCACTAGGTGATCTGCCATCAACTTTGTTTTAAGAAGCATCCTGTATTACTTCACTGATATCTCAAAGTTATGGAATCATTAAAAGTCACAACTTAACCTATTCACACACAAGCAACACTGTTTATCATCCTAGGAACTGGGTATAGACGTAGTCTTACAGTGTTCTTCACTCAATTAGCTTTATTTCATTGACCCTTTGAACCTATGTCGTCGGATATTCAAATGACATAAGTTGAGTATCCATTAAGCGTCATTATTAGTTATAAGCTTTAAACCCATTCCTCTTGATGATTTTACAACTTGATCTCTCGGCAAACTTTTTGTGAACGGATCAGCTAAGTTGTCAACCGACTTGATATAATCTATCGTGAGTACTCCGGTTGAGATCAATTGTCTAATGGTTTTATGTTGCCTCCGTATATGATGAGATTTACCATTATATAGTTTATTTAATGCCTGGTATATAGCCGATTGACTATCACAATGTACCCGTAAAGCTGGCATTGGTTTTTCTCACATCGGGATATCTTCCAAAAAGTTCTGAAGCCACTCTGCTTCTTCCACCGCTTTATCTAACGCTATGAACTCTGACTCCATGGTTGATTTAGCCAGGAGAGTTTGTTTGGAAGATTTCCAAGATATTGCTGCACCTGCCAGTGTAAAGACATATCCACTTGTAGATTTCGAGTTTCTAGAATCAAAAAATCCAATTGGCATCACTATAGCCTTCTAATATCGCTGGTTCTTTACCATAGTGCAACCCATAACTCTTGGTGTAACGAAGATAGTTCAACACCCTCGTTATTGCTTTCCAATGAGTATGACCTGGATTACTCGTGTATCGACTTAGCACGTTTACTGAATGCGCCAAATTTGGTCTAGTACAATTTGTTAAGTACATTAGACTCCCTATCACTCTTGCATATTCTACCTGTGAAACTGCATCGCCTGAATTTTTCGTCAAGTGAAGTTGAGGATCCACAGGAGTTTTAGCCGTTCCATTTGAGTATGTCTTGAACCTCTCAAGTATCTTATTGTCATAATGATCCTTTAGAAGTTCTTACGATCTTGATTCCAAGGATTACTTCCACTAAACCCATATCTTTCATGTCAAATTTTCCTTTGAGCATGTTTTTAGTTTTATTAATAATATCCTTATTACTTCCAATAATAAGCATATCATCTACATATAAACACAATAAAATGTATCCTTGTGGAGTACTTTTTATGTATATGCATTTATCGCATTCATTGATGTCAAATTTGACATCATTGCATTGTCAAATTTTTCATGCCACTGTTTAGGAGCTTGTTTAAGTCCATATAGTGATTTTACAAGTCTACACACTTTGTGTTCTTGTCATGGGATAACAAACCCCTCGGGTTGTTTCATATAAATTTCTTCTTCTAAATCACCATTTAGAAAAGCAGTTTTAACATCCATTTGATGAATTTCGAGGTCTCGTAAAGCAGCAATACCAATTAATATTCTGATGGAAGTAATTCTCGTTACTGGAGAATAGGTATCGAAGAAATCCAAAGACCTTCTATTTGCCTGAATCCTTGCACCACAAGTCTCGATTTGTACTTGTCTATCTCTCCATCAGTTTTCAGTTTTGTTCTGAAAATCCATCTATTCCCAAGAGCTTTGCACCCTTCGGGTAGATCTGTTATTTCATAGGTATTATGTTGCAAAATGGAGTCCATCTCATTATTAACGGCTTCTTTTTAAGAAGGTGCGTCTGGAATAGACATTGCTTCCGTAAAAGTTTTTGGCTCATTTTCAGCTATAAAGACAACCAAAAAATCAGAACCAAAATTCTTCTCTTTACGAGGTCTTTTACTTCGTGTAATTTCGATTTCATCTTCTTTTTCTTCGTCATTTCATCTTCTTTTTCTTCGTCATTTATAGTACCGGAGCTACTTGCCTCATTTCCTGAGGGAAGATCATCTCGTTGTTCATGAGTTCTTTTATTATTCGCTTTATCCTTACATGGAAACACATTTTCAAAGAAGTAAGCATTTCTTGACTCCATTATTGTGCTCGCATATATTTCTGGAATATCAGATTTATGTACCATAAATCGATGGGCACTACTATTATGCGCATACCCGATGAAAATGCAGTCTACCGTCTTAGGTCCTATAGTTTCCTTTTTCGGTGGTGGAATTGAAACTTTTGCTAAGCACCTGCACACTTTCAGGCATTTATACGAAGGCACGCTACCTTTCCAAAGTTCATATGGAGTTTTTCTGGTAACTTTATGTGGTATTTTATTCAGGATATAATTTGTGGTAAGCAAATCTTCCCCCCACATGTTTTGGGGTAACCCAGATTCCTGCAACATTGCATTCATCATTTCTTTAAGTGTTTGGTTTTTACGTTCCGCAACTCCGTTAGATTCAGGTGAGTAAGGAGCGGTCACTTGGTGAATAATACCGTGTGCTCTACAAAATGCATTGAACGGTTCACCATATTCGCCTCCTCTATCACTTCTAACTATTTTAATAGTTTTATTAAGTTGATTTTCTACTTCCAACTTATATTCATTGAATTTCTCCAATGCTTCATCTTTACTCCGTAGTAGATATGCATAACAATATCTAGTAAAATCAGCGATGAAGGCTATGATGTATTTCTTTCCGCCTCTTGTTTGAATATATTTTAAATCACACAAATCTGTATGAATTAAACCAAGAGGTTCCGTTTTTTGTTCAACGCTCGGTGATGGTTTTTTCGTGAGTTTAGCTTCAACACATATTTCACATTTATCTTTGCTTATTTTATGTTTAGGAATTAGATTCATGTTCATTAATCTACTCATATATCTAAAGTTAACATGTCCTAAGCGTTCATGCCATAAATTAAATGACTCGGCAACATAAGCAACAAATTTCTTATTCTTCTTCTTCTTCTTCGAGGTGGAAGCCTCGGTTACAACATTTATGGCATTATTGCCTACATCAGTGATGGCATCATTGCCCACATCACTCTCACGAATTACAGCCTCAACCGACATCTTAAATAACCCATCACAAACAAACCCCTTACCCAAAAACATCCCATATTTGGAAAAGACCAGCTTATCCGCTTCAATCTTCATAGCGAATCAGTGCTTGCTCAAAAGAGAACCCAAAATCAGATTCTTCCACATGTCTGGCATGTGTAAAACATTTGTAAGGATGAGATCACGGGCAAAAGTCATCTTCAAGACCACCTTTCCAATACCCATGATCTTCGAGGTTGCAGAGTTTCCAATGAAGAGTTTCTCGTTGCTCTTGTTCTTCCGGTAGGAAGAGAAACTCTCTCTATCCATGCATATGTGCCTTGATGCACCGGTATCAAACCACCAAGTCTTCGAATGGCTCTCAACAACATTTGCCTCGGTGACAACCGCACACATGTCAGCTTCGGTGAGATTGGCCTCATACTTGTCAACTTTCAGAGCTTTCTTACTTCGACACTCAAATGACTTATGGCCGACTTTTTGACAATTGTTACAAGTTCCGGTGAACTTTGGCTTGGAATTTTCACCGCCACCACCCTTTTTCTTGAATTTTTGAGTATTTTGAGGAGCGACTTTTCCTTTGCCCTTGTCAAGCTTTCCTTTGTTCTGCCACTTTGCTTGCTTGTTAGCATGAAAGTGCTCAGCCAAGTTTGCATTCAGATCACGAATCACCACACCAACTTCGAGTTCTTTCCGGTTGTGAGACTCGTTCCTAAGCTTCATGACGAGGTCTTCAAGACTCATCCACTTCTTCTTCAACTTGAGGTAGTTCTTGAAGTCTGTCCAACCTGGTGGAAGCTTCTCGATCACACAAGCGACCTGATAGGTCTCACACAGCCTCATGCCTTCGGCGTAAATGTCGAGAAGCATATTTTGGGCCTCCTCAACTTGTTCCATCAAGGGTCGAGAATCCACCATCTTGTAGTGTTCAAACTTGGCCACCGCATGTTTCTGCGATCCAGCATCCGATACTTCTTTTCCAAAGAATCCCATAAATCCTTAGAGGTTGCAGAATTAGAATACACGTTAAACAACTGGTCAATCAGCCGACTCTGGATGTATCCTTTGCACAAAAATCTCCATGTATCCATGCTTGGACAGTCGCAACCGCCATAGGATCGGTGCTATTGGGAGAAAGGGTTTCTCTTCACGAATATACTTGTCCAAATTCATCGTGGTGAGGTAGAAGTGCATCTTCTTCTGCCACATCTTGAAGGATCTTCCATCAAATTTGTCTGGAAGTAATCCAGCAAAATTTCCCAAAGGAATCTGCACCGTTGGATACGAGGGAGGGACCGTTGCCGATGTTGCATGAACAGCCACCGAGGCAGGAGCAAACATCGTCACACCGGTAGTGGGGATCGCCACACTAATAGTCAGAAAAGAACCGAACTGCATGTCTACCAACATCTCATTAAGTCCGCTTCTAATGACATCATCATTGGTGTTCACGGTGGAGACATCAACAGCCGCACTAGCCGCAACTAGAGCCATAACATCCCTGGAAGCAGTCTGGTTTTGAGTATCCATTTTCCTGTCAAAACCAGAAAAATAAAATCAGAAATGATTTAATTTGATACACAAATATAATCACAATTTTCTGTATTTAAAAAGAAAACAATGATTTTGATAATTAATTAAGAATCGCAAATCAAACGACAATTATCAAATCATACACAATTAAATCGAAATTAATTCGAAATAAACGTTTTTCCGATAATAGTTTAGAATCACAATTCAGAAAATATTATCGAAAAAATACAAGCATTTAGACATTCGCAAACATTAAACGAATCTGTTCTTCCCGAACAGAAAGCAATCAGCGAAAACGTTTATGAGACGATCGCGATACAAGTTTTTCCGTAGGAAACGTATCTATTATCGCAATTTCAAAGGGTTAAGATTGTAGGACCAAAGTTTTTGAAACGCTACGAATCGGGTTTAAAAAGCGATAAGAGAAACGTTAAGGGAAGAAGTTTAGTGCGGAGGCGAGACGAATCTCTTTCCTTAACCCTTTGAATCACCCGTAGTGCGACGAGATGATTGATTCAAGGATCCCAAGATACAACCACACACAACCGGATTCACAATCACTTAAATTCCGATTCTAACGAACTAATATAACTACGATACTCTCGAGACTCGACTTACTTTCTTGAGAGGAATTGCTAGAAAACTTTGTAAATGAGAGAAAGATTATTGTATCTTGTGTATTTTGGAGAAGTGAGAAATGCTCTCTTTATATAGTCATTTCTCTGAGCAATAATCAAGAGGACTTTTAATGTCACGTTTAAGTTTGATTTGACTAACAATCAAATCATACACTTAAGTTACGTCCGTTATTCTCGTCCAAATTTAAAAGAAACGTAATCTCCTAATAATTGTCTTCATCATCAAATTGAATACAATTATTATAATAGCAAGATTTGTGCTTGATTCCATAAAACACCAAATCAAGCATTAACACACGGATATTCATATGTGATTGAGATTCTTTAGTCAAATACGTTAGCATTATCACACATAATGGCAAACATAATTTGATATAAATTTGATTTCTTTATTGTTATTTGGAATTAATTCAAGAGATATTTTTAGTATTGTGTTAATCATAATTAACCACAAACACTAAAATGAATTTGGCCCAATAAACTTAAAATCTATTTAACAAACCTAAATCCATATCTCAATTACATTAAAATGTAATTATAAAGTTTGAAAACTTTATTATTTAAAACTTCTCCATGAACCCAATGGTTCATTATTTTATTTCTCATTCACATTTAAACCCATTTCCCATAAACCAAATTGTCTAATAGACCAATTTGTTTAACCAAAAAATGGTTCAACATATAATACTAGTTGACGCTGACGCTGCGTGCTGCGCCAGCGACCAAAAAACAAGTAATTAAAATACTAGTTTCTTGTGACTCAAGGTTGTGGAGAGCTATGGCAGAGATGATTTTGGTGACGCAGCGATATGTTTTCTCTTCTGCCGCTACCGCCAGAAAATCAAGCGACATCTTTTTGGTGACGCACCTCTTAATTAATTATGCCCAGCGTCACATCTTAATCTACGTCACCGTCGTTTACCGTCGTTTTGCTCTGTTTTTAACTAATGTGATCACCGTTTTTGTTGTCGGTGCCGCTACCGCAGCGTTAAGTAAAAGAACACGCCCATACTTCTCCAACACGGTGGTGAGACATAAGGTTGCATCGATAATAAACCGGGTCACGCATAACTTTGTTAGGGTCTTGCACATCAAACTTCCCACGAACACTACACTGTAAGCCTCTCACACTTCCCGCAATCATTTCCTTCCATAGCTCCAAATTCACCTCGACGCTCTGATTCCTACATTTTGAATCAATCCTACCCATCCTCTCTTTCTGCATCTGTTCCTTTGGTGTATCATCGATATACTCCTTACCTTCACGCAACAGTTTTTCAGCCATTTCCATCAGCTTAGGAAAATAATAAGAAGTGTATGTAAACTTCTCATACTTGATCCCTAATGTCGCAACATCCTTGATTAGATTGTCCATAGAGTCTTTGCTATTTTGTTTTGAAGGGTTGCAATCATCAAAACAAATAATCAGTTGTCTTTGGTAACTTTCTGCAAAAAAATTGTTCATCAACGCTACAGATATGGAGGAGGAAGAAGAAGAAGTTAAGGTATATAATTGAGTTTTGATTTAATCTTTATAAATTATTAGGTTTACATATAAACGAACGATTCTTATAGATTATGATTGATTTGTTTTTAGATTTGGTACCTAGATTTCCTTTTTTAACTGTAATTTCGGGGTTTTTTTTTTTAAAAGACTTATGTTAAAAAAAAAAAAATCAAAAACAAAAACTACTCCAAGGATACTTGCTTACTATACCACTAGGCTAGAAAGGATATTGTTTAAATGGGGCCCCAAAATTAATATAATTCGGGGACCCTAAACAAATGCCTAATAAATACAACATAAAGCACGGCTCTGCAAGCACCATGCTTAGTCATCCAGCTACTTAGGCATATCTAAGGCCAAATGGTCCTCATTTGGTCCGGCCGTCCTGCAAGACTTGGGCCGGCTTCAGCCTAGACTGCATACGGGTCATTACAACTGATGTCGGTGGTCGTCGAAACCTCGGTCGTGGTGGTCGCGGTGGATGTGGGCGTGGTGGTCCATAATTGTAGGATCTTAAGTGAGCTATTGTTTTTCTAGCTCTTCTTCTTATTTTAAGTTTCTGACTACATCAAAGAATTTGTATGCATCTATCTCTCAAACTATTCTCTTGAACTCAATGACTAAGATGTCATTGCCTTGTATTTTTTTTCCTTGCAATTTTAATAGAAAGCACTTTATCAAAAAAGGAAAAAAAAACAAATTTCATAAAAATAAGCTTAATATCAATTAAAAATTTTAAAATAAAGATTATTTTTAAAAAAATTATGAAAAGTTTCCATTTTCGGTAAATTAACAACTTTATAAATTAATAAAATATTGCGGTCCCAACATTATTAATTTATATAGTTTTCCACTAGTATTAATTTTCTCAAAGTGTTTTTCTCGGTTCTCTCTTTTAATAAACGAAAAAGGTTTCATTGTAGGTAATTTTATTTGCTACTGTACAATGCCCCGAATGGAAACAAAAAAAAATCGTTATATAGTAATTACACGATTATTTTGAAATTTACCTTTTATTAGGTGTTAAAAATATGAAAAGAGAAGTTACAAGGCATAAAATTGAATAAATTATTTTTTTTACAAAAAGTATTAACTGATAATTGACAACAACAAAATTGTTAACTAATAAATGTAATCAACGTGCATAATTTATTTTCATTAATTAGTTGTGAAAGATCTTACTAGGGGTAGGGAAAAATATCCGGAACCGAAAAACCGAACCGAACCGAACCGAACCAAGTCCGAACCGATTTTTTTAAAATACTCAATGGATCTTATGTGCTTAAAACCGAAAAATCGAAACCGAAACCGAACCGAACCGAAAATCCACGGATTACCGAAATATCCGAAACATAAATTAAGAATTTATGTTTTATATAAGATTTTATATTTTGGTCCTAAGATATCTTGTGTTTTATTTTATGTTTATGGACTTTATGTTTCATTTTGTTTTCCATTTGATGTTTCATTAGGGACTTTAGACTCAAAACTCTTTACGTATAATGTTTTTGTGTTTCATTTTTGATTCGGCACTTGATTTGTTTAGGTTTTGATTAGGTTATTCTATTAATAACCGAAACCGAACCGAAACCGAACCAAAACCGAAGCAATTCGGTTCTAATATGGATCTCGAAATATGAAACCGAACCAAACTGAAATCGAAGTGAAACCGAACCGAACCGACCTATAACTCATATGGTTCTATATGGACTCATTTTAGCTAGAACCGAAAAACCGAAAAACCGAACCGAAACCAAACCGAAGAACCGAACGCCCACCCCTAGATCTTACTTACATACTTATTTAATTTACTTTAGCTTATGAGAATTATTGCACTCAAAATGTAACAATTACTTAGAAAAATGTATAGATATCTTTAGAAACCAAAAACGGACATGTATAATACAAACTCTCCCAGGCACGAGCCGCATCTTTGCTCGTCGAGATGAGATCTCACCGGATATTTACTCTCTCCTCCATATAATATCGCCGGCAAGACACTCGTCTGCCTTGGTAATCTACGGTTCTCTCCGTCATTCTCCATGATCTCCGGTATGATTTCCGCACTCTCCGTTCTCAGTTTCCGAATCCTTCAGTGTTGGGACCACGTTTTCGTCTTCATCAAACCTTACGCAATCCGCCGAAGCCACCGGTTCCTCCGGACCCTCCGGATTCGACGGAACCACCGGTTCCTCCGGACCCTCCGGATTCGACGGAACCACCGCGGCATGGCTCGGTTCCGCTTCACCATCTCCGTCAGTGGTATCTCCACCGCTTACCACTCATGGCGACTCTCTCTCAGCCTCCGACCTCACCGTCTACTCCGACGACCACAAGAGCCTCCCCCAACAAAATCATGGAACACCCATCAAATTAAGAAATTTCCGATGACGACACTCTATGTGTGTACCAAGAGTCATATCACGGTGTTTCTGAGGAGTTTGTTCCGACCACTTACCGGATTTCTTCTCGTCCGGTGTAGAGCTCCATTACAAGGGTCGTATGTGGTAAACATTCCGAAACCTCTTCTTATTCATGGACCTATCAAAGATGGGCTTTGCCTAATAAGATGTTTGGATCCTATGATCCACAGAGATCAATCTTCTCTAGCTCTTCCTCTGTTCCTACACAGAGCAATCCCGATGATGAAATTGCTTGTATATTGGTTAGGGTAATTGTCTCGGTTTGTACGAGGATGGCTAGAAATATTCCACCTTCTTACCTCTTACCAAGAGTGGTCGTAGTCTCGGACTTAGTACCGGAAGGTATTAAGAAGTTCCTTACTGTTTTGTTAGCTTTTGTAGACATCTATAGGGGTCTAGAAGTAGCAACCAAACTTGTTTTTGCAAGAACTGGAGGTAGGAATTTATTTACAAAAGCACATCGGCAAGTGATAAATTTCAGAGCTTCAAACTATGTTGTGAAGTATCGCTTGACGCATCCGAGGCTTATATCAGATCCGCTGTCCATCATCTTTTGCAATGAACCACCTATCTTATTTTATGTTTTTAATGCTTTTCATGTATATTGCTTTGATTCTAGAGGATGTTTCTTCCCTCTTTGTATTCGATTCAACGATAAATGAATGAAGTAAGATGTTTGACAAAAAAAATAATATCTTTAGAAACCAAAAATAAAGCATTTTAACAATTAATGTGTAATCTCAACATTTACAACCCAAAAAATACAATTAATGTGTACATAGTTAACCAACAAAACACTGTACAAATACATTCATGTTACAACTATACACCAATATATACAATGCATCTAGACTAAAAACAGTGAAGATTTTATGATAATGATATAATTGCTCTATTTCCATTTCCACTTGATTCTTGAACCTGTGACTTGAGCATTTTAACAATCTTTTCTTCTCCGGTCAACTTCCGGTAACAAAGTTTCTAAATTTCGATGCAGAGAAGAAGAAACAGAGGAATAAGAAGAAGAATGTGAAATTTGCAGAGAATGTGAAAGAGACGAAAGGAAATGGTGAAGAGTATCGTCGTTTAAATTGTACAAGAACCGATGATTAAACCGGAGAAAACCGGTTTGGTTTGTAGAAATGATATGCCTCCAAACTGGATTGCTTTGTATAATGGGATGATTAGAGACAGAGATTACAGAATTGAGTGCTCTTATTGACTTTTTCTCTTATTTTTTACTCAAAAAGTAAAGACAATGTTTTTTCATTACTTTCCGGTGAAAATAATTCTTGTAAATAATATATTAGCTTCTTTTTTGTGGGTCTATTAAGTTTGTAATTTTTCTTTTGGAATATCATCCATGTAAACGATTTATGGAATAGAATTTTTTTAGGGACAAGAGAGGAGTAAAAACTAAAAAGATTCTCTTATTAGCGTTTGATTATTATTGAATTCTTGTAAGAAGTATTTATTTCCATATTTTTAGCAAAATTTTATATTTATATGGTCAAAAGTGTAAAAGAATTTTACCCAAAAAAAAAGAAGTAAAAGAATAGGGAACTTATGTTATCAATCAAGTGGCATTTGATTATCATTGTTACCTTCGCTTCGAGGTATAACACATGTTGCCTCTTATGTAAACTGTTTGACGAATTCTATTCCGTATTACCACAATTAAAAAATATAGTGCTATTGTATGCGACAACAATTATATTTGTACAACGTCATCACTATTAGTAATTTCATGTTTTTTGTCATGAAAACTTTATAAAATCAATCAAATGTTGCATCAGTAGGTTTTTTATCATTCAGTCTTTTCTACCGAAGGGTTTTCGACCGACGCTTTCCATCTGGAATAGCAACCAGTACCAGAGACTCCAACTCTTCGGCATATGGCACATCACACCTAAAAACCCCCTTCCTTTGAAACCACATCCCCACGATGGATGATCATCAAATTCCGATCACCGAGTCCCGTTGTGTCCTTCTTCGTGTTAGAATTCAATACTTTACTCACATCTTCCTCATCTCCCAGCTGCTGTGTTGCAATATACAAAAAAAAATCAATGATTTTGAGAGAAAAAACAATGTAAAATTCATCCATTACCTTCTTCTTGGTGATCAAATAATCAAACTCTATTAAAGTGAGATTGACTAGTTATTTTATGTTAGGAAGCCATCGGTGCCGGTCCAATCATTTTGGATGCCCTATGCATACATGTAAAAAAAGTGTCATTTTCGTACGTTTTCCAATATCGTAAAAGTTGTAATCTAAATAAAAAAACACATGAAAACTCCATTAAAATGTTTATAATTCCAAATAGTTGAAATATAAGAAAAACAAACAAAATATAATTTATTTTTTAAATATTGCTCTCCACGTATTTTTTCCTGCAAAATCATTAATTAAACTTACGTTGTCGGGTTTTTCAACCATATATGTTTCAATAGATGACAAATCTAACTCATTCAATCTCGCTTGTCACATGGTAGATCACAAATAATTTTGTAATCAGCTTTAACTTCGAATTTTAACTAATAATTTCAATTTTTTTTTTTTTAAATGAGTAATTAACATGTTTGCTTAGAGAATACCATAAACATTAACAAAAACATTTGAAAAACAAAATCTTACGAATATTATTATTGTAGAAAAATTTTATAATTTTTTTTAAGGGAAGTTTACTAGAATAACCTTCAAAAGTTGGTTTTTGACTAAAATGACTCTCAAAAGATTTAATTACGTTTTTTGGAATTTTGGACCGTTTTACCCCCTATTTCTTTGATAACAAAAAATGTATTTACGAGACTGCTATTAATAAATCTGAAATTTTAGCCCGGAAAAGTTCCCGCCTAAAAAAAATAAGTCTGCCGTTCCGTTACGGTAGATTTATTTATGAACTGTAGACTTGTTTTTTGAACGGTAGACTTATTTTTTGAACGGTAGATATATTTACGAGCGGTAGACTTATTATATCCACTTAGTGGTAGATTTATTTCCGAATGGTACACTTATTAGAGTGAATGGTAGATTTATTATTTTCAATGGTAGATTTATTTTGGAGCAGTAGACTTATTAGGTGATTGGTAGATTTATTTCCGTAGAATGGTAGATTTAAATTCTTTGACGGTAGAGTTAATTTGGCGTGGTAGATTTAATTTCGTGATCGGTAGACTTGTTAATGTAGTGGTAGATTTATTATAGTTGATTATAGTGGTAGATTTGTTATAATGATGGTAGAGTTGTTATGAGTGGTAGATTTATTATTTATGACAGTAGACTTATACAAACTTTTCTCAGTTTACTAGACACACCGTACTAAAACCAGCGGTAGATTTGTTTTCTTTTCTAACGTTACGGTAGATTTGTTTTTCGGATGGTAGATTTGTTTTCTACTTAAACGTTGCGGTAGATTTGTTGATTGTGATGGTAGACTTATTATCCGACGATGGTTATTTGACTTGTTATGGTAGACTTATTACATAGTTGTTATGGTAGATTTGTTTTCTTTTTTAACGTTACGGTAGATTTGTTTTTTGGATGATAGATTTGTTTTTTTTTTAACCTTACGGTAGATTTATTAGCTTGTTTATTATGATGGTAGACTTATTATCCGACGAAGCTTGTCATATAGTTGTGGTAGATTTGTTATCCAACGAAGCTAGTCATATAGTTATGGTAGACTTATTATCCGACGAAGCTTGTCATATAGTTGTGGTAGACTTGTCATCTAACTTAGGTTCTTTAAACAAAAATGTAGTGGTAGACTTTTTATCTGACTTAGATTATTCAAACAACATAGTTACGGTAGACTTGTTATCTGACCTAGGTTCTTCAAACAACAATGTTGTGGTAGACTAGTTATCTGACTTAAGTTATTCAAATAACACTGTGGTGGTAGACTTATTATGTGACTTAGGTTCTTTGAATAAAATGTGCATTGGACACTGAGATGGAGCGGTACCAGCGTAGGAAAGAATACAAGTTTTCTAATTGTCGTCAGTATGATCATAATCGCACCATTAGTGAAGATTAAATATATGTATTATGATTATGAATGTCTTTTTAGTTTCCAATTTTAACTTGTTTTCTGTTTTAATGTTACGGTAATTGATGTTAAAGACATTTGGACACAGATTATATAGAGACCAAATTTTTAGAGTATATACAAAAGCCAATTCATTACATTGAACAGAGAATAAATGTACCAGCAAAGGAAAACAAATCTACCATCAAACTAGAATAAATCTACCATCAAAGAAAAATAAATCTATCATACCATTAAACATAAAATAAATCTACCATTACAGAACAATAAATCTACCATGACTGGACAGATCCACGACCTCCGTCTCTTTCGCCACCACCTCCGAAGCCTCCACGTTCACCAGAATAAATCTACCAACAAAGAAAAATAAATCTACCATCAAAGAAAAACAAATCTACCATCAAAGAAAAATAAATCTACCATACCATTGAACAGAGAATAAATCTACCATCAAAGAAAAAAAAACTACCATACCATTGAACAGAGAATAAATCAACCATAAAAAAAAAAATCTACCATTAAAGAAAAACTACCATACTATTAACAGAGAATACATCTACCATCAAAGAAAAATAAATCTACCATCAAGAATTGTAATTACATATTGTAGTTATCGGGTTTTGTCATTTTTGCTTCATCTTCTCCGGCAATTACGGCTGTAACGGTCGCTGGAGCTCGCTTTTGTCTTCGCGGCGTCACCGGAGTCTTTCTCTCCGAAGCCTCCACATCCACCAGAATAAATCTACCATCAAAGAAAAATAAATCTACCATCAAAGAAAAACAAATCTACCATCAAAGAAAAACAAATCTACCATCAAAGAAAAATAAATCTACCATCAAAGAAAAACAAATCTACCATCAAAGAATTGGAGATTAGGTATTCGAGATTTTTACAAAACTCTCTTTACCACCGTGACAAAACCGGAATTGTCAATTACATATAGAATACACTGGAACTTTCTAAAAGTGCACAAGAACAAGAACAAGAACAAACCCGGAAATCGAACATGAACAAACCCGGAAATCGAACAAGAACAAATCTACCATCAAAGAAAAAAAAATCTACCGTCAAAGAAAAATAAATCTACCATCAAAGAAAAATAAATCTACCATCAAAGATTTTTACAAAGCTCTCTCTACCACCGAAACGAAACCGGAATTGTCAATTACATGTTGTAGAATGCACCGAAACTTTCTAAAAGTGCACAAGAACAAGAATGAACCCGGAAATCGAACATGAACAAACCCGGAAATCGAACAAGAACAAATCTACCATCAAAGCAAAATAAATCTACCATCAAAGAAAAATAAATCTACCATCAAAGATTTTTACAAAACTCTCTCTACCACCAAAAATAAACCGAAATTGTCAATTACATGTTGTAGAATGCACCGAAACTTTCTAAAAGTGCACAAGAACAAGAAAAAAACCAAAAATCGAACACGAACAAACCCGGAAATCGAATACGAACAAACCCGGAAACCCAGAAATTGATTCGTATCTATATATGAAAAGAAGAAAAGAGAAGTTAAGACAATCCAAAAACTTACCGATGGAGTCGCCGGAGAAGACGAGGAAGATCGCCGGAGAAGTCGCCATTTCGAAGAGAAGAGAGAAGAGAAAAGAGAAGTCGCGGTTTTGTATTTTTTTTTAAAACCTAATTTTTTTTTTAATGGCAATTCTGTAATTATAAAATTACTTCAAGGTTTAAAAGACTTTTTCTACTTCCCCATCTTATGAGAGTTATTCTAGTAATTAGTAAAATTTTGGAAGTCATTTGAGTAATTATCTCTTTTTTTAATTATAACTATAACAAAAATTTAACTAAAAAGACCCTCTAAATTTAGGGCCCTAAGCGGTGGCTTCACTGGCTTGTCCTCTGGGCCGGGCTAATGTGTTCTAGAACTCAAATCACGAAGGTAGAATCGTTCCACTGTGTGACTCTGATCCCTATGCTTTCTACCCTAATAGACTCAACTATCGCAGGTTATTACAAGGTAAAAGCACGCAATAAGCTTAAGATTCAATTGTTCACTAAACTCCTTAACTAACCTATCCAATTGTTAAAATGCTTAGCCTATCAAATACTATATCTGGCGATATAAAAGATTTTGGAGAATATATCAACCTAAGATCAATCACTTGTTAGCTACGCCAAATCAAACTTTAAGCATAAATAAAGATAAAGAATCAAACCCAATAAAGATGTCAAATACGAAACATATAACTTTGAGAATACCTAAAATCTAACAAGCAACTGCTCTAACATGTTCGATGAACACATAGCACAAAGAGTAGAGGATAAAAATAGTTAATTCGTAATACCTAAAGGGCTAGGCATGGATGGATCTCTTTGATCAAAACTAGAGAAGAACATCGATCCTTCATAGCTCTTAAAAAGACATTATTGAAGAACAAATAGTAGAACAGAATACATGTTTTATTATTCATTTGTGTGATACCTAGGGCTTCTTATCTTTATAGAGACGCTAAAATCAAGTATATATAGGGTTACAATAGGTCTTAGGTCGGTTAGGGTTCACTTATGGGCGAAAACGTCTTTTTGGTCGAAACTACACAGATATTGGACACTGGCATTAGACAAAATCATGCGTCCAGAGCCTGGGCTAAAATGCTTTGCGGAAGCTTCATGAGTGTTGGCCACTATCGTATTATAGCGTCTGAGGTCCATGTTCGGTCTTGCCTTCAATTCTGCCTTTGTTTCATTTCTGAGATAGTTTGACATGTCTTCAGTAAATTAGGTATATCTCCCAAACTACAATTCCAAATAATGTAATTCCAACTTCATTGGAATGTTGACTCAAAGGGCTATATTCATGTCCACTTATTAGTAAAATTATGACGTATATCTTCTGTCCAATTTGAGAATAAGCTTTGTCTTGATGTATATATATCTGTTGTAGAATGTAGAATACTCATTTTGCTCATTTTTGCATCCTTTTTTATGATTTAACCTATTAGACTCTTAAAACCTACATATACGAGCTTTCATACAATGCGAATAATGCATTTCTCGGAAGGTGCAAATCTTGCCTTTAATAAGGAAAATATGTATGTGGATAATGGAGGAGTGTATTGTATGGCGATTATGTGTGTTGATGAGACAAAAGACGCAATCTTTGAGAACATGACACATAACAATTGGTTGGTAGGTTATGATACTTCTTCAACGCTTGTTTCATTTAAATTCACTGTTTGTTCGGAATTGTGGAGTTGAGAGAAAACTAATTAAAAGTGAGGTTTTTCTACAGGTTTTTTTTTGAGGTTTTTTTTTAATTTTCCTATCTAGCTTTTTAATTTTGTTCAACCCATTATATTAAAAGTATAGTTGGTATGTTACACTCCTAAGACCTATCTTGGCCAATCTTTCTGCTTTCTCATTTGCAAAACATGGGATATAGATGAACAAAACAAGATTAAACGATTTAGAGCAAAAGATGTCAGACAAGAAGCCATTAATCTCTGTGATCGGAGTCCCAAAGTTAATGGCACGAATCATCAATTGCGAATCATAATGAAAGGCCACGTTCGTGACTTGCATGCTTAAAGCATGTAAATTGCAGTCCTCATCGCAAAGGCTTTGGCTCCAGTGGCAGAATAAACATTGGGATTAAGGATGAATGTTCCATCATGGGAGCAGAGGTTGATTCGAAACTCCATCCCATACCAGCCATTCTGGAAATTGGCCATCCAAGTTGCGTTAGTGAAACGATTGATGTATACGTCCGTAGTGGATCTAGGATTTTGAAGATGGTTCGATTGAGTTGAGGCAATCATAGGAGAATGAGATGGTTGAGCCGAGTGCCACTATCGAGCATCCTAAATTGCTCTATAGATGGTATATGTCGCTGTAAAGTCTCTATTATTTGATTTGTTTTTGTTTTTGGATATCCACAATGCCCGGCATATCCAAAGGGAGGGAGCTCCTTGATCAAGTTTGATCGGAGGCTAAGAGAAGAGAGTCCTTGTCCTAGCAAGGCATCTCGGGACTTCATGATGAATTCTTGACATTTAAGAGAACAAAAACCTATATATACGGTATGGGAGGATGTAGACGAAGCATCTCGACACTTCATGCTAAATTCGATGGGCTACTTTGGGCGATGGAGTGCCTAAGGGAGATGAAACTCTTTTCATTGAGAATTAAGACATATTACTCAAACCTGCTTTCTATTATGACGCATCTACTAGATTGACCATTTTTCAGTCCAGAGATTGTCTGATCCACTATTCTAAAAACTCATTTTGTATCTTTTAGTTTAGTTCATGTCTCACAAAGTGGTAATGTTCTAGCCAACTCTCTAGCTAAAGAGGTTGAGCATGAGGTTATGTATTCCAATGAAAGTCAAATATTTCCGTCTTTGGTTGCCTGTTAGAGAAACCATCCAACAAGTAGTATTTGATTTAATATATTATGATTGTTGAGAAAGAAGGCAAAAAAACAAAACATTCGTCATGTTCAATGCTTTGTATGTATAAAAAACTAACCAATAGAATCATTAATATCGTGAAAAACTCATAATCGTACCCAAAATTGAGTTCATGTCACATCTCCAAGAACTCATCCATCAATTTTCTTGCCTTCTCCACTGATAATTATTGTTTAGTCAAACTATATTTTTGAATCTTCATACTAAATGAAAAATCAATAACTATAACAATTTCTTTTATAAAAGTAAATTAAAAACTATAATATGGTGGTTTCTCAAGTTTGGTGGTCGGAATTTGTTGATGTGGGTGTGGATGTTGGGAGTAGAATATTGAGTTCAACAAGGCAATACGAGTGGTGGTATCGGGTTTGGCATCCTTTACCCAGACCTAATCTAGGACTAAACCGACCCGAATATCCATCTGAAGATAGGAAGATGGACCTACATTAACCAAAAAAGCCTATTATAAAGGATGAAGACCGAATCCACGATCAATCACCCACCTCGGGATACTTGGAAAATGAGTCGAGAATATGTGGGAATATGGTGTCATTCTTCCTAGTTAGATCCGCAACTCTCTCTTGAGCAAATATAATTCATTGGAAACTCTTCATTTCTTAAGCTTTTCTTATTGTTTTGCCCTTAAATCTAAAATTCCCACTTGTTTGAAGAGCATCGAGGTCGTATTCATGAACCCGGTACTTTCAATTGGCGCCCACCGTGGGGCAAAAAGATTTGTTGGGCACGCAATAAAAAGCTAGTTACGAGACAATCCTCAAAACAATGACCGGCGTTGAAGAGCGAGAGCGAGAGAACGCTACCGTAAACACGGCAAATACCACAGACCAAAAACACAATAGTCCCAAGAATCGTGAGGAGAGTCACGAGGCGACTAACCTAAACGAAGGGATGGACTCAGAGAACCGGAGAGAGACAACTCTGCCACCATAAATGGAGCCAACCGCCGTGGATGACATCCCCATAATGCTAAAATACCTGATGGAGAAGTACAATAAGCAAGTCGTAGAAAATCAGGAGATTAGAGACCAAATCACTCTTTTAGTAAACGGTCCGAGGAACAAACCCAAATTACCGGACCAAGGGTTAGTTTCGTAACCACCACAAGGCCAGATCAATTGCAGCAAAATCTCTTCCCAGATACGCAGACCTCGAAGCATTTCACCAATCGACTACCGTCTTTGCAAAGCCGGCAACCACAGACGACGTGAGTGACACCGAGATTACCTCCATGAAAGAATAGATACGCACCATGAAGTCCAGGATGCACCGTGTTGTCAGCTCGGCCCCCGAGCTCGACCGGGTACTAGAAGAAATGAGACATACCCCTTTTAGTGCCCGAATTGTGGACTCCCCGGTAAAACATCTCACAAAGATTAAGATCATCCCTTGTGATGGAACGACTGACCCGACTCAATATTTTATGGCCTTTAATATCGCAATGGGAAGAGTGCATTTCCCTCTCGACGAGAAGGTAGCTGAATACTGTAAATTCTTCATATAAAACCTAAAGGGTGAAGCACTGGCATGGTTCTCTCAGCTGGAGATAAATTCCATCGATAATTTTCATCAGCTATCAATAGCATTCTTGAAACACTACTCGATGCATATCGAGCAACAAACATCGACCGCGAGTCTATGGTTACTAGCGCACAAGCCGGGAGAATCCGTTTATGCGATGCTTCTAAATGACCGTATCCAAAATGATTGTACCAGATGAGGCAGCCATGGAAGCCCTCTAGAAGGCCTTCCTATCAAAAATGATGTTTCGACGGGAACTAACAGTAAACCAACCCGAGACCCTCAAAGATGCCATGCACAAGGCATCTTGCTTTATCAAACTAGAAGAAGACAAATGGGCTGAATTGAGTCGCAAAGTGTGTAATTCGATCCACCAGAGAGATCCAGTGGCCAAAGTTGAACAAGGAAGAACTTCCAGATTGCAGGGAAGGCTACAAACCGGATATGAGATCTAAGGAGAAACCACCTATGGAGGCGACACATGATCTCCGAGGAGTTGGTGTGAATACCACTAAAAGTACGGTCATACCACAACCCAATATCGCTACCTTCAGAACACTCTGCTACTAGAATACAAGGCCAGAAAACTCCATAAGGTCGGACATCATAAAAGTGCTGCTACTAAACGAGTCGAGAAAGAAGAGGAGAATTGCCAGAAACCTTTTAAGGAGGTTGAAATCCAGCAAAACGAGATTGAGATGATCTCCACGAATACAAAAACAACTCATCACCTCGGAAGCGTATCAACATGATCTTGGGTGGCTTTGAGGAATGTAATGACTTGGGTAGGTATATCCAGTAGTATGAGCGCTTGGTCGGCACATGACAACGTTGCCCAATTTCAGTGGATGAAGAATTGACGGTAACATTCGATGAACTCGACACCAAGGACCTAGATCGGCCTCACAATAACCCATTAGTAATATAGCTCGGTAGCTCAATCGATTTGATCTATAAATCAACGTTGAAGAAGCTCGACATAGACAAAGATGATATCAAGTATTGTAAACAACCTCTGAAGGATTTTGCGAATGATACAATGATGACTATCTGAACAATCAAACTCCCTGTTTACATCGTGGGAGTTACATGAATGGTCAAATTCATGGTCATTGATACCCCCTTAGTATACAACGCTATCCTGGGAACTCCTTGGTTGTACACAATGAAAGCCGTAGCATCCACATATCACCAGAGCATATAGTTTCCTACCACGAGTGGAAGTTACACCATCAAAGGTAGCCAAGAACAAGGCATTGCTTTGCTATCGAGAAGAAAAATAGAAACCAAGCCGAACCAGCCGAGGAGAATTAATCTTTAACTCGGTATGAGAAGAAAGCAAGGAAGATCGCCAAGGATTTTCTCTAAGAGATTGCTAACACAAAATTCGTACCCAAGCCCCAGTAATTCAAACTATTACGCCAATTTGGACTAGGAGTAGTCCCACCACAACGTGTTTTTATTGTTCGCAAAAAAAAGCCCTCTATGTATGAACTACAAGTGACTTGGTTTCCTTCTACAAAGGATACGTAGGCAGCTTTGTTACCAAAACATTGTCACAAAAATCATTAAATACAATTCTCCTTTGAAAGAAGGGTTTGTTTATCCAAATTCCAAAAATGTAATTAGATATATTTACTAAGAGCGGCACGACCATCTTGTCCATCTCTACGACTTAAAAAGTAGCAATGCCTCACATCGTTACCCTGGCCAAGTATCCGAAATTCTACGTACTTCCCGCAAAGTACAATGCGGTATTCAGCTCACTTTAAAACAGAAGCCAAACCAGTTTCGTATAAAGTCTAAGTCCACCAAGGTAAAACAATGCTAATCCTCCATCGCATACCTATGTACTAACTTAGACCAAACGATCTAACTATCTAAGTGGAAATTATACACATTAAACATCTACCTAAAAATTTAAAAAAAATCTTAAGTCCTTGAAACTAGGACTTCGACACCAAAGAAGGTAAAAGATATCATAAGAGGGAACCTCTAAAACAAAGCATTTCCTTGGCAAAAGTTATGCTAGAAAGAAACTTTCTAAAAATAAAGTAATACGAGTCGAGTATGAAATGCGAAGAGCAATTTAAGTGGAGTCATTGTCTCCGCCGACAAAAAAAATATAAAAAGCCCACATAATGGGCAATGTTTACAAAACTCAAATATAACCCCTTAAAAACAGGAATCATGTGCAAAACATAAATTCAAAAGAGCGACATATGGCCCTATACTTTGTGAGGAAGGAGGTTGGAACCATATTGATCAAAGTCCATGGAAGACGGTGTGGGAACTTTGAGAGGCGTAGAAGGAGGAGTCAAGATCAGAACTCCCTTGGCCAGAACTTCCAAGTTTACAGCATCCACCTCGGCCTAATACTTAGCCTCCTCAACACGATATTGCCCAGCGTGTCAACAGGAATCTAATACACCATGACAGCCATTCCCGTTAGACATTGCCCAACACCCATGGTGAAGCAAAGCTGCATAATGGCCTGCCCAACCACATCGCAAGAGGCTTGATGCAAACAGATTGCCTCTAGACGACCACCTTGCCTTGCCCTTGTTCCCGAAGTGAAACTCCCTACGTCCATTAAACAATGCCTGGCATCAACACACTCCTTGTGCAAATGGTCTTTCTCTGACTTTGACCTTTTTAGTGCAGCCTCCAACTCAGTCTAGCTCTTCTTTGCAGCCTCTTCCATCTAGGACCTCTCCTCCTTTAAGGCGTCAACCCAATCGTAGTACCTAGCCAACTGTTGATCGTTCGTGGTAGCCCTAACCTCTCAGATATCAGCTCGCTGCCTTTGACGATCAGCCTCAGCTAAGGCCTCATCGATCAAAGGGTGCTGAACATGAGATGAAACATACATTTATCATCGTTTGTGGCGGCCCTCAACTTACCCTTCGCTTCTCAGGACGGTTGCCTCTTACTCGCTTACCCAATGGTTGAACGAACTAATTAGCTGCATCCAGAAGTAGTACAAAGTCTTACACAGGAGAAGAAAATTGTTAACAATGCAAGATAAAAGATGAAACATACCTTTATCATGTCCTGGGCAATATTGGAATACTCATTGGGACAAGCCTTATTGTCAACCATAGGAAGACAGACGTTAGGGCCTCCACTGATCCTCATAAGCACGGTTTGGTGAGTTGTCGGGCCCAGCATAAGAGGAATATGAGGAGTACAGTGATGAAAAGAGAAGCTGCAGTTGTAGTAAGGAGGAATCTGCAGTGGCGAGAACGAGCATGTTTTCTTCCTCGACTTCTTAACTTGGTGGGATGGCTCGTCCGAAGAACGCTTTGAAACCCGAGATTAATCAGCACCGACTTCACAAACCAACCGCGAAGGCGATGGTAAAGCCAAAGTATACCTCTTTCTATTCACAGCGGAAGTAGTGACAGAAGTTAAAGTTCCCACCTGAGTGGCAAACTCAGATGCTAGAGCTTTCGGTCGAATGATCGGAGCAGAAGTTGAGATAACTAGCTGAACCGCCGCCCCCGTCTAAATAGCCAAGGAGGGGTTATTGTCTTCTGTTAATGGATCAACGTTGGAAGGTGGGTTAACATTGCCCAAAATTTTATCAATGGGCATGTTAAGAAGTGAAATCCCCGCAGCACGGTCGACATTGGCTCGACGATGATTTTGCTTCGCCTCTCTGTACTTATCCCTTAGAATGAGGACTTCGCTGCTTTTTAAATCGGTTGCGTCTTCGGTGTCCTCCTCAGGAGATGATTCCTCGCCGGGCTTCGTCGATGAAGTTGCCTCGTGACCGGGAGAACTCACATCAGATATTTCTCGAAGGTTATAAATCACTGACCTGGTGTTAGGTCAATGATGAAGAGGAGTCACGTCAAGGGTTTCATTATAATCAAGAATCACGACAGTCTCAGAAGCATCATCCTCCACCACGACCAAGGTGCGAGTCCTTATCCTTGGTGGGATTGCGGGCGTTTTGAATTCGAGAATCTTCTTTGTAACCTTCATCTCTCCATACCATTAATCAGTGTCCCAAGTATCTATCAATCAAAATCCAAAAGGTCTCAGAAAATGTTTCCCCTACTAGTAGTGAAAAGATGGAGTTACCAAGAATACGACGAGCCCTCTATATCCTACTAGTAGTGATGTGACCAATTCAGGAATCCACGGCACCTCAGGGTGAGCTCTTGCGTTCATATATGGAAAAGATTTCCAGGACGAGTGATATGTTCAAATTTGCCTTTGAACTACTCTCTCAGATTAAGAGATCACTGTAGTACTTAGGGTTATCGAATCCAAAGGGAATCAGATTACACAATAGATTTAAAACGTTCAGATTAAGCTAAGCAGAAATATTGTAAGGTAAATTGCAGAAAAAGTAAACATGATGATTGTAAGACTTTAAATTCAATAATTAGACAAACTCTAAGTCTAAGGGAATTCGCAAGAATAAATCCAAATTGAAGAATAAATCAACCGTTGTTACAAATATTATCTATGTTTAAACCCTAGAAAACCAACTATCGTTGTGAAATCAAATTGATCTAAACAAGCATGAAAATCAGGTTCGATTGTTCACAAAGATCCAAAGCCAACTGTCGTTGCGAATCGAATTTTTGCTCACCTATGATTCAGTTCAGGTAATTCAATAATGTTGTCGCATCTACTAAACAACCTAAGATATCTAATTCATGCCTAAATCAAAGTTTAAAGCAATCAAGGTGAAGTATATAAATATGATGCAAAATCCCAAAAGTAAATAAATTCAACAACTCTTCATTATCCTTTGAAAAATCCCTAAAACCTAACTAGGGAGTTACTCAAACATAGACATGAATAATAATTCATAAGTATAAAATATCTAATAGAAAATAAAGCATAGTCTAAACAATGGTTGAAAATAAGTACTTATAGGTTACAAAAACGTATTGGGCCTAACTGCAAACATTTGGACCTTCTGACGCAAAAAGGAAATCTTCCAAATCTGGAAATCTGGTCGTTGAAAATATTAGTGTCAAGCAACACCTTATTATCTGTCGATCGACACGACCACATTCATGGTGTCGATCGACACAGACTTCAATTCTTTAATCCGAACTTGCAACTTTGAATGATCATCCCAAAATGCTCCATAACGGTCCAGTAAACACCAATTAAGCTCCAAGCGTCCTTGTACCTAATAATAAACATAAAAGACTCAAAAACACCAAAAGACTCTACATAAAAGACTTATATCATGGTCTAAAAGAGGTATAAACCATAATGTACCAACGAGTAGTTGGATGCAAAACTGTAGCAAAAGAAGAGAAGTCAGGAAAATATTTAGGAGTTATGATTAAAGCAACATAAATTTTTGCACACGCATATGCATAATGGATATCTACCCATCTCGGGATTTCAATCAAACTGGTATGTTCTGGTCACATCTCAAAGTGCGGCGAGGTTGATATTCATGAAGAAAAAACGATCAAACCAATGCACGACTTTGCTTTTAAGGTTAGCAACCTCGCTCTCATACTACTATAAAACCTCTCCGGTATAGGAATAATTTTGATCGAGGAAACCTGCTCGTACTTCTCAACCGAGAAGTTAATACTCTCCTCGGCTCCAAGGAGCATCAGGGCAACAAGGTTTCTTACTCGGGCATATGTAATCTAGGAAAAAGCAATGTTTCTGCGTTCGCAATATTTTACGAACTTGTACGAAAGGGAAAACCACAAGCGGCTCTCGGTAAACATGTGCTCCAGAAGGAAGATATGTCCAGGAGGACAGTCCCAGGGGCGCTAATCGAGAAGAGGGATGCGGAACTCCAGCTTTGATGACATGGCACATGATCGTCGTATATCTTCTAAGGATTTTTTGCTAACAAGCAAATCATGAACTCCATAGGCCTCGAATTGATTTGCTACGATGGCTTCGTCCAGAATTCCAATCGGAGCCTCGATGGTTGGTTTGTCAACTTCGAGAAGGGGTTGACTGTTGGTTTTGCGGGGAGTTGGGAAACCTTTATTGATCGGAGATATAGAACTTTTGCTGAGAGTTCTTAAGTCGGATGAAGACTCACCGAGGTCGCAGAGGATCCTCGGTGGTACAGGAGGACCCACTTGTGTCATATCAGCATTATTTTGATCTCTGGATGATCCGACTGGGAATAATTGAGAGAATACATTATGAAAGTGTGTAATAGCCAGATGTAATAAGAAATTATATAGAGAAAAGTAAATCTACATGAGACAAAAAGGAGGTTACCTTTTCTTTGCTTTCGGCTGAAGACTAAAAAGGAAGTGGAATGGTTTAAGTAATATTTATATCTTAGACGGATATTGAGAGTAATGATTAAAACCCTAGGCGGAAGACGCGAGTGAACCAAGACGTTTTTTCGATTTCCCTCCAAACTGAATGATTAGATGCGTGCCGTGTGGAGTACTCGAACAGACGTGTCGACAACTTATTTAACATGCTTTTTCCGATCACTGCAAGAAAATAGTCCATAAGTAACTGCGGTTTGTGAATGCAAAATTGGTCACTAATATTTGCGACTAACTTGAGACACCTTTGCGACTGATTTGCGACTCATGAAATATTAATCGCAAATTCATCGTAAATTTGCGACTAATATTTCTAGTCGTAAAGGCGTCACCAATTAGTGACTGATTTGCGACAACTGTGGGAAGGTTTCAGTTTAGTCATATATCAGTCACTAATTCGCGATTGAATTAAACCAAAAAAGGTCGTCACAAACTTTTGACACATTGGTTACGAACGTAACAGTCACAGATTAGCGACGCCGCTGAGGGAGTCACAAAAGCGTTGCAATTGTTATGTCGGCAGAAGAAGATAAATGAAAATCTTTGTCGGCAAAACAAAGCATAAAAAAACGTGTTGAAAACAAGTTTACCTAACTGAGATATTTTTCTTAAGGTAGTGGCAAAGTAGAGGGTAAAGCATCACAAATTTGTGACTGATTTGCGACAACTGTGGGAAGGTTTCAGTTTAGTCACATATCAGTCACTAAGTAGCGACTGAATTAAACTGAAAAAGGTCGTCACTAATTTGTGACACATTGGTTACGAACATAACAGTCACAGATTAGCGACGCCGCTGAGGGAGTCACAAAAGTGTTGCAATTGTTATGTCGGTAAAAGAAGATAAATGAAAATCTATGTCGGCAAAAAAATAGCATAAAAAACGTGTTGAAAACGAGTTTACCTAACTGAGATATTTTTCCTTAAGGTAGTGGCAAAGTAGAGGGTAAAACGTCACAAATTTGGGACTTCTTTGTAGACGTCATAAAGTAGTGGCAAATGATTTTGCCTGTAAATTCAACTTACCGTCATCTCATTTCACTCACTCACTCACTCACTCACTCACTCACTCATATCAATTTCTCGCTCATTAGTAATCTTGAGAGAAAAAAAAAATCAGTTTGCAAAAAAGTATTTGGAGAGCAAAAAAAAATTAGAAAAAAAAATTAAAACAATTCAAAAAATGTGGCCTTATTCATTGCAATCTTGGATGTACAACCGGTTCGATCTACGTACCAACAACCTATCAGTACTAGTAATGATCAATTTAGTACGGGTAATGAAGAGATGAATTAAGATGGTGGTAATGTATACGCCATTGAATGACTATCAACATGAACATGATCAAATTGGAAATGATTATGTTTATGAAGAACCAGCTGCCGACGCGAAACACTTCTACCATATGTTAGACGCTGCTAATACGCCATTGTATGAAGGTTGTCAAGATGGTCACTCACAATTATCATTAGCGTCTCGACAGATGAATATCAAGGCAGACCATAATTGTTTTGAAGTGTGCATGGACTCATGGTCGGAAGCGTTTTCAGAGTATTTACCTCAACCTAATCAGGCAACCAATTCATACTACGAGACAGAAACATCGATCCGAAAGATAGGGTTGCCGATGGAGACATACAATGTATGTGAAGATAATTGTACGCTTTTTTGGAAAGAAGACAAGACGTTGGAGAATTGCAAGTTTTGTGGAAAAGCAAGGTATAAGGCTAGTACCGGGGGACGGAAAAGAGTTCCACTTAGTAAAATGTGGTATCTTCCTATCGGTGATAGGTTGAAGAGATTATATATGTCAGAGAAGACTGCAACATCGATGAGATGGCATGCTGAACCCGAGTCATTAGACGGAGTTATGTGTTATATTGTGACAAAATATTTCGTTACAATAAAAAAAATCGGTAATAATAAAATTATTATGACAAATTTGAGATAATTTATAAAATGTTACCATAATTTCGTTGCAAATGTCTAGATATAACCAAATCGTTACAACTTTTGTGATGAAATTTTTTTGTAAGTATTATCTCACAAACGGCGATGAGAAATACTAGTGACAAAATTGTCATAATTATTAACTAAATGTATTGTTTCAAAAATTGTTGTAATTTGTAACTTTTTTAATGTCTCTATTCCATCACCAATTTCTATGTTAATTTAGTTTCTAAACGTCTCAAAAAGTGACAAAAAATTGTTGTAAATTCGATACAATTTCTTTTAAAAAAAAGTTTTATAATCGTCATATTTAGGGACAGTTATAATGTCTTCGTCATAACAATAATTTTGAGTTTTTACAGTTTAAAATAATATATTTTAAAAACTACAATTACATATTTAAAACAATTTATGAACTAATAACATTCAAATAAATGGTATTATTAATTTAAGATTTGTTGTGCGTACAATAAACTGATATGAACACAATAACAACTTTTGCTTTTCTAATTATTGTATTTTAAATAAATAAAATCATTAATATTCTAGCACAACTTTGAGGGAAATTTTGCTGCATGAGTTTCTCCTCTTTATGAGAATGTTTGCGACGTTACTAGCATCATACTTCCTCCATTATTGTTGCTTTTTATGTCTTATCGTTGTAGCTGAATTTAATCACTTAAGAAAGAAAAAAAGAGAACGAGATTTGAAGAACAAAGAGTCATGAAAATGGAGATTGAAATTAGCAATTTGTGATTTTAAAGCATAAATTATTGTAAATTTCTTAGTTATAAAATGAATTGAAAACTACAACTGACCTTGTATTTCTTAAGAGCCTTGTTTTCTTAAGTATGCTTTTTGGTGACTTCGATTTGTAGAGAGTGTTGGACATCGGAGAACAAATGCCTATAAACTAGAACATTTTGATGAAGACAATGAAATGGGGATGAAATTAGTTTTTTTTTTTTTTTTTTTACTGAGCATAAACTAAGTAATTTCTTGAAGCAATTTGATGGGAAGTGATTTCGGAAAGTTTTTATGTTTGATATTAGGGAGGTTATTTTTAAAAGAGGTTAAGATTATGGGAGGAGGAGATCGTGGAGTTGTGGTACTTAAAACAAGGAAATCTTTTTGTTTTCTATCCAACAAAAGAGGGATATCTATAAAACAAATTACATTTTTAATAGGAAAAAATAAAAAGGTTAAACTTTGACACAAAATTGCTTCTTAATAATTTCTAAGCTTTTTAAAGAGGATTCAAAATTACTCGATGAAATAGGGGATTCAAAATTAATCGATGAAATAGGAGATTCGTTTTGTTTGGTTAAAGAATTTAAAGGAAGTTGCGTAATTTATTTTATTTTGATCCATTTTTATCTTTTTTTATTACTTAAATTATATAACAAAGGCCACATGGTATAATATTTTTAGCACGAACATTTTGACATAACTTTAGTAACCACTCCATTGAAAATTATGATGAGATAAAACGTTAGTACAATAATCATAAGTTGCGACAAATTTATTATACTTTTCGTTATAAATTGTGATGATAATTTTCTTTGTTAATGATTAGTATGCTATAGTGACTGATTTTAAACAATAGTATCTACACAAACAATTTTGTCATAAATTCGTTAAATATATATCATGACAACACATATGATAATAATATCGTCATAGTTGTCACAATTTTTTTTATTACAATTAGTCACAAATTACTACATATAATGGTTACTATTTTTTCCGTCACATAATTGTGACGGAATAACGATAAATTTGATACATAAAATTTTGGTCACAATATAGTATCTAAAACATCGTAAATTTGTAAGGAAATTATTAGTTTTAAATTTTCGTCACAATGACTCAGTTTTTTTGTAGTGCTAGTTTTGTTGAGGAGACGCGAAACATGCGGCTTGGATTATAAACTGATGGTTTCAATCCTTTCGAAATGTCGAAGAACCATTCGTTGTGGCCTGTGATCTTGACCCCTTACAACTTACCGCCGGAGATGTGTATGAATGAAGAGTATTTATACGATAAGTGACTGCGGTTTGTGACTGTAAAATTGGTCACTAATATTTGCGACTAACTTGAGACACCCTTGCGACTGATTTGTGACTCATGAAATATTAGTCGCCAATTAGTGACAGATTTACGACAACTGTGGGAAGGTTTTAGTGTAGTCACATATTAGTCACTAATTAACGACTGATTTAAACCGAAAAAGGTCGTCACAAATTTTTGGCACATCGGTTACGAACATAACAGTCACAGATTAGCGACGCCGGTGAGGGAGTCACAAAAGCGTCGCAATTGTTATGTTGGCAGAAGAAGATAAATGAAAATCTATGTCCGCAAAAAAAAGCATTAAAAAAACCGTATTGAAAACGATTTTGCCTAACTGAGATATTTTTCCTTAAGGTAGTGGCAAAGTAGAGGGTAAAGCGTCACAAATTTGTGACTCCTTTATAGACGTCACAAAGTAGTGGCAAATGATTTTGCCTATAAATTCAACTCACCCTCATCTCATTTCACTCACTCACTCACTCACTCACTCACTCACTCACTCACTCACTCACTCACTCACTCACTCACTCACTCATATCTCTCTCTCTCTCGCTCATTAGTAATCTTGAGAGAGAAAAAATTCGGTTTGCAAAAAAATATTTGGACAGAAAAAAAAATTAGCCAAAAAAATTAAAACAAACTATCAGAAAAATATGTGGCTGGGGTCGAACAATTCACGAGTTTTGCAGCAGCCCAAGACTTGGCTCTCGGTAGTGGAGGTAAAATATACTGCCCTTGTGCTATATTACGTTTGGACAGAACACGGGGAAGATTATAATGTAGTAGGAGTGGGTAGAAGTAGTAATTACAAAAATGCCAGTTAAGTACTAGTAATGATCAGTTTAGTACCGGTAATGAAGAGATGAATTATGATGGTGGTAACGTATACGTAGAGCTGTCAGAAGGGCCAACCCAACCCATTTGACCCAACCCATTTGACCCAACCCGCCACGGGTTCATTTTTCTTTTTGCCTACGGTGGGCCGACCCATGAGACCCGCGGGTCAATACCTATAGACCCAAACCCAACCCATTAAATACCATGGGTTTTTTGGGCGGCCCATGGGTTTTAGTATTTACTGTAAAATAAAAATAAAAATTGGTTTGTTTAAAGAAAAAACACCAACAAATTCCATTAAATTCAAAGAAACATAGAAAAATTAAAATCGGACATTATAAATTCATAATGTATAACTGAAAACCAAAAAACCAAATGAAAAAACTGAAATAAGAAATAATACTAAAAATGATAGAAGTCCATAATTTGAAAAAAAAACATCTGGCTTTCTTGACACGAATCAAGGTCATTCTTGCCTACGTTCTTGGGGAGGTGTGGTAGGTTCTTTTTCAGGTTCACCATTATCCTCTACATAGATCAAACAAATAGTACAAATAATAAACAAAATATAGTATATGATTTTGCAAGTTTGAAAAATAAATAATTTTTTACCTTCATAAGCTTCAAATTCGCGCAACCAGTTTCGATTGCATATTAATGCTGGAACATTTTTTGGAAGAAGAAAAGTTCTGCATTTATTCAAAACTCGAGCTCCAATACTGAATGACGACTCCAAAGCTACCGTAGTGATATGAATACTAAGAAGATCAGCAACCATATAAGCTAATTCTCCAAAGCGTTCAGAATTATCTTTCCAATATTTTAAAATGTCCAAACTCCCAAAGTTCCTCATGTCCAATGGTGGCTCTTCTAGACAATTCTATTATATATAATACTTTTGTTAAACTATTATTATATTTTAGATATACATTAGCTTATATAATTATATATATATATATAAACTTAAAACTATATATAAATATATAATGTATATAAAAATTGGTGGGTAACCCATTAACCCGTGGTTTTTTATGGGTTTTACCCGCGAAACCCGTGACCCGTCATGGGTGAACCCATGAGACCCATTTTTTTTTGGGTTTACATAATCGAACCCATACCCATCCCATGGTGGGATGGGTTGGGTCGGACCCGTGGGTTTTGACCCACTCTGACAGCTCTACGTATACGCCATTGAATGACTATCAACATGAACATGATCAAACTAGAAATGATTATGTTTATGAAGAACCTACAGCCGACACAAAACACTTCTACCATATGTTAGATGTTGCCAATACGCCATTGTATGAAGGTTGTCAAGATGGTCATTCACAATTATCGTTAGCGTCTCGACAAATGAACATCAAGGCTGACCATAATTTGTCTGAAGAGTGCATGGACTCATGGTCGGAAGCTTTTCAGAGTATTTACCTCAGCCTAATCAGGCAACCGGTTCATACTACGAGACATAAACATTGATCCGAAAGAAAGGATTGCCGATGGAGATATACGATGTATGTGAAGATAATTGTATGCTTTTCTAGAAAGAAGACAAGACGTTGGAGAATTGCAATTTTTGTGGAAAAGCAAGGTATAAGGCTAGTATCGGGGGACGGAAAAGAGTTCCAGTTAGTAAAATGTGATATCTTCCTATCGGTGATAGGTTGAAGAGATTATATATGTCAGGGAAGACTGCTGGATCGATGAGATGACATGTTGAACACGAGTCATTTGACGGAGTTATGTGTCATCCATCCTTGTTTTGCTGAGGAGACGCGAAACGTGCGGCTTGGATTATAAACTGATGGTTTCAATCCTTTCGGAATATCGAAGAACCACTCGTTGTGGCATGTGATCTTGACCATCTACAACTTACCGCCGGAGATGTGTATGAATAAAGAGTATTTGTATTTGCCGATATTGAACTCGGGACCAAATCATCCACGCACGAGTCTTGATGTTTTTCTTCAACCATTAATCGAATAGCTGAAAGATTTATGGAATAGTGGAGTTGAAGCATACGATATGTCATTATAGCAAAACTTCAACCTCAAAGTTTTTCTATTGTGGGCGATTAGTGACTTTCCGGCATATGCTATGTTGTCGGGATGGACGACACACGGAAAACTATCTTATCCCATTTGTAAAGATGATACATCTGCTTTCTACTTGAAAGCTGGCCGAAAAACGTGTTGGTTTGACTGTCATAGAAGATTTTTGCTGCAAGATCACCCGTTACGAAGGATCAATCAATTTTCGGAAGGGTCATAGCGCGGTAAATTTATCTCCACAGAATCGTTGACAGGCGAACAAATATATCGGTATATAAAAACTGTGAAGCAAAGAAAACATCAAAATGTGGTGGAAATGGGCATGAAACAAAACCTCCCGGTTATGGAGATTGGCATAAAGAAAGTGTGATCTAAATTTTTGACATTGCCTCGATGTGATGCTTCTAGAGAAGAACTTTTTTGATAACATCATTTATACTGTGATGAATCACAAAAAAAGATCAAAAGACACAATGAAATCAAGATTAGATATTGAAACATTTTGCCACCGACCTGAGTTGCATGTGGATGGTAATCGGAACGCCCTTTTCCATATTTGGAGATTGTCCATAAGAGGAATAGATGTATTACTACATTGGGCAAAAAATGAAGTCAAATTTCCAGATGGCTATGCAGGAAATCTAGGAAGTTGTGCAGACATCAATGGCCAGAAGTTTTCAGGAATAAAAAGTCACGATTACCATGTTTTTATGGAACGATTATCTCCGTTCGTATTTACGGAATTTCTTCCGCGTAACGTTCATCAAGCATTGTCAAGTATATTTATACATACATAAAGAAAGGCTTATTTTACTATATTTTTAATTTCTTATTGTTGATTGGAGTTATGTTTTTCCAGCAATTAGAGCATTTTTTAGCGATATATGCAACAGATCGTTGGATCAAAGTCGACTCCAATTTTTGAAGGAGAATATTGTTATGATGCTTTGCAATTTGGAAAAAATCTTCCCACCTTCATTTTTTTATGTCGTGGAGCACCTACCTATTTACTTGCCTTACAAAGCAGAGCTGGGAGGTCCCGTGCAGTATAGATGGATGTACCCGTTCGAAAGGTTCTTTAAACATTTAAAAGGCTGAGCAAAGAATAAACCTCGTCCGGCAGCATCGATTGTTGACTCGTATAGGACCGAGGAGATATCTAATTTCTCTCAACACTACTTTACGCCCAAAATGTCCACAGCTGCATGAAGAAAGTAAATAATTAAGAACCATAAAAGTCTATGCAAACCAGATTAATTAACTGGTAAATCAACTGATAAATTTTGTAGGGTTTCTCGATAAAACGAAGGTGAAGCAACCGTGTACAATGCACCAGTGCCAGATATATTTACTGGGGTCGGTCGCACAAGGGTCATCCTTTTTTATGTCAATTGCATGACCTTACGCCCGGTAAAAGGACCCGAAAGAGCATGGTAGGCGTTGTTGATGTGCTCTCATCTTGAAGATATCAGAAATACGAACCATTCATATTAGGTACAAATTTCACGTTCGTCCAAACTTATTCTGCATTTATTTGTACTAACCTTAAATTTATTTTTAACATCGCCTCAAGCTGATCAGGTTTGTTATTTTCCCTATCCAAATCCAAAGCGTTCTCGGAAAGTGTGGCTATCCGTTGTGAAAGTGAATCCGCAAAACCGGGTGCAAGGAAAGTTCGTGGAAACTGAGATGGTCATTTTGCAACAAACGGTGGACGAAGCAACCATGTCTATGATAGATGAATTAAACGTTGATTGTTTAGCTGATGCGACGCATCCACTAGAAGGACGAAGAGCCTTACGATGAATACCGATGTAATTTAATTATGTGACTTTGAGAAAGACGAAGAGCCTTACGATGAATAATTATTTTTTGTGTGTGTATTGTATTAAGTGTGACTATTTATATGTTTGTATGTAATTTATGTAATTTGTGTAAGTGTGTAATTTGCATAACTCAAGTATGTTTTTCATTTAAAAAAAAAAATTTAAACACTTAAACATATACAAGTTAGTGTGATAACTAACGATTAAATTACAACGGCACATCGGTTTGCACCGCAACACACACTCTGCCAATACACGGGTTTGAATCCGGGGAAAAACACCCTTTTTGTATTTACTACAAAACCATAAATAAATAAAAGTCACTTTGACAAATAACAATTATATTACTGTGGCACATCGGTTTAACACGGATTAAACAAACATATGAACGCGAGTTCGAATCCGGAGAACAACACCCCTTTTTAAAAAATTCGTAGTGATAATTTTGTGACACTTTAGTGAAAATATTGGGTTTAGGGTTTCAGCCCTTATTCCGCGTCACAAATTAGTCACTAATAAATAACTCTTTAAAGACACATTTGCGAAGGTGATGTACAATTGCGACTGATTAGTAACTAATTTGCCACTCCATTTCACATTTTAACACAGTTAAAATGAAAATGTATGGCTCCATGATTCCTACATTCATTCTACCTTGTACAAACTCAAATTAAAAGTTTTCAATATGTGGTGGTACATTTTATATCAATGAAAAAAATTAAAACTATGTGACAAGCTCATTTCACATAGTTTAGATTATAAACACTTGTTAGATTAATGTTAGAATAGGTATGACTGATGTTTTTCTAAATTATCTTTGTTATAGGTGGTATAAATGGTATATCCATTTATTTAGTGTATATGGCTTAGGGAAAGGCTAGAGGGAGAAATTTTTGCTCAAAAATGTTTAGGGTTTAGGGATTTGATATGTGACTAATTTAGATTCGTCATAAATCGATTGCAAATTTATAAAATTTTTGTGACGCTTTTGCCTCTGATATCTGGGCTTCCTGATCAAAATATTTAGGCCTTTTGGCGGCCTAATTTTTGCGCCCAATAAAAACTAGTTGCAACCACTTTGCGATATTATTACTAATTATCGGGGATTAAACCTAATTCTAGATTCATTTGGTCGATAACACAAAACTTTCTCTTTTCTCTTCTCTCCTTAGCCGACTCAAACAAAAACCCTAATTCAATCTTATCTCACGAATCCTTTGATTTCTTTCTCAAAATCCTTATGTTCCTTTGCTTTCTTTGTATCCCTCACTCGATTTTGCTTCAAATCAATTAAGGAACCCTAATTTCTTCTCTGGTTTTCGATTACATACCCTAATCCGTTCATCTTCTTTCTGAAACCCTAAACCCTTTTCCTCTCAATCTCAACAACCCAGATTCTCTCAAACCCTAACCTAATCACAAACCCTAATCCATATGGTTGGTCCCAAAGGAGGAGCGGCGCGAGGAAAAGGCCCTCAGGCGGTCGTACCGGTGGTGGGATATCAAAAGGTAAAAGGCTAACCGATAGTGGTTAAACCTCTACTGGTGGTGTCGGAGATCTAAAAACCCCTCGTGGTGCTCGAGATTCAAACCGTGGGCAAGTGGATCCACCGGATGACGGTCGTGGTAAGGGTGTAGTAGCTGGTACTCGTCCCAAGGATTTACCAGCTGATACTCGTGGCAAGGATAAATCAATAGATCTTGGTGGAAGCAGCTCTCGGCTTCACGACAACGACTGTACACCAATTTCTCCTAGGTCAAACCAGGGATCAGTTTCTTCGCATGACTCAAACCCTTTTGGTCAAGGTCGTCATCTTTTGCCTCCTTCTCAAGGAACTCCTCAGTCAGCCAACATTTTCGTCTTTCGAACCAACGTGGTTCCTCTCCAATATCCAGCTTCATCAAACCGGGTTGTGCCATCTACAAAACGACAAACCTCTCAACCTGGTTCCTCTCAAGCAATAACCACTCACCAAAGACCCATTCCGAACCTGAATATCCGACCATAACGCCTTCTCGTTCAGAATAAATCTAAGGCAGAGGAAAATGAAGAAGACGATGATGTCCAAGATGAGGAACTCGAAGCTGATGAATTAGAAGATGTCGACGAACCAGATGATGAGATGGAACCAGTTCTTAACGAAGCTGAAAACCAAGACTACTAGCAAATGTTGGATGATATTTTGGCGAATGGTTGACGTCAAAGCCTACCACTCCTCACTCAAAAGCCAGTCCTAGACCGAGATGACACATTCTATTTCTTGTTAGTGTTACTACTTTTCATTCTCTTTGCTTGACTGGTCCATTAGTATTTGTAGTAGTATCAGAAAACTCATATCAAAATTATTGTTAATATTCAACTGCTATGCTTAGATCACTGATATTTGAATTTGACAACTACAATACTTTGACAACAACTATTTCAAATATTTGAATTGTCTTAAGTGGTTTACATAAGTATAAAAAAGCATTGACATACTTAGTAACATTCACAATTTACTTAGACAATTGCTATGCTATATTCACATTCACAATTGACTGGATTTACTTAGACAACTGCTATATTCAAATTATGCATTCACATATGTAGTAACATTCACACCTTACATAATTAGTAACATTCACATTTTACATTTTTCATATGTATTTAACCTCTACGCTTATTTCGTTGCAAGGTTTGATCGGGACAGTGGGTTTCTAACCCGTGAAATATCTAGAATCTTTCGTAGAAAGTTTGACGAGCCTTTTTACAGCTGGACCGTCACTCCTATTGACAAACAAAAGAGATATTTCTGTACTTTTGCAGTAATGTGTTTCTTGCTTTATAATTTTCATTGCTTTGTAACTTCACTTTCATTAAGATATATGCTTAATCACTTTTTCCCCTGTGTAGAGCAAGTAAAACTAGGAGGTAGGGATGACTGAGATTGTTAAAGGCCACTTCAGGATTGCAACAAAAAGGATGAGAGGCATTGTTAGTCAATTAAGGACAAAAGCCAAGAGACCAATCTGGATTGGTGAGAAGCTTTGGGCACGAATGTGTCGGTTTTGGACCAATCCTGAGGCTCAGGATAAGAGCGCAACGGCTTCAAACTCTCGAAATTCAGATCGCAACGGACGTGGACCTCACAAGCACATATCTGGTCAATCCTCGTTCTTGACCATGCAACAACAAAATGGTAATGTCTTCATCCTTTCTTTTATCGTTATCTTTTCTTTCAACTTGCCTTAGATTAATTTGTCTTCTCTATTGTTACAGGAGCAGAAACTAAAGTGGCATGTCTCTTGGCCTGAAGTCTTTGTCAAGACTATTCAATGCTAGCTGGGAGTTTCCTTGATATGAAGGCCAAGGAAGTTGGTGAGAATCACGAGAGGTCCTTGCAAGTGGTTTTGGATCAGGTTACCGCAGGTAAATTGTTTTTGACAACTCTTCTCAGGGAAACCTGACCGTTGACTAGAAAAATGATCTCTTCCTTAAGATAACCTCCTATTTATAATTTATGTCCTCTGTGTAATGATTTCTTAGGATTTGTTATGATTCATTGTCTACCAATACTTGTTATTGTTTTCTCATTATTTCTTGTATACATTGTTACCGCTTGATAATATGTTCTTCACATCATCGTTTTTGTTTCGTATATAGATAATTTGTCAGTTACAGATATATAGACTTGTTTATGCTTGCATTTAGGTATTTAGTTCTGGTCTGTGCTTGCTGATTTATTACATGTTCATGCTTGGATTTAAATTATGTGTTTCTTGTTGCAGTGTACGGAATTTGATCTTAAGGGTACCCCTTATGGCATGGGACAAATTTAACAGAAGGTCAAGAATGGTTAGCGGAAGATAAGCTACGGTGAATCTTCGTCGCAAGATCTTTTCGAGGTTCACGAACAGCTAAAGATTGCTCGACAAAGGATTTCTCAATAAGATGAGGAGAACGAGCTAAGAGATCGGGAAAACGCTGCCCTTGCTGCTGCCCTAAAGGCAATCCAACTCAAGATTTCTGACCTAGAGAAGAAGATGAATGACTTCCTGTAGAGCAAAGACGCAACGGTTCTCCCTAATCCTTCACCCGAGACTGCTGGACTGAGCCTTCAACCTTCTACAGCCGACAACAGTTCACTGGAAGACACCACTCCAGTCCTCCCTAACTCCTCTTAGACTCTCTCTATTTTCAACCCTTTTGCTAGTATATTGGTTGTATTTTTTGGTACATTTCTAAATGCCTTTTGTATATTGGTTTTTGGTACTAATTTTGACAAGCTTTATGCTTGTTTTGTAGTATAAATCTGTCTTTCAAGTTCTTTTCTTATTAGTATCATTTGGTAATTGAAAGCAACACAAATTAACAACAATTAGTAGTATTAAAGTGACTCAAATGTGACTGAGAACAAATAAATTTAAGCCACTACAAAAACGACGGCATCGCAAATTAGTGGCAATTTAGCGACGACCTTGTGACCAAACCAAAGTTCAAACAAGAAAAACATAGTCTTCAATCAGTGGCTAATTTACGACTACTGTTGGCCGTCGTGAAATACCGACCACCAGAAGCGACACAAATCAGTGGGTAATTTGCGACTACAATGAGTAGACATATCTCAGTCGCAAAACAAGTAGTTGCTAGTCCGTCGCTATTTTGCAACACCCAAGTAAGTCTCAAATGAGTCGTTTTTTAGTGACCACCTGTATTCGTCACAAATTAGTCGCTCATTTGCAACGACTACTTCAAGTCCTACAATCGTCGCAAATTAACGACGATTCTTTGTAGTTACCAATACATTGCTAATTTTGCGACGATTTAGTAAAACAAAAAATTAGCAACGGAAGTTTTGCGACACCTTGTTTTTGTCGCAAAGTAGTCGTTAATCCCTCATTTGTGACGAATTTGCAACTAACTTGAGCGTCGCAATTGCCGTGTTTTCTTGTAGTGGGGGACTTATTGGTGGTATTGGGTTTGACACTCTTTACCTAGACCCGACCTAGGACTGAACCGACCTGAATATACATCTGAAGATAGGAAGATGAGCCTACATTAAGCAAAGAAGCCCAATATAAAGGATGAAGGCCAAATCCACGATCAATCACCGACCTCGGGATACTTGGAGAATAAGTCAAGAATGTATTGGAATATTGTGTAAATCTTCTTTGTTAGAATACTTTCCATGCATTTCTTGGGTTTATTTGATCGATATTATTTAGTATAAATATGTAATTTATTCTATCCAAAAAGGAATCCGCAACTCTCTCTTGAGCAATATAATTCATTGGAAACACGCTTCATTTCTTAAACTTTTCTTATTGTTTTACCCTTAAATCTAAAAACCCCACTTGTTTGAAGAGCATCAAGGTTGTATTCACGAACCCGGTACTTTCAACGAGTATGTCAAAACTCATAGTCCGATAAAGTATATGTGGTATCGGACTCTCGAAAAACTAAAACTAGCGTTGATAGTGGTTTGGATTTTGCAATGTGCGATTTGGAATCTCATCGAAAGGATGGTAGCCAAGTATAGTTTTTGCATCCATTTGATCATTACGAAGAAAGAAAATAAGTAATTTATTTTGTTAGCGAGTAAGACTTTTCGGAAGAAAACATCATCAATATTCATTTCTTTTGTTAAATTGTTTTTGTATTATATATCTATGTAATAGATTTTATACAATGCAATAAGTTAAACGTTCAAAAGAAAAAAAAAACTATAATAGTTTTTTTAATGGAATATAATTTTATTGGTGGTACCGGGTTTGGCACTCTTTACCGAAACCCGATCTAAGACTGAACCGACCCAAATATACATCTGAAGATAGGAAGATGGGCCTACATTAACCAAATAAGTCGATCATAAAGGATGAAGGCCGAATCCACGATCAATCACCAACCTCGGGATACTTGGAGAATAAGTCGAGAATGTATGGGAATATTGTGTAAATCTTCCTAGTTAGGATACTTTCCATGCATTTCTAGGGTTTATTCGACCGATATCATTTAGTATAAATATATAATCTATTCGATCCAAAAAGGGATCCGCAACTCTCTCTTGTGCAATATATTTCATTGGAAACACAATTTATTTCTTATGTTTTCTTATTGTTTTGCTCTTAAATCTAAAACTCCCACTTGTTTGAAGAGCATCGAGGTCGTATTCACGAACCCGGTACTTTCAATGAGTATGTCAAAACTCATAGTCCGATAAAGTATACGTGGTATCGGACTTTCGAAAAACTAAAACTAGCATTGATAGTGGTTTGGAATTTGCAATGTGCGATTTGGAGTCTCATCGAAAGGATGGTAGCCAAGTAAGTTTTTGCATCCATTTGATCATTACGAAGAAAGAAAATAACTAATTTATTTTGTTAGCGAGTAAGACTTTTCGGAAGAAAACATCATCAATATTCACTTCTTTTGTTAAATTATTTTTGTATTATATATCTATATATGGACTTTTATCTAATGCAATAAGTTAAACGTTCAAAAGAAAAAAAATAGTTTTTTTTTAATGGAATATAATTTTTTCAAATATTTATATTTCTCTTGTTTATTGAAATTGGCTATGGTAAGTAACTGTAATTTTGTAATATTACTCCTTATGCTTCACATTAGACAATGTTCAAAGAAACGCTAGGCACTACGCAAGTGGCGACCAACCACATAATTAACTAACCTAATTGATGGCTTAGGCTGTCTTTTAGTTCTGTCTCTGGCCAATAGATACTCCTCTGTTCCTTTTGATTGAGACCCTGACCGAGTTTCTTCTGTTCCTGACGTATCAAGCTCCTGTTTAGAATGAGCTTGATCCGTAGTAGCTCCACCTTGAGATTGACTCACTGGATATTACTCCTCACAGTTGTATTAGTACCTAAACCCAATTGTCTATCATTCCTTGGAGTTTTGTCTGAATTGATATCCTTGTACATCACATCCTCTCTGAAGACGACATAGCGGCTGATGACACTATTCTTTCCTTCCAACAACCATACCCTGAACCTTTCACACCATCTGGATACCCTATGAAAACACCTTTCTTTTCCCTTAGATTCAACTTTCCATCAGAAGAATGCACATAAGCTATGCATCCAAATCTCTTTAATCTTGTGAGATTTGGAACAGCTGAAGTCCACCTTTCTTCTGGTATGTTAAAATTAATTATTGAAGAAGGAGACATGTTGATAAGGTAGAATGATGTAGACGCTGCTTCAGCCCAAAAATTCTGACCAAGGCCACACTCACTCACCATACTCTTGACCTTATTCATTATGGTCCTATTCAGTCTCTTTGCAACACCATTATGCTGTGATGTATAAGTACAAGTTGTGCCTCACAACACCAACATCCTTGCAAAACTGATCAAACTTGTATTGCAGAACTCAAGCCCATTTCTATACAAAGCCTCTTAACCTTTCTTTCTGCTTGTATCTCAACCATCTTCTTCCATTCAACAAACTTGTCAAATGCTTCATTTTTAGTCATCAGAAAATATATCCACACCTTTCTTGACCATTCATCAGTAAATGAGATGAAATATTGACATCTCCCCAAACTTAGAAGAACATTTGGTGATCCCCATAAGTCAGAAAGAATGTAATCCAACTTCTCCTTAGTGAAATGCTTTGCCGGACCAAAACTGGTTTTGTGTCTTTCCTATAACACATTCAATGCCACTTTCAATGCAGCCTTTCTTGACTAGAACCTCTAAACCTTTCTGACCAACGTGACCCATACAAGTGTGCCAAAACTGTGTCTCATTCTTTGAACCTATCTGAATTACTTCCTTACCCTCTATTGCACAAGCTTCTGAAGCCTTTTCAGAATTCTATAGAATGTAAAGCGCATCCTTGCCTTTCCTTTCACCTTTCATAACAACCATAGAACCCTTGATGACTCTGAGCTTACCATTTCCACCTTTGAACTCACAACCCATGATATCCAGAGTTCCCATAGATATGAGATTCCTGCCTATATATGACATATATTTCACATCATGGATAATAAATGTAGTGTCATCATAATTTTCAAACCTTACTGAGCCAATCCTTGTTACCTCATAGTGAGTCTTGTTAGTCATTCTTACCCTTTCTGATGTTGACTCCATGAAGTAGGCCTGGAAATTCGGATAATCGGTTCGGATTTGGATAACATCCATCGGATTTCGGATATGAGGGATCCTCATACAATTATGAACCAAAAATATTTCGGTTCGGTGTCGGATCGGATATGATCGGTTCGGATCGGTGTCGGATATCCGATAAGGAATCAAATAACATTTTGTTCGGATAAAATGTATCCAGTATAAGTAATTTTTATCCAAAACTTCAAGTTTCTATCCGAAATGTATTAAAAATCTGAAATCGATCTAAATAATGAACATCTGAAATCCAACTACATTGATCAATCCGAAATCCGAAAAACAAGAACATTCAACACAACATATGTTCATGCATATCATATTTCTTGATATATACATTAGTGTTCATTACATAAGTTATCGGATAATCGGTTTTATCCATCGGTTTTCGGATAATATCCGAACCGAACCAAACCGAAATCCGATGGATAATAGAAGTATTGGATATCACATTGGATTATCGGTATTGGATAAAATTTCCAACCCTACCCTGAAGTCTATAAAGATATCTTTCCTTGGTGTCATGAGGAAAGAGCACGTTGTATCCAACTCCCATTCTTCCTTATCAGCTTATCCTTGTGATAGATTAACCGCTACAGCTATAAGACCAAACAAATCATGTCCATCATCCTTGGCATGGGCAGATTCTGCTCTATCTGAACCCTGAAACTTTCCTTTTTTTCTCTCTTGCCACTTGTAGCATTGTTTCATGAAGTGTCTTTCCTTCCCACAGATCTAACAGATCTTTTTACCATCCTTTTACTTGGATTTTAACATGTTCTTGCCTTTACCAGAATCAAAACCCCTGGTACTCGTTCTTCATATGACGTAATATCCTTCACCATCAGACCTAAATCTAGGATTATCCTTAAATTCCATCTCCTTAGACCAAGTTGCACGAACTACCTCATCCAACTTAAATCCGAACCTACTGTACTTCAAAGTTTCTTTCAAATAATCATACTTGTTAGGAAGAGCATTCAATAGCAGTATAGCATGAACATCTTCTAGTACCTCAATACTCAGGTTGCCAAGTTCTGCAACCCACTTAAGAAAATCATCAACTTTTTGATCCATTGACTTAGACTCCTGTATCTTGGAGGAATATACCTTGAACTATGAATGTACACGATTCGGTAAAGATTTCATCATGTATAGTTGATCCAATGTATCGAGAGTATCCGCAACTGTTGTACACTTATCAAGCTTCTTCAACACATGATCTCATACATTCTGGAAGATCAGGTTCATCGCTCTTTCACAACCATCTAATCTTGAAGCTTCCATTGCCAGTCCCTTCTTCTTGAGATTCAGATCCTTTGTTTCTGCTTCAACGTCTACTTCTTTTGGTTCGAACTTGACTAGAACGTCCTTTAAACCTTGAACACTCAGATGCGCAATCATCCTCTTCTTCAAGAGACCATAATCTCTAGATCCATCTAACTTATCAACCTCGATCTTCATCTGTGACATTGCTGACTCCTCGATTCCTTCTCGATCTCAGATCTACACCAATCTACAGATCATTCTCCTTTAACCTATAGCTCTGATACCAATTTTTGCGAATCTAGCCTAGAACTAATGCAATCTTAGATTGAGTATAACGATCGCTTGAGCAAGAAAAGAAAATAACACAACGAATTTATCCAGTTCAACTCCAAATCGGAGACCTAGGTCTGGCCGGAAGATTTCCGGAATCCACTAGAACTAGTTCCAACTCGAGCTCTT